>JAUMHP010000026.1:3020604-3057833 GCA_032361065.1 Enteromius trimaculatus
AACAATGATTCATTTTGTGACACAATACTGTGTGTTTTTAAGTTGAAAACAATACATTTAATAATAATAAAATATATATATATTTTTTAATATATTTTATTTATATGAGATTTTAAAAATCTATTTTTTTGCATGTTAAATTACATTAGTCTGATTTGTGTAACATATTAATAGATTACTAATTAATTTTTTTTTTTCTCTTTTTTGTTGTCATCTTGAGACCCCTAGTCCTAAAACTTTGTTTTCCTAAATATCTTCCTTTTGATTTAGTAGCATGACAGTGCATAATACCTGCAGTACCAAGCAACTTTTATATTATTGTATTAGTATATGCACATGATCTTACGGAGGTAAAAACTGGCAGCGCATGGCATCAGGGTCGTTGCATGTTTTCACACATGGACTGGCACATGCATGATACTTCCACTCGCACATCAAGCGGTAGGGGATCACAAAACTGCTCTCTAAAATGCAGGAACACAGCCATCATAAACGTTAGAGACATTAAAGGAAGCACTGCATATGAGGTTGGTAAGCTTGTTGTTTTATAGGAGCTTTCTGAGTGCCTTTTCAGCGTGATATGAGTTTATGACATGCATCAGCAGAACTCCACATTTCCAATAAGTGTGCCTGCTCCCTTTAATACCCTGCACTATATTTATATTCATTCCACACTCAGTGTAGGTACTGTATGATGGGCCTGATGATAACACAATTTATAATTTGATAGATAGATATTTGCAGACAGGTCTTACCCTCAATGATAAAACTGCTGCTGATTTTGAAGGAATATGAATGGTCGTAGTTCTGAACACGTGTGTGTGTGTGAGAGAGAGTGAGGAAGACACCCTTCTGACTGTGCAACTCAAAGGACGACCTCCCAGGTAACCACAGGCCCTGGTGGTGGATAAAAGTCGCTCTCCGTCTGAACTCTTCCCCAGGCTGCCAGTGTTCCAAACGTAAGCCACGGTTCCCAGTAACACAGAGAAAGTAGTTGGGCCTCTCTGCAGACTCCAGTGAAACAACAGGTAATCCTGAAACAGTGCAAAATAAAAAAATACAACATTAGTGGAGGCTGCTATTCAGCCTAAGAATACAGTAAATGCTAGAGATAAACCGTGCATAATTTTGTTCAGGAGCTGGGCGATTTGTGTCGTGTATTATTATTATTATTATTACTTTTATTATTAATATTATTTAAATTATTAATAACAAAATAAATCAATAAAGGAATGTTATAGTTGCAATAATACGATACGATTGTAATGTCAAAAAAAAAAAGATCTAAACATTTAATAATAATTATTATTCAAAATAAGAAGTTAATTTTATTATTTCAATTATAAAAATGAAACGAACAGATTTATAAATGATTCTCATTAGAAATTTGAGAATTATAATTTCAAATGCACGCTGCTTTAAGTAGTCGTGGTGTTCCCATTGTATCTTGTATTGTAGTGAATGTATTAACCCCTCTGTTTGGGGAGTTATTTCAACTCAACTCAAGTCAAGTCTGTTCTGTTTACATACATACATACATACTACATACTGACTATCAGGAACTTTGCAAGTATATGTCAACTTATTGTACTAACCCTAAACCTACCCTGACAGTCTACTCTGAGAGCTAGTAGACATGTAGTTGCAAATGAATGAGAGTTAGTTGGAAAGTAGTTGACATGCAGATCAAATAAAGTGAAATCTTTTCTTTTGCAATTTCTTTCATTTGTTTTGATGTTGAAGTGAAGAGCATGTGCTTACTGGAAGCTCGGTCCTTATATAATCCAGTAGTGATCATGAAGTGGAAAATGGTGCTGGGTTGAGCATTGGTCCTCAGAAGGGGAAACACTTCCCCGCTGCTCACATTTGCCCCAAACACACATGCCGAGTCATTCTGCTCTGCGCTGGACAGAGTGAACGGACCCTCTCCCAACTCTTAACAACCATACATAAATAAAGAGGTTAGCGCCAAGATCTTCTGGTGCTTACAGAAATATTCTAGGCAAATAAACAGAATAAATCACTCTTACCTTGGTTGTAATATTCACAGTCATATGCTGTTAAAAGAAATGTATTTATATTAGCCACAATCTTGTAGTATGTAGAGTTTGCATGCATTATTTCAACATTACCAGCTTAAAAAGCAACAAGAAACAGAATCAAAGTCTGATCATATAAACTGATCCTGACACCAAAGAGGAGCAGTTCTGAAAAAGTATACGCAAATTAAACGCTTTTGCATTAGGCATGTTATTCAGTCTGTCTTTGGGTATTAGGGCCTAATTTTGGTGTCCTTATCAAATTAAATTTTAAAAAGTTATTTTATATAAATAGAAAGCATATTAAATTCAAGTGAAGTGTCTACTTTAAAGGGTTACTCCATCCCAAAAGAAACATTTGTGTCCAGCGGATGCAAAATGGCACTACAGCGCTACAAATTGTTGAATAAAGTCTTTATTTTAATTTTCTTCGCATAAAAAAAGTATTTTCGGCGCCTCAGAAAATTCCGATTGAACCACCGATAACAATATCTTTCATACTTTTCTGGACCATGATAGTGTCCATTACAAAGCCTCCTGGTTTTCATCTCAAATATCTTTAATTGTCCCTAGTAAAAAAATCATATATTTTAAATATATTTATTTTCTACTACGAATAGTTAAAATCTATGAACATATTTATTGACAGATAACTCGAAATAAAATTTTAATTAGGCGTACAAGCCTAAAACGTGTTAATGTCACTTTTAATGAGGATTGTGTAATATTGCCCTTTGAATGCAAAATATTTAAAGTGTACCTGAAGTATTCTTGCAATAGTTCCACTTTAGCACAATCTGATATACTAAGCATGTGTTTAACTGGACTTCAGCACTACTTCTGCACAATTAAAGTGCATTAAGTACAAAATGAGTTGTTCCAGTTTAGCAGACTTTAAGTATAGCAGTTTAGTATACTAAAATACAATTGCATGGCATTTTATTAAGTATACAAATATGAAAATGTATTTGTTGTATACTGAGCATTAAATGAATGTAATTCAATTACATTTAAGTATATTTATTTTTCACTGGGTGTGATGTTTCAAATAACTTTTGAGAGCATAAAATGTCAAAATATGGGTGAAATAAAGTTCCATCGTCAATCAACGCAACAGATACATAATTAGTTAAAAATGTAATAATAATATGTACTTGTTAAAATATATAAAACAAAATGAAAAAGCACACATTCAAATTTAAAGTTGTTCTGATGCTTGAAAACCCCTTTTCATCTTTGACCTATTAACCTCAATGACAGACAAGCACAAACGGGTCAAAAGTTAATTGTGTGTTTGTACTCACGGCACACGGTGGGAGATCTCCAGTTCACCGTGACACCATTTTGACAGCATTTGTGGGCGTATGCTGCAATGCTGGTGCACAGACACTCACAGTCACCCCCACGGTTGCAGTTGCAGGTGTCCGTCAGACAGTTCTTATAAAACCAGGTCACATCCACCTGGGGGACCACAAGGATTAGTTACGCACAATACATGGATCCCTAAAATCCCAATTAGCCTGTCACAAACACACAATTGGTTATGCAACACACACTCGGGACTATCGACTTCCACCTGAATGTGTTGATGGTGGAGTGTTCTAGCTTTTCAAACCTTTACAGCCCCCTAGTGGCCAGAATTTGAACGGCAAACCATCTCAAAGCTTCTTTTAGATGGTTCGTCGCAGACAGTGTGTGGCTGTGGGTAAGATGTGGCCTTTTTATAGGTGGGCCAAATGTGCTGTTAAACCCCAGAGGAGAGCTGCTCACCACATTGTGACATGGAGCAAATACGTCACTGTAGAGAAGGCCACACTCCCGCTTAGCATACGGCTGCCGACTGAGATCTCCTTCACACGGTCTGTGAACTACAAAGTCGCTCTCACACTGCACACAAATAAACACATAAAAGCTGTTTAGTCAGTTTAGGTTAAGTCTAGTGTACAGTACAGCTTACTATGATTTTACACTAGTATGCAAACTATGGCAGAAACCTAGGTTAGCAGGAAAAATTGTAAGAATATACTGTGTTCAAAAATTTGTGGTCAGTGAGATTTTCTTGTTTTCATAAGGTTTTTATAATCCCCAAGACTGTAAATATTAAAATCATTTTCTATTTTTAGCTATTTAAATGTTTTCTATTTTGATTTGTTTTTAAGTCCAGTGATGCAAAGTTGAATCACATGATCCTTCAGAAATCATAATAATTTGCTGATTTACTGCTCAAGAACTAATATCAGTGCTGAAAACAGTCGCACTGCTTATTTCATTACATTCAAAAGGATTTAAACTCTTTATTTATTTACTATTATTATTATCATCGCTGATATTTGAACATAGTTTATTGTTAATTTTGATCAATTTAAAGAATTTCTTTTAAAGACAAATCTTACTGACTCCACATTTTTGAACAGTAGTGTACATTTAGTATCTTGAAGTGTCATACCTGTCCAACAGCCCAGCTGTCTCCAAAGGCCTGTGCGTTACTGACCTCCATATGTCCGGCTGTGGTCATGTCATTAACTGTTGTCATGTCAAAGTTTCCACACAAACCACTCATCTGACCCTAAAAACAAATTATAATAAAAAATGTGATTTATAGAGTTAAATTATACAGCTGATTCAAAGAGAACGATTCTGACCTTCCACTGGGGTCCGGCTCGAATATGGACAGTGGTCTTGCGGTCCCATAAAATGGTCAGATCTTGAGCAGGAAAGTGGACCACAGTGTAGTATCCTGCACCCCATAGCTGAAACTCATATCCTCTTCCCACAACAGTAGACGAGCTCTGGAGGACAAACACAAATCAGCTCAGACTATGGTTAATGCAGACTAACAGATAACATGGAAACAATTCCAGTCTCCTAGTTTCTGAAAGGACAAATGTGCCATTAATCAGCTAAAGATGGGATATGTCTTTTACTCACAGGTTTACCAGAGTTGTCACTGAAGTAGATTTTTGTAAGTCCAACATAGATGAGCAGGTACTTCATGCAGACAATGCCACTTTCGTAGCAATCTTTATTTTGAGCCATGATGGACACCTCTGTCTCACCAACACTCTATATTTAGATACAAGATTGTTGCAATTATGGCATGCAATTGATAAAAAAAACTACACCTTTGCTTAAAAGTGTGTGATTTTTGTGTCACCAGCGTCAATCAAAGATATGTGGCCCAGTAAGATATTTTTTAAAGAAATGTATATTTTTATTCAGCTGATCAAAAATACATTTATAATAAGATATCTATTTTAAAAAATTGAGCTCTTTTGAACGTTTTCTGAAGAAAAATCATGCTTTCTAAGCATCAGAAATCGTTCAAGCAATTAAAATGATTTCTGAAGGATCATGTGACACTGAAGACTGGAGTAATGATGCTAAAAAAATTCAGTTTTGCATCAACAGAATACATTTAATTTTAAATTATATTTAAAAAAACGTTGTTTTTGTCACATATTTGTCACGGTGCACGCACTTGCACACATGACTTTCTCTCTGTTTCCCGGACTCCAATCCCCAGCATCCACTGCTCTATCACACCTTCATTGGACTCATTCATTCATGAACTTCATATCCCTTCATGCATTGCACACCCACACCTGTTCTCACTCTGTAATCATCTCACAGCTGCTGTTAATCACCTCACTCGCTCTCTCATCAGCCACAGCATTTAAGCCACAGTCACACAGACCATCATAGCCAAGTCTTGATTTGTTCCAAGCGTTTATTCCCTGTGTTTCGTTTACTGTTTTTGTCCTGTGACTGTTTATTCCTGGGGCCTGTTCCATAAACCAAGATTAGAGTATAAGCCAGGCTTATTTCAGTTAGTCTGACTTATTGCCAGTTAATTTGTATTTAAATAAGTCAGACTATCTGCCATAAGCCTGGCTAATTTGGTAAACTTGCTTTATGGAACAGGGGCCTGAACTCTGTGATTGTTTGCTTGTTGCCTCGATCTGTGCTTGTGTACCCCGACCCCGACTCTGCATTGCCTCCACTGTTCCTGTTTGCCTGTTTACTTGACCCTGCCTGTTGATGTGAATACAGACCTGCATTTGGATCTGAACGCTCACGCTGCATTCATGACAATATTCCAGAATATTACTGTTTTTACTGTATTTTATTATCAAATAAATGCAGCCTTGATGAGTATAACAGACTTAATTTTTCGAATGGTAATCCCACCCGTCTCATCCCATTGGTTGAACAAGAAAGTTATATCGGACCTCTCAAACAAACAATGTTTTGAAAGTACCACAAAGCCCCTTTGTTTACACTCTTCTGAAAATCTACCAATGAATGTTTTAACTACAGATCTGTATATATACATATTAAAATTAAGAAAATTAAGTAATTTAACATTGAAAAGTGACACATATTTAAATAATCAGTCATTGCTTTATCATATTTTAAGGAATGAAACCTAGTGTGTGTGTGTGTGTGTGTGACTAAAGCCATTTCTTTTTGTCGTGATGGAAAGTCTGTCCCCCGGGTAGATCAGTAGACTCCTCAGAGAATCACTGGCCTTTAGGAGACACCAAAGTCTATTCACCTGCATCTTAAGCATCCACACACACACAAACGACGCACACATGCATACACACTTTCTCAGTCATTAAGGCCAGTAGCAGGTTGCATTGCGTAGGCTGATAGGGAACAGATTGCTCTTTGTTATGTGCGGCTCTTTGCTGAGTTTCTGTGCTGGGACTGACATTAACTCTGGCTCCATTACCACAGCCCTGTTCTAATTAAAAATCCCCTCTGATTTTCCCAAGATTAGTGGCGGTAGAAGCAGATCTCTTTTCCTGCTACTTTATCCATCCCTACTGAAGTCTGCAACGTGTGAGAGCACACACACACACGCACACACTCTTTGGCCCTTCGTTAAAAAAAATTTCAGTTTAAAGGTGCAACACTTTCAACTGGTGAAACACACCCTTTGTTGGTAAGCACCTCTCCACTTGGTCCTTAGACCAGCACACAAGGCAAACGATCGTCACCGTTTTACAGCACTCGTACACAAAGATATGCTTACTCTTACATATAAGCTTACCCACACAAAACAGCACTATTACCATGATACATGTCCAGAAACCATGGTAAAACTTTCAACATGACCAATGGTTATATCTACAGTGAAGGGTGGGCAATATATAGTAATGCCTGTCACATAAAATTGTAAAAGTTAGTTATATATTATACATATATATTTGTTTGTATTTTATATTATATACAAGTATTACTTAATTATATTAAATGCATTCAGTTGATATTTATTGTATGCATTAAATTGATCAAAAGCAACAAAGGCATTTATAATGATTACAGCACATTTCTGTCTCAAAAAATGCTGTTCCCTAAACTTTTAAACAAAGTCTCTAACTTCAAAGCAGACAGATATGAGATTTGTCTGGTCGACACATCAGCTCATCATTACACAGCATGGTGCATTTATTTATTTATTTATTTTTTGCTAGGGTACCCAAAATCACAAACATGCACACTCAGGAAGTACCTTGACCAGGAAGACCTGGCAGTCGCTGACATAGTCATACTCCAGGCCATCAAATGTGTGGTAATGTCGGTCGCTGTAAATGGTGCACACTGCTGGACACGGCGAATATGTGCAGTTAAAGAACCCACGATGACACACACTAGAGAGAGCCGGAGAAACCAAGTGAAATGTTACTTAAGTGCACACACATACTGTACCATGTGATTCTTTAACTAGTGGCTTTTCTGATTATTTTATACCTGTGTTTCATCTACTGTATATTAAATCAACTATCAAATGTGCAATAGAGTTATAATCATGGCCTTTACCAACCATGAATTGAATTTTGTGACAATGCACCATGGAGTGGATTTTTTGTAATGACTTGTAATGGTAATCTATTTTGGGAGAAAATATTAAATGTTTTGGTTATATATGTTTTTTATATATATATATATATATATATATTTAGAAAAAGTCTCTTATGCTCAATAAAGGCTGCATGTATTTGATATAAATGCATGATGTAATTATTCCTGTCATGCAAAGCTGACTTTTCAGCAGCATTTCTCCAGAAATCATTCTAACATGTTGATCCTGGAACAACATTCCAGTTAACCAATCAGAATTGAGAAATAATTTTTCTGGAAATATCTGTTTTATGCTTATAATCATAGTTAGGTGCTTCTACACCCTTGTTAATAAGCTATCATTTCCCACAGATTTAAGCCGTACATTTTGGGTAGGTTTGAAGGTAAGGATTGGGATAAGTTTATATTTTTAAACCATAATGTTGATCCAGGATCATGTCTTACTTGGCAAAATCGCAGTGACCTTGAAGACCCCCCCCCCCCCCTTTTAACAGAAAACTGAATTATGGAAGCTGAGCACACTAAAACAAACTGACCAGCGGTAGCACGGAGTGTCCACAGTCTCTCCAGGGAGATACTCTAGACCGAGCCATGCACAGGGGCAGTTTTCTGGGTAATAGCATTCTCCATTATGAGCCACTAGCCTGCACCAATTGAAGAAGATGGTGTAACATTACATGCTCTGGTGTCAATAGACATGTATTCTTTTCAAAACATTTGCTCCAAATGCAAAGACGACAACGATTACCCAGCAGGACATCCGCATCCTGGTACACATGGGGTCATGGGAGGGCAGGTCAGGTTCAGCATCAGGTTTCGACAGGTCAGATCACAGGCCACGCCCACACCTGAAGGTCCACGCCCACTCTGACCCCTGCAGCTATAGTAGACTTTTCCACTGGGACAATCTCCTCTCTCAGGCTCTAAAAAAAAATTAGAAAGAAAGTTTCCATTTGTCATGTAAAACAATGCAGAAAGAGGTTTGTGCCAATGTTTAGCCATTCGACTGTGTACAAATGCATAGTCATGAGCATGAGTAATAGTGTTGATTGCACTACTAATAAGTATCAGGCAACCAGCTCAATATAAATGATTAAAACAAACTGAATTAAAAAACACAAACGGACACATTAACATCTGAATACTTTACTGAAGATTTACTGAAAATCACAGCCAAATCTCACAAATGAGCAATTCTGGAAAAAAGTCAAAAAGAAAAAAAAAGAGAAAAGTGGAATTTGCTATCTCCAACCCCCAAGTCTCCCTCTTTCTTTGTGCATGTGTATCTGAGGTTCAGATCTGTCCAGCATTCAGCCGGCTCAATGCGCTACCTCAGAGGAATGTACTGCTGACCCTCTAAGATGAAAACACCTTTTTCCCGGGAAAAATAGAGGTGAAAGTGAATAGAGGGTCAAAAAGACTGATGAAATGGAGCAAAGAAAAGAATAGGAATAAAAGTTTACCTCTCTCTTCAGGCACACACTCCATACGGCTGTTTCTGCAGAGACTAAAGAAAAATCATTATGAAGTTTAAACAAAAACAGCAATATCCAAAATAAATTATAAAAATAAACATCTTAAATAGATAAATAGCACACATTCTTATATACTGTATGGATAATCAGTTTCCTATGCTCACCAAGCCTGCATTTATATGATCAATTATCATCTCATAAAGATTATCATAATAAAGACAAGACTGGGATATGATGCGTTTAGAATTCAAACTCGGCTCGTGAGACCATGCATGTTTAACAACACAATCCTCATTGTCCACACACTCACCAAGGTCCAGATGAGCTGAAGGACACTTCACCAGGCTGATAAACTGAGCCCATGAAATAACAGTGACACTGAGAGCTGAAAGGAAACAAGACCCAGTCAGAAAATGAGAAACTATGTCCTCTTATAAGATGCATGGTTTACACAATGACAAGACAAGTTTGGTGCAGTCAGACATACAGCGGCACGCAGCGCTGGCGAGTGTGATCGTAGAATGTTCCCTCGGTGCAGCTGCATCCTTCAGCACAGTCGCCATCGCACACTTCACCACTGCTGACGGACTGACACGTCTTCCCACATGCTGATGTGCACGGGTGATACATCATCCCTCCTAAACACACCATACCTACACACAGCCATTGACAAATTACCTCCCAAACACACTCACGCAATAGACAGATAGATAGACAGATATGCAGACAGAGAGGTGTAGGTATGAGCAACGAACCGCACTCAGAGACGTGTGCTCGGAAGTTGATGGTGACATGATGCTTGTTGCAGATGTATGCGTAATGGGACAGAGCAGTGCAGAGGCAGGTGCTGCCACATCGACAGGCCTGGTAACGGCACTGCTGGTGGTACACACCGGGACTAACGTATGCATGGCATGCCGCAAACACTTCCTCCAAAAGCACATCACACCGGGCAGCATAAAACACTGAAACAACACACAAGGAGTTGGATTTGGTTTCCAGCAGCTCTCGCTAAATATATGCATAAGTTAAAGACAAAAAAGGATTAACCCCCCCAAATAATAAGTGTAATTGTGCTTTAAATTTATAAAAGTTTTCTGTTTAAATTAATTGCATTTTTGAGCCAAAAATAAATAAATTTTTCCCGTTAAAATGCATTTAATATTATGAGGTATATTTACAACAAGAATATTTTTATGACATATTAATAGATTATTTAATGTACTTTGACCCCAAATACTAATTAGTTGTAATGTTACATTTTTAAACTTTGCCACTATCCTAGGTTTTACCTATTTGTTTGTAAAATTGTTTTACTAATTTAAAACACAATCAAACTTAATATGCTTCCTTATTCTTTTATATATTTTTTAGATGTAGTCAGAATAATCTGTTGTTTGAATTTTTACATAAATATTGTGTTGCACTGAATGACAATGTAACAACATTTAAACCAACTTTTGACGTTTTATTCTCCAAAAACTTAACACCGTAAAATCACCGTCTCTTTTCTTACATGTAATATGATTTCTATAGACATAACATCACTTTTTTGAATTTCTTTTGATGTGTACATCTTAACATCTTTGACCCGCATACATAAAATAATTAAAAAAGTAGAATGAAGAAAATCTCAGAGTAAAATAAATTCTAAGTACTAAATAAGTATCTTCGGTCTTTTCTGTAACCTCAGTGCTAATTTTTGGCACAACCGAAGTGATAGCATGAGTACCATTTTGTTGGTTCATTTCACAGGGGTCGATAATAGGAATGTTAACAGGGCTTATGCACGCTGAAGTCACTTTCCAGGCATTGACGTGCAGCTGTGGGGTTCCTTCAATCATTCCAGCAGGAGAACTGGAGGATAGTAACACATTTACTTACACATCAAGCATTTACAATAACGCATTTGTCAGACACTTTGATTCAAAAATCACTTAACATCTCATTTAAGGTATGCATTTATGAGTTCATGCACTCCCAGGGAATTAAACACACGTATGTTAATAAAAGCAACCCATAATGCAACCCAAAGAGTTAAACACATTTATAATGTTTAGCCGATTATTATTATTAATCACTACTTAATAACATAATAATATGTACTAAATAATTATTACTACTATTCTGTTATTATATTATATTATGTTATTATATTATTTTCAATGACTAAATGTAAATTCAGAGGACCAGCCTCCGTGTCTCACAGGAAATCATCCCGTAGGTTTCCGTTGAGGGTCCCACATAGGCCGAGTGTGGAGCCCATCCAGGTGCTTTCTAGCTGAAGGTAGATTCGTCCACCCTGCCAATCGTACTGAAACCTCAGGCCAAAGACAGACCGCAGACCCACAAACAAAGATGTCAGCCGGCGAACGTTCACCGTGTCTAACAAACAAGTAAAAAAACAAGACACACAATTTATTGGTTCAAGTAAAATAAATATTTACATGTGTAATTGTAACAATTTATTTATTTATTGCTCTACGTATTGCTCGATATGTTCTTTGATATGATCAGTTTGGTTTTCATCAAAATTATCTATTCATTTTGAAAACATTTACTATTGAAGTGGCCCAATTCTGATATAATACTGAGAACCTTTACCATCTGAGTAAGGCAAATTGACAGCCATACTGGCCCCAATTACAACTTCCCCCTCTCTGGTGAGAGTGACCTGCCTGCTGACATCTTCATCCACCACCAGAGCCACTGAGTGGATGCAAGAGTGCTCCTGAGACTGACAGATGAGAGAGACTCCATTAAACCTGAACAAAACTTCTTAATGCCAAACGCACCCAGAAACACTCTTCTTACCTCTCCACAGGCTGTGTACTGCAGTGTCACAGTAAACTTGGTGCTGCCACGGCTCTTCACTAGCACATATTGACAAGAGCCCATGTGCATGAAGATCCGCCCATCAAAAGTGGTCACATGAGCGTCACCCAATACTGTGCATTCCGCTGTGGGTTAAAAATCATTTGAGAGAACACACTGAGATGGGAGGGAAAATTATTTGGATGGAAAAGTTTTCGCTTACCCAAGAAGGTTTCTGTTTGCTATTTCTAAGCATTTAGCATTGCTATTTCTGAACGTTATTCAACATTAAGATTGCTTAAAAATATTCACTGGCAAATAAAGCGTCTTGGATGAACACAAATGTCTCAGTATAGAAAGCTATATCAAAATATGATATCTCATAATTTGTGTTAAATTTATGTTATATAAAAAAAAATTTTTTTCAAAACTGGGGTATACAAATGTTTTTATTTACCAGTGCAATTGTTCTCTGTGCAGTTCCACACTCCTCCCATACAGACACTGAAAATGTAATTCACGTTAAATTAATTAATTCATTGATTTAAATGATTCACCAATTTAACACATGACAAGTGCATTTGTAATGGAAGAGAAGAGATTTCCATTATAAGCTATTACGGTTAACTATAGGTTAAAAAAATAAATAAACTAGTTTAAACTAGTGTAAAAGAGTAAAGATTGTTTCTAACCAGACAGTGCAGCCCTGCTCCAATACATGACCAAGAGGATATGGTGTGCCATGGTACACACAGGGGCACTGAGACACTGCTATACAGGTGCCATTCTGTAAGATCAGACCTGATACAGACAGACGGAAAGAGAGCCTTGAGTAAAAGTTAACTGTAGCTCACTATAAAGAAGGCACTAAAATCATACTAAAGTTAAAATGTTCAACAAATAACTGTAACATGCATTCTAAAGTGCTCTATTGCTTATTTGTGGATAGCAAACATTTATGCCCATTTAAGCAACTGATTATTACTGTACCATCTGGGCAGTAGCATCCATCCAGACAGTGCAGATTGGTTCCCAAACACTCTTTCTCAAAGGTGCATGTAGGTGGGCAGCAGCTGATACAGTCTCTGTGGACAAAACTATCCTCACATCCGTCCGCTGAAACACAAACATTTCACATCACAACCTGCAAAGTTTATGGCATGATGACCTTTATGACATGAAACTGACCGCATGTAGCAAAACTGTCCCTCCATTCTCTGACGGGGTATCCCACATGAGAACAGGCCCTGGTGTACTCAACAAGAGTCCGACAAAACGTCTCCTCATCATCTGACCTACAAATGTTCAAAAATGTGAGATTAATAAGCACTAAACAGCCAAATGGCTCTAAGAAAGAACATAGGGGGAAAGCCCATTCTTTCAGTATGGTGATATGAGACTGTAAGAGCACTACAGCTGCAAGTCTTGCAACCTGATCCTCTCACTACCACTTCAATCAACAGTTGAGTCTGATTCTGTTCATAAACTCCAGCAGCTATTTCACCACTGTAATCAATACACACACACACACACACAGAATCTTACAAACTCTAGTACAAGCAAACGCATGCATGCACACACATACCTGTAGTATAGGCTACATATATTCACAAACACTCTTTATGTGGCCTTTTCTATATGCAAGGTATTTTCATTACTATAATTAACATAATCCTGTTGGAATTGGGAAGTGTGGAACGCTGGAAATAAGCTAGTGAGAAAAAATATTCAAGAAGGGAGACGGGGACAGAGAGAGAAATGCTTATTCTACTTAAAACCCTTAATGTAAAAAAGGTTTCCACATTTTAAGATAATTATTGCAAAAGATCATGTTACAGAATTCCTAATGAATTTTAGAAATTTGAAAAGACAACTGGCCAGTGATCCATCTATCATCTGACTATTTCTATCTATCTATTTAGAAACATACTAGCAACATGCTAGTAACTTATAATATAATGCCAAAAACATGCTAATAACTTGTTAAACATGCTAGCTACATGCTAATCATGCAAGTAACATGCTAGTCATGCTAAAACATGCCAGTAACTTGTTAGTCATGTTAACAACATGCTAGTAACATGCTAATCATGCTAAAACATGCCAGTAACTTGTTAGTCATGTTAACAACATGCTAGTAACATGCTAATCATGCTAAAAACATGCTAGTAGCTTGTTAGTGATGTTAACAACATGCTAGTAACTTGCTAATCATGTTAGCAACATGCTAAATACATGCTAATCATCCTACTAAAATGCTATAAACTTCCTAGTCATTGTCACGCCCCTGCATTGTGTTTTTGTATGTTGTCATTTTCCCCATGAGCTCCTGTGACCTAGTTTCTGTCTGTGTTGATTATGTTCAGGTGTACCGTCCTCGTTTGTGTTAATTGCCTTCCCTTTATAAGTTCTCCTCAGTTCTGTTTTAGTGGTCGGTTCATTGGATGTGTTACGTTGTGTGTAAACCCTTATCTGTCTGCCTGTCTACTTTTGTGAGTATTAAAGAACTTATATTTAAGAATCTGAATCTCTACTCTACTCTACCTGACACACGCTAAGCGTGACAGTCATGCTAACAACATGCTAGTACCTTGCTAATCATGCTAGATATCTATCCATCTATCTGACTTTTTCAAAACTCTTTCAAACTGAAAACATCAAACTTAAGCTTTTAAAACTGTTTTACATTTTTCAACTTTTTCAAACTTCCATCTCCGGATTTCTCAAGCCAACTTAGTTTGTCTAGACAAACTTTTTTTATCTAGTTGTTCTTGTTGTTAAAAATGAAACCATTAAAAAATATTAATGTTGTCATTTATTTCAATTACATTAAAGAGAAAATAAAATGAAATACAAACATTATTTTAGAAAAATGTTAATTTGGCAAATGAAATCAAACAAGTTTAAATTGAAGGAGTAAAATTACTTAAAATAAAACGTAATTAAATATAAATGGAATTAATATTAAGAAACTTAATAAATGACATTTCTAAAAACTAAACTGAGATTTAATATTAATACATTTTAAATTATACAACAAAAATACTGAATAACACTTTAGAAAAAAAGTTCACACCGGCTCACACTGTGCAATTTCAGCCACGATTTGGCCGTTCCTAAAAGGCTTGAAGATTCCAATAATCCTAGGCTAAAATCTGTAGTCTTTGATCGTAGTTTGACATGTTCACCGACAGTCCATTAATGGTTTTTGCGATCAAATCTGAAATTCTGACTGTGTCAGAAGATTTGGCTGAAAGTGCGACTTCTCATATGACGAAAATCAAACTATCTTTGTTTATCAAGACAAGCCATGATCAGAATTAATGCTAGAGATGTCCTCTGTATGTCATAATCTCCAGCGCTCGCAAAGTTCATCTGATATGTTGCCTTTGCTATGATAAACTCCGCCGAGATCCCACAGTGTGACAAGTTCATCATGTTCACACAGTCTGACAAGTGCAATCACAAAGGGCTTTAAAAAAAAAAAAATCACACCGTGTGAGCCAGGCTTAAGGTGATCTCTCACTCCAGCAAAATCTGGTAATGCATGTCAGTTTAGATGGGTTTTAGAGCGTTTTTAGACAAGCTAAACCCCAGCTTGGTCCGGGCTGGGAGACCGGTTAGTACTGCTTAATCCAGCTAAGATCAGCAATCCACCTTTTTTAGCTTTTTTTTTTTTTTTTTTTTCTTTTTGTGTTTTTTTTTTTTTTTTTTAGCAGGGTTCAACTTCAGTTTCACCATTTACACAAAACCACACTTGACTTACACACACATGTCCGAAACACAGCTGGCGACAAATGGATTTGGGTCAATGTTCTCATGGCAGGAGATGAAAGGAAAGAAAAGCAATGCACTGCACTTCTCAATGGCATCCTGCTCAGATAACACACAAACAGGCAAAGTTGCTAAAACACATTATAAGTTAAATAATCAAAGAATATATATTTTCTGACCTTAAAAACCTTTTAAGCTATCATACATACTAAGACCCATTTAGCTCAGTTCAAACCCATAATGCAATGCGTGAAAGCGTACATCCATATCTGACTCAGATGAGCAAGGTCCAGCGAAATCGTCATCAACCTCAGGACAGGGTCTCTCTTGGGGCAAATCTACTGCCCAGCTGTTCCCAAATTCAGCGATGTCGTCAGAGACTATACCTAAAGGATTAAACACACCATAATACACTTGTTCCAACAGAAATGATCAAATTCTGTTTCTTAAGATTTAAATTGCCCCTAAAACCAACTCATCTGTAAATAGGCAACAGTGGAATGGCAGTGTTTAGACTGAGTATCCAACTCTGCTCAGCTTTGATGTGATTGCCCTGGATTTGCTGCTGACTGAGATGATGAGTGTGTGTCCGGGGCTGTTTGTCTCACCGCGGCTGCTGCTGAGATCATCCGATCCGTCATCATTATAGTTTCCACACAGACCACAAGGCCTTCCTTTGTGTGCTTCGGTCATTTTGAGGTAGACTCCAGAGCTCCCGTCCCACGCCAGAGAGAAGCCAAACGTGCTCTTCACCAGGATATAGTCAGCCAAGCGCTCAATGAAAACATTACGCACTGTCTGTGGCAAACTCAGTCTGAATAAAATCAACAGACAAACCCACAACAATTTATACATCCAGTTTGATATTGAAATGTGTTGCCTATTTAATACCAACGGAGGTCAAGGTTTCGAATGTTCTCTGACAAAACATACACAACGTATCAAATGATTTCTCTCTCCATCGGCACTAGTTTCACTACTGCTCAAAATGTTTTAATGGTTTCAAGGGCCTTAAGGGTGCATTTATTTAATCCAAAATACTGCAAAAACATCACATGATGCTTCAGAATGCATTCTAATCATGCTGCTGTACTGCTCAATAAATATTTCTTATTTGCCAATGCAAAAAAAAGGTACTGGTTAATGTTTTTGTGGAAACTGTGATAGCGTTTTTCATGATTCTTTAAAGACCAGAAAGACCAGCATTTATTTTAGAAATCATTTATAACATTATAAATGTCTTTACTATCACTTTTAAGTAATTTAATGCATACATGCTAAATAAAAGTGTGAATGCTACACTACTAAAACTCACCTATGTCCTCCCTTTAGCACCTGATAGCCACTAATATAAATTTCCTCTTCATTTGGGAAGAACAGACTCAGACCACGTGGACATGAATACACTGAACCTCTACATGCACGACTGTTATGAACCTGCCAAAGAGAAATCTATTAGAAAAAGAAGAAAAACATACATAGCAACAGACGTATCGCAGCTGTAACTTACCCACACTGTATACTGGGGCTCTGTGGAATGGCAGTCTTTGGCCAGGATGTACGAACAGGTTCCAGGGAAGTAGTAATACATTCCATCAAAGGTCTCAAAATGATGCTGACCCCATGAACGGCAAATCCCATCCCTGTCCTGACCATGGTTGGGAACTGACATACACAAAAAATTCAAAAATCTCCTACACTGTAAAAAGATTTGCTGTAATCATACAGCTGGATGCCAGTAACTTACTGTAAATTTATTGGCAACAGTTTGTTTAAAGATAAATGAACATTAAACTTTAAAATTTAAAAAGTCTTTACAGAATAAAACTATAAAAAACTTCATCATGCAAAGCATTCTGGGAACCAGAAAATTTTTTTTTGATATTGGTTCCCAGAAATGCTTTGCATGAGGCTGCTATTTTATTAATGTTTTACCTTTAAAAATAAAGACTTTTTAAGATTAAGACGTTGTTCATTTATCTTTAAACAAACCGTTGCCCGCAAATAACATATATTTAAATCTACAGTAAGTTACTCGCATCCAGCTGCCAGTAATACTGTAATTTCTACAGGTATTTTTTACAGTGTATGCAAAAAGAAATACTGTGGTGGTAGGTCTTTGTGATACTATAGAATTCTGGGACTGAATGATTACAAATATATGCACCGGTTTGAAGGAGACTCATTTGCTCATCGCGTATTTGTTTAGAAATACAGTGTAAAAAGTTATACTATGAAATTGTACAACTTAATTTATTTTGTGATGACAAAGCTAAACTAGTCACATGATCGTTCAGAAATAATTCTAATATGCTGATTTGCTGCTCAAGAAACATTTCTGATTATTATTAATGTTGAAATCATTTGTGCTTAATATTTCTGTGGAAAGATTATTTTTTGTTAGTGATCATTCAGCCATTTAATTCAATATTGGTGCCCCGTGTAATCAATGCCTCGTTGGGCATGTAATCAGTATAGCTGATATGAATACTGTATACGTAGTAACCTGTTATTCTGTTGGTCATACCATCTGCCCGGCTTTATAGTGTGTGCTTAATTAAACACACATACTGAGCTCTTTGTGACCAGCAATCTATTCCTAGAACATCTGTAATCCAATGCTACCAAATGCAGTAAGACATAGTCACGTAGATTAACTGGAACCAATGAGTAATGTCATTAAATTAAATTCAGGGTTCCTTCATCCACATTTAATGGTCAGCACTGGGTGGCAGATGATAATATCAGACCGTACCTTACTATAATTACATGGAGGCAAGTTTAATATAACTTCAGTGTGTGCTTCTTACTGATTTGACAGCGATCCCCGAGACCCTGGAACTGAGCACAATCACAGCGTCCTTCCTCCTGGCACCAGCCACCATTAAGACACCCACAATATTCTACAACACAAATAAACACAGAAGGGTACATTGCACAAAGCATTAATATGAAACTTAAAATGATGGGCCAAGAACTGAAGGAGAGTAGCTCTAGTGTTTTTGTTGTGACAGATTTTGAATTTTCCTTGGCAGTCTAAAGCAGCCTAAAAGACCTTATAGTTGGTTTTGAATAGTTCACTCTTATAATTCATTCATTTAAAATTCTAACCATTAAATGGACCACTTCTTTTTGCATATTCCCAGTGTTATTTTAGCATGAAATTACTATTACTATACAAACACACACATATATATTATATATGTATTTTACATTTCATTCAAATAAATTGTGTATTTTTTATTTTAATTTTAGTTAATTTTTTATTTTGCTATTAGTTACGACTTTTGGGGAAAATAAATGTCTATATAGTTTTTATTAAAATATATTTTTCATATTTTCTTTCAGATTATTTATTTTTATTTAAAGTTTTATTTCAACTAACCATTAAACCATTAAAAATGTTAGTGCATAATCCTTTATCATTTCAGTTACTATTCATAACTAAAAACCAAATCACACAAAGCTGACAGTGGCGTAACTTCACAAAACATTATAATATAACATAATTGATGTTTCTAGCAAGTGAGACTGTACATATCTCTGAAAATCGTATGTGTTTGTGTGTACAAAGTAAACGAAATACCTGTGGATGCATCTCTCGCTGTATAATTATGAAGAACTCTTCGTGGGAGAGCTGAATCAGACAGCACAGTGCTAAGGGTCTGCACAGAAAAAAAACAGTACTGTGAATTTGCTAAGTGCGTGGGCCTATTGGCTTATCGTGGCAACAGTACCATGTCTAGCCACTAAGCCATGTTGGTGAACCTGTCTTGGCATGGTTTTGCCACTGCAGACATTTGGGAGTGGAGCTTTCAGTGGCTGTAGCATTTGTGTAAACTTCACAAAGACAGCTTTGTCAGCACTGAGAGTGTATCTCAGTATTTGTGAGTGTGTGTGTGTGTGTGCTTACTCCACTCTGTCCCTTGTCGCTTTCTCTTAGGTATACTCACCTCTTCACGGAAGAGATCCCGTTTCTGCCGCAGTGCATTAACCCTCCTTTTAAAAGTGGCACAAAGAGAGCAGTATTAAAAGTGCGGCGACTGTGAGACTAAAGGTTCAGAAACACTTAAGATGCCATACAGACACAGTCACGCTGATGGACTGCATGATTCTCAAGGAACTGGTTTAATGGTTACTGCAAAACATTAGACCAAACACTTAACATCTTATCAGTGATTGCATGTAGAACTTGACACTGTCTCTCTGCTCAAAACCTCCTTGTAATAGCGGATGTTTGATAGGGTTCGCCAGTTTTTAAAGGCGCAATCAAACTGCAATCAATGCTCAACATGTTTAAAAATCTAAAGCCATTATAATCATACACATAGCCATCAGCATCAGAACAACAGGTAAGGATACGTCTAAAACCACATACCTGGGTAGTTTGTTTTCTGAGTTTGATTCCTGGCAAATAAATCCTGTCAAATAAAGGATTACATAAACAAAACTCATGCATTATTAACCAAGTTTAGTGTGTAAACACATTTATTTAGTAAATGATTTAATAAGGAGGCTGCATAAAAGTTTGGAATGCTTAGTACACTTAGTTTTCTTTTTTACATTTATCTAAGCTTAAGATTCACAAATTATATAAATGACACCCAGTATAGAAAAAAAAGTACAAAAGCTGTCACTAGAAGGAACACATTTTTACCTAAAAAGTCCATATTTGTACCTTAAAGGTACATATTACATTTAGCCATTTAGAAGACACTTTTATTCAAAGCTAGTTACTTATTAGTATCTAAAAGGGGCTCCTTTTAAAAAGGCACAGCGACCTTTTTTTATCTAAGCTTTTTATATATATGAGCTTTACTTTAAACCCCTAAAAAACTGTAATATTGTTTGTTAACCTTTTTTTTTTTTTGTCAAAAAATCATTTAATTTGAAATCTCCTTCAAAAGGTCATTTTAAAATGTTTTTATTTTGTTAAATCTATAACGACTTAAAACAATATCACTATCATTGTGAAAAAAAAACACATTTCTAAACATTTCTAAAATTATTAATTTTATTATTTATTATTAAATTATTTAATTATACGTACCTTGAAGCACAAACAGCTTGAAAATGAAAAGTGTACAGAGTGAAAACAGTTGAATGTCCCGCTGTTCGTTCATCTCAGAGCGACGGGCGTCCTTCGACGATCAAGAAATGACTAGTTTCATTTCAGAAGGATCGACTGAAATTCTACTTCAGAAAAAGATTATCACAGGATTAATCAAGTTCAGGTACGATTAACAAACTAAAGTGATTTGTCCCAGAGTAGTGAAGGATAAACGTCCATCTTCTGTCCAGTCAGAGGAGGATGATGTAGCTGCGCGCTCCTGCGGCATCAGGAGGACGGAGCGCACCTGCGCGCAGGTAACAGGTAACTCATCTACCTGATGCACGGAATAACATATAGATAAGATGATATCCCATTCACAGGTTAAGTACTCCGAACACAAGCTACATTAAACTTCACTTTGCTTTACAGAACAGATATGATTATCTATACTTTTTTAAATATTTTAATCTGTTGGCCTATATAGTATGAGGGTATGGTATTGTCTGTGTCACAATGGTGATGAATTACTGGTTGCAAATATCAAACCTAACGTTACAAATGTCAGCTAAGGTTATAATGTTAACATTCAGTGAATTTCAAAGAGGAAGGGGGGGGGGGGTACAGTCTCGAGACTTGTCCAACTAGTAAACAAAATAAACACTTTTTTTAGGATATGAAATATAGAAATATGCTACACAAATAATGATAGTAACGTTAACAGTTCCTCACAGAAAGCGCTCGAGCTGCGAGCGTATTTAATGCTACTGAGCTAAACGTAATCGTTAATCAAAAAGTTTTGTGGATATTAAAATTGTTACAAATTATTAATTTTAAAGGGTCCACATTTTAAGTACATTTCTGCCGTTTTAACGTTATTGGCGCATTTAAGTAAACCTTTTTTGTTGTTTGTTTATTGTTTGGATTTACTGCTTATTGTGTTCAAATATATTTCCTGCGGTTATTAAAATATAAATATCTATAAATCCAAATCAAAGCACACAACACGTCAAAGCAAAGCACTGCTTTTGCGCGCATAGGCCATTCGAATAATGACATCATCGAGGCGCGCCGGTGTCCATTAATGTTTGCGTACGGGGAATAATGGCGATGTGCACAATATTACGATGTGCTCCTGTTAGTTTGACCTCCTCTGTGACTCGACTGTCAAACAGAAACGCGCTGGCTCCAGCTAGACTGCTGGCGAGGACATGCTATAAAAGACCCCTGAGCACCACCACTCGATTTTGCGCAGGTACTAAAACTTTTGAATGTTTGTAGTCGACTCGCGTGAAAGTTTAGGTCTGTCTATCTGTGCACTGACGTTGCAGTCATTTTCAAACGCTATATTACATGCACATGTTACTCTACGCTGTTTTCCTGTTTCTCTGTGATTCTGCAGCGCTGAAGTTCACAGACAAGCACGAGTGGGTTCGCGTGGACAGCGGTGTGGCAACTGTGGGCATCAGTAACTTTGCACAGGTTAGACTGGTTATTAAAGCTTGTTTTTTAGAGGAAGACTGTGTGTTTTTGGACTATGTAATGTCATGGGTTTATAATGTTCCCAGGAGGCACTGGGGGACGTGGTCTACTGTGGGCTCCCTGAAGTTGGTGCAAAGTTATCACAGTCTGGTAAGTATTCTTGCTCTCCTTTTAGAAAAAAAAGAGCACATTCACAGTAGGATACAGCTATTTATAACAAAATAAAGTTATTTGTTAGCAGTAACTCGAGCAATTGTTATGAATTATTATTTAGTTTATAAATTATATCTGTACCTTAGATGAGTTTGGTGCTCTGGAAAGTGTTAAAGCAGCAAGTGAGTTGTACGCTCCTCTGTCTGGGGAGGTGACGGATGTCAATGACGCCTTGGCAGACAACCCAGGACTGGTCAACAAATCTTGCTATAAAGACGGTGAGACATTTTTTGCAAAATTATTATAAAAAAATATGAAGATGTACCTCCTCTCAAGCCAGCCAAAATTTAGTTGAGTTGGTTTCGTCATCGGAACAGATTTGGAGACATCTAGCATTATGTCACTTTCTCACCAATGGATCCACTGTAGTGAATGGGTGCCGTCAGAATGGGAGTCCAAACAGCTGATAATCCACACCACTCCAGTTCATCAGATATCAGTCGTGTGAAGCAAAAAGCGGTATATTTTAAGGAACAAATTCATCATTATGATATTATAATTTGAAATAGGATTGCATAAACCATTATAACACTCCTGCAGGGAAAAAGTTTAAAAGCTGTCAACTCACATCTTGGTCAGATGGATTTGTTTCTTATAAACATGAAGCTTTTTGATTCACAAAATATTATATGATAGACTGGAGTCATGTGTATTTAGGATTATTTTGTTGTTTTAATCTGTTTGGACTGACGGCACCCATTCACTGAAGAGGACCTTTTGGTGATCAAGTGATGTAATGCTAAATTTACATAAATAAATGACAAAATTCATCTACATCTTAGATGGCCTGAGGGTAAGCACATTTCAGTCGTGTGATCAGATTTAATTAATTGTCAAAAAAAAAAAAGTGTGTGTTTTGTGCACAGGCTGGCTGATGAAGATGACCGTATCTATTCCTGAGGAATTGGATGGACTGATGGATGAAGCTGCTTATGAAAGATACATCAAATCTATAGAGGACTAGAGTGTGCTGCTGGCATGTTGCATATAGGAGAGAATTTAAAAAATCAATTAAGGAATGTCTATAGTAGTTGATTTAGTTTAGATGTTCTCCTAAATTACATTTTCCCATCCACCTACACCACATGGGACCACATGGACACAACACTGTGCACTTCGCTTGCAAAACAACGAGCAAACCTGTTCGGATTGAGCCAGTTACTTCATGTAGCCACAAAGACACCGTCTATGTAACAGTTTCGTCTCTCTTTTTTTTAGATGTTAAACTGTTTCTTTAAAAACTTGTCATTGCTTGCAATAAGCTACAAATAAAATGTGGAAGTATGAATGACACCCAGCGTCCAGTCTGAGGACAGCCATTAAAACCTGGTGAACTCTGTGTTAGTTTTAAGGACTCATACCCGAGTTAAAGTGATTAACATTAAACAACTATTTAAAACACTTATCTGCTTCAAATGGTTTTATTGCATTATAAATCTTGCTTTTTGATGCCTTTTAATTTACAAAACAAACCCAATCTCTGAAAAGTAAATATTTTATGAAGAACTCCAAAACATGTCAAATTTCTGTAAAGAGAAGAAATTAGCTCATGCTGCATTCATAGTCAATATGAAAAGCTGACCATACTGGCTCAAAATATCAAACATGTTTGATTTCCTCAAAGTCTGAAGCAAAAAAATGTGCAGGCTGACTGATTGAACTTGGCTCATCCTGCAAATTGGTTTAAAGTCTGTGCAAAATTGTGTAGCGTATTCCAGCTTCGATGTGTCAGTCTGTTATCTGTGGGGAACAGCGACACCTCCAGGCACTTTGCTGTAAGGATCTCTGGTTGGGGTACGTCTGGCCCGGCCGCGGGAGACTGTGGGTGGAGGCAGACCCTCCAGAACACAGCAGTCCTTCTCTGCCCTCTCTCTACGTTGTGCGCTCTCAAACATCACGCTGGCTGTGAAGTCTCGCTCATTTAGGAAGGCAACGGTTTCGTCCCGTTTGCGGCTGACGTAGCCCTTCAGCACAGCGCTGTATGGGTTATCTTGGCTGTCTGGATGCTCTGAGTGGTGTTTAAACTCCATGCGGGTGATGACTGGGAGGAGAAAGCCGGTTCCTTCACGTCTCACAACATCCTCCATACTACCCAGAGCTTCCTGCACCAGCCTCGCAGGAACAGGTACCATGTCACAGCCTGATCGCTGGTCTACAAACTCCCTAAAACGCCTTCTCACTGATGCAACATCCTGCAGAGACTGTGCACGACGCTCCTCGAGATCAGTAATGATCCGCTCTGGGTAGTCGCTGCCTAAAACCACACCTGTGAACAGAAAGTGAGGATAGATAGATAATATAAAGATTTGTAATTAAAACGCCCCTATTATGGGCACTTGTGTGTCCCTAAACGGTGCGAACAGTTCTCTTTTGTGTATATTTGTAGTTCTTTGACCACTATAAATAATCAACTCTAAACTGACCTTGAAGCAGCAGAATACTTTATTTAATCTGTTTCAGTCCATGATAACCATGAACAGATTACGTAGCTAGTATAACAAACCTGCTCTACGCAGCATTGATGCTGGGCACTTCCAGGGCTTATGGATGAGGTCATCAGGAAGCGCTTTCAGTTCAGGACACCACTGTCGCACAAAGGCGCCATAGGGGTCACAGGTCAGCGCTGCATCAACAGGGTGCATGACGAAGTTCCAGTGATCCAGTCCACACATTCCTCCATTCTGCCACATCATAGCATCTATGGCAACGTCAGCATCTACCAGCGTATCCTGTAGAAGGAGTGTTGAGGTCAAGGTTAAAGGTCATTTCTGATAAAGTCGACACATTCTCTGTCAACGAACCAGAAACGCAGTGTTTAAATCCTGAACTCGTTGGCACAGTGCTTCTGTGTTGCTATTTATTTTTTAGGGTACTTTGGCTAGTTGCTAGGTGGTTTCTTACTAAATAAAGCATCAAAGCAATCCACTCCCAAGTGAAAGCTAATGCATTATTTAAAGAAGAAATATATGACACTTTTCTTTTTTTTAACAGTAGCCTAGTTTTTAAAAAATGCCTCAAATGGCAAAAGCTTATTTTGAAAAAAAAAAAAAAAGTAATCTTACAATTCTGACATTTTTTCAGCCCCGTTTTGACTTCATTTCTCAAATTGCGTGTTTAAATCTCTGAATTGCAAGTTTATATCACAAACACTTTCTTTTCTCAGAATACTGACTGCAACTGTGCCTTTTCTCGTTATTAAAAGGAAGTAAGAATTTGTTGTCTTCGGCATGTCTCACTTGAAACCAGAGGTATCCTTCCTGCCAGGGAATATGCAGATAAGCGATGAGGAAGGAGGCCACCACATGTCTCATGTAATTGTTCATCCAGCCAGTCTGCCACAGCTGTCTCATTGCTGCATCGACCAGCGGGTATCCTGTCCTTCCACGCTGCCATGCCTTCAGATGGACAGGGTCTGAACTCCAACGCAGAGCCTGCACATGGAAGTGCGCAAATGTAACTTCTAACCATAATTGCATAGTTACATTTATACATTTTCTGATGCTGCAACGTTTGTAGGATGTTGTAGGTGGATGTTTTATTATCCGACAGGCAAGAATCATAAATCTGATCAAGTAATAGCACGTTTTGAAGCTAAAATCCCATTCCCATTTTGGTGGTTTGAGGGATAATACAAGACTTCTTCACCTTGCAAACGGTTGTCGAAAGCGAAAATGATATATAATGCATCCCATTTTGTGAGAAAGTGTTATGTGTAAAACGGGCACTATTTTCGGAATCAGCAGCCCAAAGTTATTAAGAAACCAGTATTGAATGCAGTCAGCAAATATGAAGCAGGACAGTGTTATAAATATTAATCTTGCCTTGTAGGGTGGCCTGAGGGACTCCCAGGGCAGGTCTGGGAAAAGGCACAGCTGCCAGTACGCCAGGTCCCTCCAGGCCAGTTTGCGCTGAAATTTGGGAGGTCTGCAGCGAGCTCCACGAGCGTCCCATAATAAGCTGCGTGCACTCAGCTGCCCAAAGTGCAGATATGGAGATAGAGAGCTGGTGTTGGGCTCATCCGCACGACTTGACTCCTTCTCATAACGGTACACGCCTACAATGAAGCCAAATGATAAACGCGAAATGATGGATGGGTTTTTTAATCCTGCTCTATTAAAATATGCAGCCTGTAAATATGTCTTACCATCTCGCATGAAGGCCTCAAGACGGGCCTGAGCTCCTTCCTCACTGAAGTCCCATGATTTCCGAATGTTCACGGCCCAGTCAATCTGTCATATCACAAAAGCACTTTAATCATTTAAAGCGCTCAAGTTCAAATACGTTTAACTTAAAAAAAACAAAAAAACACCTGAAGTCTCAAGAAAAAGAAAAAGAAAGAGTACTTTCTGAAAAACTAATTCATCCAAGTAAATTCTAATTATTATCCAAATATTGTTTTATGTGACACGTCATACATATTTCAGCATTAATATAAATTCTTTCTTTTTCCAACATTAACAACATAAACATAACAATAATAATAAGTATAGATACATATAAAAAATGGTGATGATAGTACATTAACTTTAAAATACAATAACTAGAATGAAACTGAAAAAACTTTAACTTGATGTACTAATATAACTAAACCTAAATATAATAAATAATCATAAAAAACTATACTGTAGTGTACACATATATAATACAAAACTACAAAATTAAAAAAATAAACAAAAGTAAAATAAAATGAAAACTTTACTAAACGTTTACCAAAATTTAAAAAAACAAAACAAAAATAGATTCAAAATATTAATAGAGACTATAATAGTCTCTCAGTGATATTAAAAAACACAGACTTGTCTGACATTATTAATATGAGCATAAGCGTTATGTGTTAGTGTTGATTTGAATATTTCACCTCTGTGCCATCTTTCCTGCGTGGCATGCGTGCCAGCCCTAGATCAACAAGCGGGCATCCCTGTGGCCATGTCGAGGGAGCAGGCAGGACAGCGGGGGCGTCCAGCGGAGCGCTCAGTCCACTGCCAGGGTTCTGCTGGCAACAACTCATGAAGTGAGAGACAGAGCCGATACCTGCAAATAAATGTAGAAACCATTAATAAACCAGAACTTTAGATGATTTTGGTGCTTTTTGCTCCATAGTAATAAAAGCGGCTGTCAGGGCATTGCCATATCGTTGCTAAGCTATTCTTTGGTGTCTTGCTATTTAATTGCCCCAAACTCTTAAAAACGGATCAAACCCATAGGATTTTTCACCCGCTTCAAATCTTATTTAATTTAGATATGTGACAGCACACCTCTCTCTACAAGACGTATGATTTAAGGCAAGACACTAGGCATAACTATTGTTTATTTTAGGCACTGGTTAATATAGAAATTTTAGGCTTCCAAGAAAATACACGTTTAATGCAATAGTTCACATAAAACATTGTTACAAAATTCTGTCATCATTTACTCACCCTCGAAGAGTCCCAAACCTGTATATATCTCTTTCTTGACTCAAAGGAAGATATTTTGAAGAAGGTTTATATTCAGGCTGTTTTGGGTCACCATTGACTTTCATAGCATTTTTTTCCTACTATGAAAGTCAATGGTGACCAAGACTGGTTACAAAATATCTAAATATCTTACTTTGTGTTCAGCAGGACAAAGAAACAGGTTTTGATATTCCTTTAACTATAGATTTGAACTATAGATGTGTCTATAGATTTCCATTATAATACATATTGTTAATGCATATAACAAACTTTACACTTTTATTCCTACATAGCTAAATTATGAAGATTTTATGGAGGGGTTTAAGCCTAAAACATGGTGTTATGTATATTTCCTGGCTGTAGACATTATTTTCTGATTTGTGGGATGATAAAAATATATCCAAAGCCATTCTCCAAAATGCAGATATCTGCTCAGGAAAATTATTCAAATTAATTCATAATTAATACTACAATGCATATTTAAATATTTCAGAAATGCGTCATTTGCATAATTAAACAGAATTTTTAGAACGTAACACAATTATCTTCATTTACCCACCTCGCAGTCCAACGCCCCGAGTGCTGACGGTGTAGGGGTCTCTAAGGCAGTAGGAGTGATAGATACAGCACTTAACACCTTGTTTCTCCAGTGCTTCCCACACGCTGTCATCTCTTTCCTTCAGCCATGGCTCATACAGGGCCGTTGCCACAACCGACTCTGCCCCCGTCTCAGCGATCAACCCTTGCAGAGCTGTCAACGATGAGGCCCCTGCCTTCAGGATCACCAAGTGGCTTCCACGCTGCTCCAGAGAGCGGCTCAGACTCACTAGTGCCTGATGCAGCCAGTATCTGGACGCCCCACCGGCTGCCACAGTAACCCCAGGACCCTCCTCCTCCGCCGCGTTCCACAGGAAGAAAGGAATGACTGGTGCACCAAGCTCCAGGCAGCCAATCAGAGCAGGGTTGTCCCACATTCGGAGGTCCCTTCGGAACCACAGCAGAACCGATTGCGGTCCCGATGGGTTCTTCAACAAATGCTGCTTCTTGCGCTGACGACGCCTGTGCGGCCTTGTTGACTTTGTGACCTTGAGATAGTCATTGTCTTTACTTGTGCTTTTATGTACTTCAGTATCTATCGTCCTTTTTGCAGCAGCCTGCTCTTCTGCTTCTACAGATCTACAGATGACGTTTGGCTGATCATCACCCCAAGTTACTGTAGTCACGTCGGCATAGCTTTTGTGACAGGGAGACACATGAGGCTGATGATCTGGTTTGGTTTCATAAACCGAGAGTGCTAAGGCCAGCTCTAGTTCATCTGCTTCACCCTGAAAAAGTAACACATAAAATATGCTTTTAACACAGGCTACTGTGCTCTTTATGCATATATATATATACTGTATATATAGCCTATACATATAATTACACACATTAACAGTTAAAAACTTTGGCGTCAATAAGATTTTTTGGTTTGTTTTCGAAAGAAGCGTCTTATTTTTCCAAGGCAACATTTATACTGATCGAAAATCCTTTGCAATGCTCTGTAATATTATTACAATAAAAAAATAACTGCTTTATATTTTAATGCATTTTAAAAAGCAATTTATTCCTGCCATGCATCGTTAACTTTTCAGCATAATCAGCCTGCTCCTGTCTTCAGTGTCACTTTATCCTTCAGAAATCATTATAATATGCTAATTTGATGCTTTTGAAGAAAGAGACATCCAAACGTTTGACTGGTACACACTCACCTTAGAGAAGTACTCTAAGAAGGATGCAATCAGCTGACTGTGTAGATGTTCATGTCCGGATGAAAGGGGTTTGATTAGGTCCAGAAAGTGTGTTCGTGTGTCTCTGTCCCCCAGCAGAGACAAACACAGACCGAAAAACCCATCCGGATCCTCGCGACCCAACATCAGCTCTCTCAGCAGCTCACGGACCCGAGACTTCATATCTCTTCCTGTAGACATTCTCTCAGCCAGTAAATATACAAGTTATATTATATATGATATATAACGATCATTTCTAGCAGCTTGCGTCGTTCCTGGTAGATACAATGTCTCCGCGAGCCGCGTTACAAAACAAATGAATGAGGAGTTGACAGACAGGTTACACAAGCAAGCAGCTGCTGCGGGGGTTTCATAAGCGACTGCAGCATCAACATCATCGCTTTAGTTTTTGTTTATATCACATCGATTTGTTTATTACCGAAACTGTCTGTGATTATACATTTATTACGTACATTAACTACTTAAACTTTAGTAGAAGAGGAAAGGTGAGTATGTAACAGCTTGTCCAGCGCCTTTAGAGGGGCGGAGCTACACTTGCTGTGGCAGACAGTACATAGACGTATAAATACCTAGACGCCTCATTGGACGCTGCTGCGATACGTCAACGCGCCCGCCATCTTTCTCCGGGCAAGACTGCTTTAAAAGGACGTGATTTCCCATGCTAGGAATTTGTGCTCTGCATTTAATCCATCCAAGTGCACACACACAGCAGTGAGAAGTGATCAACCACACACACACACACACACACACACACACCCGGAGCATATTTGTTTAAAAAACAAATATCGGTGAATGGAGGAGCTGCGTTTTTTGGATCAATTCACGATAATGTTTACATTTATCAACCGGTTTATGATATGCATGGACTTAAAAATAACTCTGCCTCCAGTTATTTAGTTTGGCTTGGAAAATTGTGAAATTTTTTAAAAAAGAAATTATGAAAGCTTACACTCCTGTTGATTTGGCCTATTTTGTTTGTTATCAATTTATAGTATACCTGTCATGTAATGACATGTAATGTAATTTAATTGTACATTAAATTAAATTAAGTTTCTCTACCTTAACCTTGTGCCTCAAGTCAGGACAAAGCTCATTCCCATTAAAATAGTGGGGGGAAAATCTAAATAATACACCTTTAAGTGCTAATAATTTAACGTCATTGAAAAAATGTAATAAAATCAGTGAATACAAATCAAACAGTGACGGTCTGCTTCCTATTTTACATGACACTATATATATATATATAAACTCCCCAACAAACATAAACGAATGTAGCTAAATGATAATCCTTTATGGATCCAGTGAAACTTCCAGTGATAAAATATTATACACTGATACAGTGCACAGTAAAATAGTAAAGGTGATATGTGATGATAAAAAGTATATAGTACAAGTTGTAGTAATGTAATAAATACTGTACAACAGTACAACAACACAAGTGATATTAGTATTAACACAAGTGATATTATAATAGCAAAAAAAATAAAATAATTATTGGTGCATGATCTTTAAGTATCTCAATTCAAATTAGACAAATTAGACCTGATTCAAATCAGACCTTTTTTTGCTGGAGAAAGCAATGTTATAGACAGAGGACTTGTATTTTAGCCAGAGGCAACCGTTTGAAGTTAAAAATGTCTTGATGGATTTATCACAAACACACAGCTTTTTACTGCTGGCTGGAGTCATATGGACTAATTTCTGTTCTAATGGATAAACAACATTGGATGGCATACATTTTTATTTTTGGGTGAACCATTTCTTCCAGGAAACACCATTTAAACTCACCTTCACAGACATGTTCCTGAAAGACTCTTTCTCCATCCCATGGCCTTGAAAATCATCCTTGATAACTTGTTCATCTCCCTGGACAAGTTGTTTTTAACCGTTTTTGAAAGAAGTCTCACTAAGGCTGCATTCATTCCTTCTTTCCTTCATTTAGTCATTTATAAAATCCATACTATTTCAACAGTTTTTCTATTTTAGAATATCTGCAGAATTTTCAGTGTCTCGATCTAGTCTTCCGTGTCACATGATCCTTCAGAAATAATTCTAATATGCTGATTTGCTGCTCAAGAAACGTTTATCAATGCTGAACATATGTTTTTTCAAGTTTTTCTGGAAACGTTGATACATTTTCCCAAGATTCTATAATGAATCGTTTTTTGAATCATTTGTAACACTTTGAATGTGACTGACAGCATACATGTATGCAGTACATTGAAGGAGAGATCCACAAGTCATTCTTCGAATTCTGTGTTTTATCTTCACACAGGTGTCATGTGAGAACTGAGATCTTCAACAGGTGTCATGTGTCAAGTAATCACGCGCACAAACAACTCCAGCAGCTTATACATTTATTAAAATCAAACTACATCTGCTCAATAATTTGTCTATTTTCTTAATCATGAAGACATATGGAATGATCCATGTTTTAAACTCAGTTCGAAGAGTATAAACTCCTCAGTGAAATCCAATAGTGTACCTTACTTACATATACTTAGTTATCTTTACTTAGTTGTTATACTTACTAGGATTCATTAAGTTACAGGTAATTTTTGGCGAGTAAAATGACCTACTTGCTACTATGAGTAAGCTTTACTAAAAATATTCAAGTCGCCACAACAAAACTAATGACATTAATTCTCCAGTGGGGGGCAGGGGGCGTTTGAATTACTTTGTTTATGCTACATGCAAAAAACTGTTTACAGAGTTGAGTCATCTGACTTTGTTTGGTAAGCTGTAGTACCTGAAGAGATTTCATATATAATAAACTGTTAAACTCATGTTCAGTTGTTGCTTTTTGTCTTAACTCATTGTTTTTAGTTTAGCTTACTTGGGATTTTTAAGGCAATCGGTTTCTTAACCCTCTATTGCATAATTTTCTAAAAAGCTGTGGTATAAAAATCTATGTTTTTACAGTTAGTTGGGAAAAGGGGGCTTATACTTTGAAGGAAATACAATTTATGAGGTCACATGACGGGGATATCCTGTTTGCCAGTCCTTTTTGCTCATGGACACTGACATGCAAACATCACTGTCTGAGGCCCCCGAAGATTGCCTTATATTCAGAATTTTAGACAAATTTCATCAAATAAAAAATTGAAATCATTCAATTCATATATATAACTTTTTATTTCTTTATGATTTACCAAAGCACGTTTTTTTCCCTATGTGGCTGAAATGGGATGCCATGGAAATATGAGGTAGTGTCTCACCATCAAAAAAGTGCTGGGTCCCAGGCACCCGAATGCGAGTGTTGTACTGCGGGAGTCTCCCTGCTATTCTGGCATAGAACTGCAGGGGAGCACACAAAAACAACAGCATAGTATTAGTAAAGGTTATTTTATACACGACAAAAAACCAAATATGACACGTAAACAAAAGAGTTAAATTAACACCATAATATGTTTCACCAGTGACACATCTTCAACAAGACAAAATATAGTTACATTCATTAATTATTAAATTATTCATTAGTGTTCCTCGCCTCTTCTTCCTCCAACTCCTTCATGATGGTTGCCAGATCTTTGCCCTGTAGTTCCTCCTTCAGCAGCATCAGTTTCTGCTCGGCCTCGGACATCAGCTGCAGCATGTGTTCGGATGAATCTAAAGGCAGCTCTGGTGATGGACCCGTCATCTGCCAAAAAAACATGGAAAATAATTAGAATAATGATATTTAAAATCTGCACAGAAATCTAAAACACATCATTAGCCAAGTGACGAGAAGGCATGTTTAACGTATTGGACAGAATGGATTAGTACCAGGGGTCCGGGCTGTAGTTTGTCACTGAGCTGCTGCACTCCTGCTTTGACAGTGTTGAGCGTATGAGTGAGTCTCTCCAGGCCATCTTTAGCTGCATCACGGCGCTGCTGCTCCTGCTGTAAGTCACGCTCACAGTCCTGCAGCATCTGTCGGATGCTGAACAATCAAAAAGAGAATTAGAGCGCTGTCTGATGAGAAATAAGTCATTATATCATGCCGTTGAGAAAATGGTTAGACCAGAGCGTTCAGTCACAATATCAAGTGACTGCAGTATTCAAAGAGAATACAATGTCAGCTCTTACCTTGAGAATTCAGTTTTGCGTGAGTATTTTACATCCTGGTATTCAGTCTGTGCCCTATTCCTCTCTTCCTTCAGCTCAAGCAGTATTCTCTCATTTTCTGCCTTAATCTTCTCCAAACGTCCCTGTATCTCTCCCATTGAGATAAACCTGTCCACTATTTCCTGTTATAAGACACATCATGAATAAACACTGCTCAACACAAGAACTTCTTACCTGAACATAAAGATTCTATAAACATTTAATACAATTTAAAGGTGGTACATAAAAAAAGAGTAGTCTTTATGAATATGTTTAATCATAATATTAAATAGGTTTGTTGATGTGTTTTTGTTGTGTGTCATATTTGATACATCCAGCTTTTATGGCTCATATAGTATAATATAGTGAGAATATGGAATTATTTAGAAGCCCTGTATGCTGTATGGAAGTAAACATAAACTGCATCAGTTAGTGTTTATTGCAAAATACTACTAATTTAAAATCAACATAAAAATATGTTTGACAATGTTGATCATTTTGTATATCAAACATGATACAGTAGGCTTCATAGGACTCACCTGTGAGTCTGTGACTCCAGTAGCCTCTTTGGCAAGCTGGAAAGATGCCTCAAAAGTAGAGATGGATTCTACTTCTACTGTTGGAGTGCGAGGGGCCTCACTGCTTAGCTCATCAGGGTTCATGGTTACCATTTGGGGCTGGATGCGTAAGATGGAAGAAGTTTGTTAAACTTAAAAAAAAAAAAAAAAACTTACTTTTTGCCAAACAGAGAAGGCAAAAATATTTGCTACAATCAAGCAATATTTAAAACAATTGTGAGTATGGCAGTCTCCTGAGCACTCCATATTCACCATATTTTTATGCTGTATTAAGAGTATTGCATTGCGAGCTGTATTATAGTTGCTGTAGATGTATGTGCAGCAGGCGATGCTTACTCTTCTCTCTGCCTGGGCTATCCTTTCCTCCGCCTGCTTCTTGCAGCGGGAGAGGATTTTCTCTCTTTCTCTTCGCTCTCTGTACACCTGCTCCTCCTGCAGCTGCAGCTCAGCCTGGAAACACACACACACACACACACACATTACTATCAGCATGACCTTTACTCTGGCATACTTGCACACACATTAAATGCTTTACCTCGGCTGCATCCTTGAACCGGAGAACGTTGTTGTTCTTGACCTGTAGGCCTCTAAGCACTTGTGTTTGCCAAAAGACTTCTGTCTCCATCTTGTCCAGCAGAGGTTCAAATGTAAGACTCTCTTGCTGAACAAACAGAATAGAGAATGGTAAGAAATGTCCATTAGAAACGTTAATGGGATTGGTACGATTTTTTTATGCTTTTGATAGCACTTACCAAGACTTTTCTTTTTCCCATTACCTTTATGAGTATGCTTTATACACAACATTGTGGGTTTATTGTGCTGTGTTACTGCTCTGATACCTACCTGTAGGTGCTCTTTCAGTTTGCGGTAAACTCGCGTCATGTGCACTGCTTCATCGTATTTCAGCTGTGATTTCTCCAAACTGTTTTCCAGAATGCGCAGTTTCTATACAACAGGTGCACAACAATAATATTGTTATAATAATTTTGAGACATCAACTTTTCTTCCAAAATGCCCAGAAAAAAAGTGTTTCTACCTTTTCCTCCTCTCCATTCTGGATGTCAGGCAGAGGGCTGATGTTCTGTGACTTCAGTATCAGGAACTTCAACTCCTCTAAACGCTGCTTCTGTGTCTGAGTTGTGTGTTTCAAAGCATTAAGCTTCTTCATTTTACCATGCACCTGCTTCTCCATAACCGTATGAGTAGCCTGCACAACAAAGATCTCTGTCAATAGTGAAAAGAGTCTAAAACAACTTTTTTGGAACACAAATGATATGCAGGTGATAATGTAACTATGAGCTATTAACTGGGATCTTCCCTGCAGTGAAACCTAAGACAAGTTTTTTTTGCTTTGTAGTAAATAACTGATATAAATAAATAGATGCACTGTCCAACACATTTAGTTATTGTTTCATAAATATTTCACATATTTTTCACACATTTTTAAAATAAGAACTTTGAACACATTGATCGCTGAAGAAATGTCTAACCCATAAATAAAAATCCTGCTTAAAATTGACTCCCCTTCAGGCTGTCTTAGATGTATATGAGTTTATTTTGCAAGATTTGGAGAATTTTAACAATATAGTATTTCATCTGCTTACCAGTGAATCTTCAACAATCAATGGATACTGTCAGTATTACAGTCCTGGGCTCGTTTAATGGTGCCAGTGTTCACAGTTAGATTAAAGGGCAGATTGTTAAATATTAAAAACAACTTACAATCTTGACCAATCTAAAACCTTTCAAATAACAATATATAGACAATATCTACAAGGCACTCCCCTACACACCTCTCTGCATGACGGTAACTATTATACACTTTTATGTAAAATGGCTGCAAATGAACCAACCCCCCCATATAACTTGAACATAAACACACATAACATCACTAATACAAAAACGCAACTGTCTTGCTTCAATTACACAGAAATAAGTAAACGCTAAAGAAATACCCATGATGCACCGGGTGCAGAAGTCGTACCACGCTCTGCCTCACAGGTGAGCGTTGGTTAATGGTAGTCATGTGATTGATGCGAGCCAGATCCGTCTATTTAGCAAAATTGAGATTAATAGTTATATTTTATTGTTGTGGGGCAAAGACAGGACATACACATTGAAAAACAAGAAAAGGGCACTTGAGGCATTCTGGAGGAAAGGGGCGGGTACTCAAGCACTAGAGTGCGGATCGGGCCGCATTGGTGTAGCGGTGTGATCTGTGTGGAAAATATTAAACAAACTATGGGAACACTTGACTTCACGTTCTCATTTATTCTGGAGAACACAAATGATGGCTCGTGCAGCATATAATTCAGCGCGGCAGCAATGCACGAGGCGCTGTGACGTCTCATGCAAACTGGTATACTTTTACAAAACCTAATTTTGAGAACATGTAACAATAAAGCACGTACCTGGAGAACACGAATGAACACATATGATGGCTCGTGCAGCATATAGTTCAGCGCGTGGCAGCAATGCACGACGCTGGGAGAGAGAGAAAATAAAAATACTCAAGGAAACTTCTGAGTGTGCATTATAGAATGGATTTCACTCACAATCACACAATTATTTCGTTTGAATTTATCTGTTAAACTAAATACAGCCCTAATTGAGTGACTGCAAAAACTT
>JAUMHP010000026.1:3065788-3076149 GCA_032361065.1 Enteromius trimaculatus
TATATACATGATATATCATATACACATATATATGTGTATGATATCTTACAGCCTGTCTCTTCCTTATGCTTTTTCTAAGTAGATTCAGTTTTATTCGTTGAAACACTTGAACATGAAACTGCTCCCAACTTTCTGTGGAGTGTAGAAACTTGGCCATGTGCTCCATTTAATTTGATCTCCTCCTCTCACTCTTTCTGTCACTCTCATTGTGTTCTCCGTGTCTCGCCTCAGGTGTTGTTCGTGAATGACGGTGTTGACTTGGAGGATGAGGAGGCTGCTGAGGAAGAGGACAGTTCTCTGCTGAGAGGAGGCTTTGATGAAGAGGAGTCAGCCAGGTCCTTCCAGGAGGCTCTAAAAGAGTGGAGAGAGAGAGGACAGAGACCAGGTAACACACACACATAACCCGTCTGAGTGTGTGTGTGTGGATGTGCTGCAGTCAAACCGCGGTAATAAAGTGACATGCTGTCAGGTTCGTGTGAGCTGCCACGTATATTCTCTGGCAGGCTGTCAGAACACACACAAACAGTCTCTCATAAAGCACACTCATGTGTGGCATTGACTGAAATAACGCATGCTGAGAGTGTGACAGGGCCGCTGATTGGTTGCCAGGTAACTACATATATGCATGACAAACATGTGCTCGTTGACGCCTTTCGTGCGTTTCCAGGCACTGTGTATGGTTTGCAGAAATGTCTCCGTGATTTGACAACATATGACTCAATGAGTTTGAGAAAATGTTCTCAGAAACTTGATGATGCCAGGTCACAAGAAATTCAATCTGTTTGGGATATTAGTCAAGAACAGCGGGATATTTGTTTGCTAAATCAGAGCAGACTTGAAGTATCCATGCACTTGACTTCAGGATCTCCTTTAAGAGAATCACTGTACTCTGTTTGAAATCAAATACGAGGCTAGAGCATACAGTTAATTCTAAATCTATGGTGTAGGAATAGTATATAATTTACTGCATTTCATGCAGTTATAAATGTCACAGTCTCGCCACAATTTCAATTAATTAATGGCAGATTCACAGAAAAGCTCTAGTGATTAATTTAATATCTGACTTTATTTTAAAGCAAATGCATTGATCTTTTTTATTATGCATAGTATATAGTATTGGTACAACTGCATACACTTATGATTAGAAGCAAATTAGTAAACCAGAGACAAGAAATGTATTGAGCTGGCTTTGATGTAACGGTCAGAATCAATGTACCTGTATCAATTCTCCTACATAATATTTGTAATCAAAATCATTTTATTTCATAGGGACTTGCAATAAAGTGACTTGAGTGTCTCTGCAGCATGTCAGTAGGAGCAATTTATTTTGATGCATTATGACACACATCTCATATCCAGTGTAGACAGGGTGACATTTTATTTATTTATATATTCATTCATTTTTCCCACAATTTGTTATATAAAAACAAAAATCATTGATACAAATGTTTTTGGATGCATTTAAAGGGACAGTTGACCTAAAAGTGAAAATTATGCAATGAAAGTCTTACATGTTTGGAAGGACATGATACAGTATATTTTTTTTAAATAATACTATTTTAATTTAGTTTACATTTGTATGCATTTACAGTCATAATGATAAGAGTTTTATTATTTTGTGCAAATTTGTGCCAGAATGCTACCAATGCATTTTGCACACACACATATTTACTGTAAATGTTCCAAATGTACATATAAAGTACTCCTTAATCAGTCATTACTTATTTACATAGTTACATATCGTTCACATTCTACATATTATATACTCAGTAGTATGTATTATATATATTTATATATATATAGTTCCAGATATATCTTTAATGTAGTGTTGGTGTTTAAAGCTGAATAGGACAACTGTTCTTACAATGGAATGGTCAGATCACACTGCAGCAAACTAAAGTTAGTCCTTATCATTTGTCATACTCCTTGTGTTTGTTCCTCTCTCTCTCTTCCCTTTCTGTACTTGGCTAGCAGGAGTCTCGCCCGCTGCAGTGCTGCTTGGCTTGTGCTTACTGTGATAATGACTGCTGTGTTAAGGGGGTTTCAAATGCACTGAAGTCTAACCGCCCTTTATATTCTCACAATACAGCAAAATAACTCTCAAAACAAAGACGGAATTATGTCTATAGTACTGCTTGAATTCTGCAGCAGACAGCTTATTTCTCTCATTCAGTCTCATGAGTCTGTGTTTAATATAAAGTCTTTAGTGGTTTGCTTGAAGCTAATAAGAAATCGGGTTGAAAGCATCTGATCGACTGCTAGGCTGCATACATACTGTAGGTAAATAGGGCTATTTTCCTGTTCTTTACACACACACCATTTGGACTGAAGACTTGATTGGTTTCTCTTTCTTCCTAGTGTCTGTGATGGAAACTCAAACAGAGAAAGGATCCCAGCAGTTAATTCATGTGGAGTTCAAGGAGGACACTTTGAGCTACATGGAGAAACTCCTCCTGAAAAAACACCGCAGGTTAGCGCTTGACACCTCGCACTTTATAACCGAACATTGAATAAGAGCATTACGAGCTTCATTTACCTTCCTAGGCCCCAATTAAGGTCTATTTAAGATCAATTAATGACTTATGGCTGCTAATTGCACAGTTTCACCTTTAAGTTGTGCCACCGCAGAGTCACTTGAATTTATTGAGCTAATCAGCCCCAAAGCAGGCTTTAACTTTGAGAAATCTTCTTTAAACAAACACACTGGTGCACAAACCCAGTGGGCTGCCTAGTTAGGGACCATTTTAAGGCATCATAAGAACACTTCTAACATGAATCCTGTTCCAAATGTATGCAGTGACATGCTGCCTTCCAAGATGCCTTATTTCAGAAGTCTAAGGCAGCATAGACTGCAACAGATGGGTTCCAGAAGTAAAAGCATTTATTTTATTCATAGTTAACCTAGTTATAAACCTTTAAAGACATGTTGTTAATCTATTATATGCTTATATTAAAGCCATCTGTTAAACTTTTTTTTAAATAAAAACAGAGGAATTTTGGGTAAATACTACATTACCCATGATGCTGTACAGACAATTCCACCAATAAGAAAGAGTTGGAGGAAGTAGTTTCAACTACTTAATTACAGCAAAAGACTGTTTAGCTCCACCCACTCCCATGAAGCATTGCAAATGATGTGATTGAATCTGTCTGCCTGCACTCACAGAATACTTAAGTATTTGTATAAATGTATGCATATTTTGCAATAAACTTCCTACAAAGGGGGGGGGGCAAGCAGAGTTTGAGTCGGACGCCAAGGTCAGCCCTCGCTAGGGCTCAAACAACTAGGGCTCGTGTTCGCCGACCTCCAGGCTCGCCCTCTGGACAGCACACCAAATACGCCTTAATTGTCATCATAAGGAAGCGTGAATTATTGAAATATAACCAGAAGCTTTAAATTAATAGTTTTATGTTTTACCTGTCACACTGTCACTCTGGTCGAGGATAATGGATCACACGAGGCACGATACTACTTTTAATGATAATCTCTAACGTAGAACAGATCACACAAGGGTTGACACTTAAGGACTGACACTGAGGGTTGAAACACAGACGGTTAAATACACATACTAATGAGGACAGAACTAAAGGCACATGGGGAACACAGCTGGCACGGGTTACTAGAACAGGAAACACAGGACCAAATATGCATCTTCTAGAGAATGCAATCCCAGAATGCATTGTGATAATAACAATTAAAATCATGTGGACATGAAATGCAATATAAATATTAGATGATAAATCCAAACCTAAAAAATACTAACTGAAATTAATTATTTGATGTTAAAATAATAAAATTAACTGAACAAAAAAAATAAATAAAAATAAAGTTAAGAAAAATGAACAGCAAAAGCACATAATAAAATAAATATGAAAATGGAAATAGTAGAATAAAAGTTGAAGCATTAATAAAGATTATTGTAGTAACACTATGCTAAAATAACACTTATTCAGTATGTTTTAGATCAGTCATTAAGAAGGTTCTGTTTGAGTTAGGGTGCTGCCTTTGAAGAGAGACACCTATGTAGGCAGCACAGTAAGTTTTGAAACAGAGCCATTGAAAAAGTTGTTCTGCCCCCTAAAAGATTGCGATGCTTGCCTATGAAATTAGAAAGCCTGACAAAAGCAAGCAGAACACACAAACAGAGTGTCTGCAAACCCTCCTATAAGCGCTTTGAACTGAATCTCAGGCTTCTTAAGCGTTATGGAATCTGTGGCAGCGATGGTATTTAGGTCGGCTATTCAGGAACGGTCTAATTGTGAATGCGTCAAATTGTCTTCTTTTGAGGCTGGGTGTGTGAAGAATCACAGAATAGGAATCTGGATTTTTCCAGCATGTGCGTGTGTGTGTTTGGGTTCTGTGGGAGGAGGGCAGACGCGTGGCCCAGGGCTGCTGCTCACACTCTGGAGGAATGGAGTGTGTGATAGGGGTGTCTAATCCCTTCATACGCTCACAAACACACACACGCACACACAATGAGGAAAGCAGGTTGTCCTGCTGAGGCAGCAAGAGTTGGCTTCAGGAAGAGAGACGAAAGCACAGTGAATAAAAGAGAAAGAGACTCGTGTTCAGGAGAAGACAGAGGGTTGATGGCTTTTCTGCTAATGCGTTTGTATGGTAAATCACCAGGAAAAGGTTTAAAGGACTAAACCTGTGGGTCAGGGGAATCTGGCTGAGCTGAGATTTACTCTCAAACAGGAAGTCTGGCTCATCAACTTCCTTCAGCCACTTTCATTCGTTATTGGACTGAAATTATGTCACTTTCATGCAAGTTAGCATATTTAAAGTCTGGATTAATAATGCTAAACATTTGTCTTTGCATCACAGGACTCACAGTTTTGTTTCAAGGATGCTTAGATGTGTATGCATGAAAAATATTAAGAAAACGATTAACATCAACATTTCATCATTAACTGACTACTTTTACACATCCCTAAAATAATCTAGTGCAGGGTTTGATTTGATCAGAAATCGATTATAAAAACAGCTGAAAAGAAGTGAAACATGTCAGGCTATTACATTATTGATTAATGTTATTTTTGCCTACTGGGAAAATATTTTTTCAGAGGAGGATAAAGCTATTACTAAAGTGCTGTGCTGTGCTAAAATGTTGTTTATTTATAGTTGCACCATTGAGGAAAGGGAGCCTGATTAATTATCCTTAAATTTCTGAGTGCGATTTACTGGGAACAGCATTATTTTTTCTCCCTCAGAGGACAAATTGAAGAATTTCAGCCCTGGTCTGTCGTCCAACACCGTCCAGAGCCACCCACACCTCCATCCGTAGAGATGGATGAACTGAGCCGAAAACTGACAGGTGTGACCCGTTTCATCACACACATAACATATTCAATTAAACAGTGATAACTAGTAACTGTGGCCACATTTATAATTAGTTTTTCCCCCACTTTCAGTTGCTTTACTTCAGTAAAAGGTTAGATTTCTACTGAAATTTTGAATGAAAGGTTACTAAGGTTAATGGAGATTTAATTTCAATAGCCTTGCTCATATTTCTCTCCATTTTTGCAATCATTTAAAGGGATAGTTCACCAAAAATGAAAATTCTGTCATCATTTTCTCACCCTCAAGTTGTTCCAGACCTTTATGAGATTCTGTCGTTTGTTGAACACACACCAGTGTCATCACCATTGTGTAAATGTGAACTAGCCCTCAAAATAGGACTAACTGTGCAAAACATTTTTATATATATATCTTTATCACTGGAAACTTGTCATATCGCACCTGGTTTGGTCATAGGATGACCGGTCATGTACATGCTGCGATTCACAGAGACCCATACAAGTGTACTCTCTCCAAAAAGTTAGCGAAATGAGCTGTAAGAGTCACGGCAGAGGGCAGTTTTCCTCTCTCTCAGCCGGCAGCTCGGATCCATCACTGCGTCCCTGAAGGGTAATCACAGAGCTCTTATTACACTGGAGGGAGGGCGATGGTCTGACAGAGCACTCCGACAGCTGATTGAGAGAAGTTTCTAGGTGCTGCTGGGAGGCTGGTTGATCACAGCTGTCAAGGAACTGACCACCTCTAGCTTTTTCCAAACAGCTTCATGATGAGCACTGTCTCTATTCATCTGCACTGGCCCGAGCATGTTGCATCATTTCTAAATCCCGTCTTCACGATGCTTACGCCAAAGACACTTTTCAGTCACTTTTTCGAATGCAAAGCCGTCTTTCTGATGGTTCGCCTGATTTGGATTCTGATGGTTGGTCATTATCTTGTCTTGATTCATCCTGCATTTCAAAACATGAAATGACATTCGCAAATGCGTTTCACTTTTGTGTGACATCTGACTGTAAACAGTGTAAAAAATTACGTGATCATTAAGTAACGGCAACTTGTGTTGTTACGTTAACTCATCAGAACAAAACATTTGCAATTTGCAAAAAGTTACATGAAATTCAGCTTGATTTTTTTTCTTAGTTTTATTTGACATTTAAGCTGAAATTATTTGTACAAGCAAGTTATATACTTTTTTTAGTTTTTTAGTTTACTTAAACTTAAGACAGCAACTGAACTGAAAATTTCACTGAAAAGTAGAAATAATACTTAGTAGTACTTAATTCAAAGGTTAAAAGTGAATTCCACCATTGGAAAGGCAACATTTATTTGACCAAAAATATAATAAAAGCAGTGAAAAAGATGCTTCTTTAATGCTTCTTTGAGGAGTAGAAAGTAAAAAAAAAAAAAAATTATGGAATAAATGTAAAAACAACAACAACAACAACTAACATTATGTCTTTACTGTTGTTAAAAGTATTCAGATCTTACTGCTACCAAATTTGTAAACAGTAATGTATTTTGAAATATGAAAAACCTTTTTCACAAATGAATTATGCTCAGATATGGTATTTATTCAAAAAATAAATAGGCAACAAAAAAATGATGTAATGTCTGCAAAAATAAAATTTTCACTGGGAATATACTGAAATATAAATCTAGAGATCTTTCACTCTGCATTATGAATAAATATGTTTGTACTGGTCATTGAGCTGTTTTAATTTCCTTGTTTAACTCTAAACATAAATCTGTTTTACTGCATCTCTGATTTGCAGTGGAGCAGTTGGAGTTGCATAAATACTTTACCTCTCTCTTCATGATTGCTCCCGCTGGGGATGCTGGGAAAGCAGACAGCCCTGCAGAATCCTGTTTAAGCTTTGTAGAGTTAGATGAGGTAACTCTGAACCCCTCCACCCTAGTTTACGTTAATGGACTACTGGACGATAGCCAGTGAAAGACTCCTTAGTTATGTTTTCTTACTCTTATCATTTTGTCTTTTCCAATTTTCTCTGTCATTCTTTGTTTTGATTCGTTTTTTGTCACTTACATTTTTCCAGATGGTTGAAGATGCTGCAATGTACAGATCCTTTGGAGTCAAGCAGGGAAATGAGAGCAACATGTAAGAAAGACAAGACTTTTTGAAAGGAAGCGACAGAAAAGTTCACAGTAGGAGTGTCGTCTTCAAACAACAGTGTAATTGAAGTAGCTGTGTTTTTTTTCAACTCAGAAATAACACAAATACAGTCTCATCTTGACATTTACATTTATATCAGCCACAACTTGCCTTAAAATAAGACTGCTAACTGTGGGAGTAAGTTGTTAGATGTTATATATGCATGTCTGTTTTCTTCCTTAAGGCTTGTAGCTGTTGAAAATGGAGGAGATTTCGGATGTCCGGTTTTGAATTCCACACCGTGCTTCTCTGAGATGACCAAAGGATCCGTCAGTGAATGTAATTCTGAAGTAAAGATCAACTCTTCTCCTGAGATGTGGCTGCTGTCTCAAGAGGCTGAACAATCTTTGTCATCATTGCCAAGATCAAGCTTTTTTCCACTTCAGAGATCACAGCACCTGTCGTCTACCTCAGAATCTTTTCTGACCAATTCACTAACAGGAGGTCAGGAAGTGGATCTCTGTGACTCTCCAAAACCAAGCCCACGGACAAGATCTTCTGCAGCACAACAGGACAGATCCTCTGAGCTTCTGCCAACATCATCTCCTTTACTCTCAAAACCCAAATTAAATCAAACTCTCCAAGGTTTCGAAGACCATACTGTCAGCTTCTCTCCTGGTGGAATACCATCTGTTAAGTCTTCTCAATGTTATTCTCCTGCTTTTTTTATCTCTAAACAAAGTCCAGAACCTCCAGATTCCCCGTCCCCAAGGTCTAGATCAGTTTCTTCTCCGGTAAACACAATCCAATCCAGACCTGCTAATTCAACACATGTTTCTGAACAAAAATTAGCTCAACTATCTCCAGAACGTGCCATCACTTCCCCAAGCGCTACAGTTCCTTCATTAAAGCTGTCACTTAGAGAATCAACACAGTCTGGATTAGTCTCAGATAGAAGTACTTCTACACCTATCAATGACTCCATCAGGAGGGTTGAATCTTCACATACTTTGGATTATCTTTCACCTCCGGCCTCTAAATGGTTAAAAGGCTCACGGAGGTCACCCAAATCCACAATGCTCTCCTTACAGCTGAGCATGTCAGGTTGGTTTACTTTCTATTAGTACATTTTTCACTTCCGTTGTCTGAACATTGAAAATGTTAACAGTAGCTGTATTTAGTTGTTTGTCCTACATGGTGTGTTTGAGCCACTAATTATTTTTCAAAAGTGTGAGTGATGAAGATATTATATATATATAATATTAATCAACACAAACTTTTATTTGTCTATACAAAATAATTATGCTGGGATATATACATATATACACATAGTATACACACACACACACACACACCAAAAAAACTGTCATAAGGCTCAGTTTTTTGAAATTGAGATTTATATATTATCTGAAACCTTTAAGCTTTTCATTAATGTATGGATATGATAGCTCTATCTTTCCACTGATGTTGTTAGGATGGCCTAATATTTGAAATACAATTATTTGAAAATATTGAGCCTTTAAAGTTTAAATTGATTTATTAGCAATGCATATTAGTAATCAAAGTAAAGTAGCAGTGTAAATTGAAATAAGTACTGAACGACATGAATGATACATTTCAGCATAAATATTTTGTATTATTGAGAATAGAGAGGACAAGGCATGACAACAGATGCATGAAACAAGCACAGTGCTGTGAAGGATATAAGATGTGTAGAACAATTATACAGTTTATCATCTTTGTACAAAAATATTTGAATGATTGATCAGTCCAAATCAAATATTGCAAAGAGATGTTTTTATAAACATTAAAAAACACCAACTAAATGACAAAACCTGATTTCCACCATCCCTTGGGGTCTAGCACATCTGCATCAAAGAGTAAAGATGATGAGAAAACACCAGTGTAGACATCAGCCTTCATTCACACAGCAGTTGTTTCTGCCGTATTTGCTGACTAGCAGAGTGATGGAAACTTCAAGCTGTGTAGGATAAGCATTATTAATGCAGGAGGCAGCAGATGGGAAGCAGGGAAGAGAAGCACACAAGCTCTGCTAGACCATGTCCAGGCGGCTCGCTGCGAGCGTTAGATAAGGCATCCTCACTGCCGGCCTCCTGCCGGAACGTCTCCTCTCTGCTTCAGTGTTTTCTTTCCTCCTGTTCTCATGGTTTCTTCTCTCTCACTATTTGTCACTGCTCAGATTCAGAAGAAGAAATGACAGGTGAAGATGCTTGCCTGGTGCCCAGTGAGGATGACTCATCTGATGAAGAACTGAGAAGAATCACAGATGCAGAAGAACAAAAGAATGATTTTCCCACTCTGTGCCCCACCACTATCCCTCCGGCAGACCCTCATTTCACTTTCACAAACCTCTCAAAGTCAGAAAATGACAACATGGAACCAGACCTTTTTACAGGATCTTCTCAGGTGATCAGACACTGTTAGAATCCTCAGCCTTGGTTACTTGTAACAGGTTACCCATAACCCAACAAGCTTTTTTTTTTTTTTTTTTTCAAAATAAATCTCATACTCAGCAAGTCTGCATTACTTTAATCAAAAACACTGTAAAAATAGTATTATATAAATGCTTATTTGCTTTTGAAAAATTTTCAATATTATTATCAATGTTGTTTTAGTATTATTTAATGAATAGAAAGTTCAAAAGAACCACATTCATTTGAAATAGAATTTTTTTTTAACTTTTTAAAATCTTTTTTCATTAGAAATGTCTTAACCTGTACTTGGTCTCATGACATAAACGTACATAGGTGCACTTTTTAGCGATACACGCAATATGTACAAAAAAGTACATATTACTGCAGTTTCCAAAAGAAATAAACACTAGAGGCAGTAACACTCTGACACCTTTCATTCCTTTTCTACGGTGACCGGGAGGGGACGTCTTCGGTTCACTTAGTTTTGTCGTGGCCACGACTTATTAACTCGTGGGAA
>JAUMHP010000026.1:3083027-3100819 GCA_032361065.1 Enteromius trimaculatus
TATAAAATTTTGTATACTCTATTATTAAATTATTAATTTTCAGGAACGCTCTATTTATTCAATTTATTATATAATTAACCTTTTTTTTTTTTTTATATATATAAATGCTAATATCACAAAACATGACTGTTAATTGTTTTGACAGTATTAAACTTGGAGAAATATGTCCAATTAGTTGAGGATAAAATTATTCTCAAACATCAGGGAATAAGGAGGCATAATTATTCCAAATTAATGATGTGATAATTTATGTATAGTGTCTAATGAAATTCTTTTGTAATTCCAATTCAAATATCAACTCTACATCTCTACTCTAAATTTAATTTCTCCGGAGTGCGAGCAGTGAAGGTTCGATCACTTCTTCCCATCTTCACTTCATGACGTGAATTGCTTTGCTCTGCATCACAATGCTTTCGGTTGCCAGGCGACAGTGACAATGTTTTTATTTTTGTTTTTCCTCTAGTAATAAAAATGGCTCTGTGTAGCACAATAAGGAGGAAAGATATAATAGGGAGGAGAACCATGAGAAGTTGAGCTGAAATCAAATTATGCTTACATTTCAATCTGCCAGAAGTGATGGGATGCTTTAACAAGATATAAACGTGCAAATATGAAATAAATTAATAAATAAATAGCAATCCAAAATTGTCATTATGCAAATGTGGAGGTCTTCAAAGGTGGTCACCATTAGATACAGGCTTCAAGGCTTTGGCTTGTTTAATTCATCAGAAGCTTTTCACATATCTATGGTTCGCCTTTTGTAGGATTATTAAAGCAAAACAGCTACAATAAAACCTACATCACACTTATAATTCATTGCATTCCCTAGAAATATAGTGAATAGCTTGTCAATAATGATGGAAATAAGTAACACAGTTCATTAGTGTCCACCCACTTTCACACAATGTACATTTTTGTTTCTCCTCCAAGCCCCGCCCTGGTTCGTACAAAGCTCATCATTCTAAAAAAGTGGGGTGTGCTCTGATTAGCCAGCTATCCAGCGCACTGTGATTCGCCGAATACTGCAAAAATGTGGCAGAAATGTTATGCCCCCGCGCTATGACACCAAAACAATAAAACACATTAGTCTGTTTACACGTTGCATCTCGTAAATATAACACTATGTCTACATGTGTGATCAGATTAATGACAAACAAAAATTACTGCACACTGCTCAAAACTCGCATTTGAATAGTAAGTAGCAGATTCTTTTAAAAAAACGTAACTTACTTAAAGGTTGTGAGTCACAAGCACTGGACTGTCCTTGCAGAGGTATAATTGCTTGACTAGTCTCTTTCTGTGTACAACCAGAAAATGTTCTCTTCTGGTTTTAGGAATCAGTCCTCCATAAATGTGCTGAACACACTCTAATATTAATACTATACTATATACTATAAAACAATAATATAATATAATAACTTAAACACTAATTTCTAGTTATGTCTTCTTTTGGAAGGACAAAGAAAGTAGTTTCACTTTCACAACAACACAGTGTCTCCAGAACATGGCGCTGGCAACTACAGCGAGAATAATAGCTCCACTTTCTTTTTTTGCGGAAACATTCAGGCGGTGTCTGAAAATAAACTCACTCTGTGATGCAGAAAAGAAAAGCAGAAGCGTATTTATCTCTTTTTAATCTTTACAACTTCAGGGATCTTATCTATGCAGTAAAAGCTTGTAACACTCCAAAGAGAAAGGAAAATTTAAAATCACATGACCCCCTTTAAAAAATAGCCGTGTCCACAGCACACTTATAACAATAAAGGCACAAAGAAATAATATTGTGGAAATCATTTTCAGAATGATTTTTTTTTCCAGTTGACGGATGATAAAAATATAAACAGCCAATCAGAATTTATCCTGCTGTCAGAAGCTCCAGAATCTAAAGTGGCAGATGCATGTGCATTTCGAATAAAATTTAAATTGTTAGCTGGTACTGATGCGAATATTGTTATATTTAAAGTTATCAAGTTTATCATTCTTGGCTTGAACAGAGCTTTAGAGTAGGTCTGTCTTTAAAGTTATTGTAAAAAACCCTATGGAGAAAATTACTGGCAATTTTACTTGTGTATGAATGTATGAGGAGTTTCTTTTCAAAACCCTGTGTCACTTCTAACAGTACAGTCTATGTAATTCAGAAACAAAGCACTGTACACAAACTTTACAGAAAGTAAAAAAGTCGATGTTAACAAGACAGTGAAGATGAAAACGTTCAGTGGGCCTGGTAATGTGCGAGAACAAAAAAGTAAATCTGGTCGACCCTTTAAATAATTTATGTTGGAAATCAGAAACGATTTCTTAAGTCAGGAGGAGGAGAAGGCATTCCCAAAACTAGAAACAATTGAGCGCTGTGCTCTTTGACATACAAATGAGAGACTTCAAAGGCTTTCTTCGAGAAACTGTCAGCTACACAAGCCATCTACTATTCCCTGACGTGTTCACCACTCTCCCGGAGAACTGCGGCTCTGAGCTCAGCAGAAACACACGCTTGGTTCTGGCTGCACAGAGAAACAGGGTCGCGGCTCTCAGGCTTTTAACCTCATTTCTGAGGATCCAGTAAAGCCTCAGTTCTATCGAGTGCCTGTAGGGCAGAGAAATACAGTATGCATCGACAACACCAATGGAGTCCCATAATTTTAAGGACATTTTGAATGCCATGTCCCTATTGTAACTTCCACACCAGGGATAAGAATGATATAAAGTAAACAAAAAACAGGGAGAAATATTGACTGTGACATTATCTGTATGACTGTTATGAGTAATTAGAGCACACTTTACAAAATGCTGCATCAGTCTTTCTGCCTCACAATTCCACATTTGATTCAATGAGCAACTGCATTTTTTCAGTGAAGGTTTTTATTGTTTGTTATTATTATTATTATGAATATTGGGTTAAAATTGTCATTTCTGGGTGAAATTTTATTCATGGTTTACTTAAGTTGTCAAGAATTTGTGAAATATAGTTTCACAAAATAGTTTATGGTGAAATATACAGTGTACATAAAACTAGGACTGGACATGTTTTCGACAGGTTATGTAAGAAACACCCATGTAGACGCGACAGCAGTTGTTTTGCAAATAGGGCTCTCGACGGTCACACAAACATGCTGCATTTTTCACTCTGGTCTGAACCAAGACAAACCCCCTTTACAATCCACCTTCATTAGAGCTCTACTTCACACGGCTCCGAGCCTCGGCTTTAAATAGAGAATTAGCCGCTGGATCGCTCTCTCTTTCTCACTCACGGCTCAGGACTCATTACCCACAGTCTCAGGCAGTGGGTGGCCTAAGTGTTAAAATGATTTATTTTCGTAATAAATACTCAGTCTCTCTCCGTCTCTCTCTGTCCTCCTGCATGTTTATGCATTCCCCTGATGTAGCCCAGCCAGACTAGAACACTTTTACTAAGGTGACTTTGATTCCAGGGGGTTGTTAATGTTTTAAAAGTCTTATGTGGCTCTACTCACTTTCTTTTCCTATTACAGGCCTTTATATCGGTCTTAATGTGCTTTTTCTGTGCTGTCTGTTTTCATGCAATGCAGATGAGATGCGCTGTCCGGGTCACGGCACCATTTTTATGGGGAATGGTTAACACTCTCTTAAAGTGTTATGAAACCCCTCATTTCAACAAAGGTCAATTCATACCACTGTTTTACAAAATTCACAAAAAAATAGTTAAGGCACACTGCGATGAGGTGAGAGAATAAAATGGCTGCCTGTGCTCTGGTTTTATATCGCATTAATGAATTTAACAGTTTCTCCCACAAATGCTTGCCGCAATTCACAAATGCATGCAACAAAATGCTGAAATATATTGTACACCATTCTGTATGCTCACAAAACAAATGCACACAGGCCATTTTATTTCTGCAATTTAATGAACAAATAAAGTCTGAGCTGTTTGCATCTGTACTCTATATCAAAGATGTATGTGTAAATAGAAGACCAAAAACACACGTGAATGCACATAATGACTTTTGAGGCTGGTTATCACTTGCGATACCAACCTAAAAGAAAGCTCTAAAATCTATAAATCAACAGCTTAAGATTTTTAATTAGACATGCTAAGGGGCAACACATTTATATCTCTATATATATTTCTGTATAGCAAAAAAAAAATGAGTGTTTCAAGTCATATTTAAACATTTACGTGTTTCTCATAAATACTCACAGCAATGCATGCAACAATAGGCTTATAATGTGTACACATCAGTTTGTATGCTCACAAAACAAGTACGCAGAGACCATTTTTTGAAAATCACTGGGTATTTCAACCTTAAAAAGCCTTAGATCTATAATCCGCAGCTGTATGGAAGCTCTTCATTTAAACCTGCTAAGAATAAACTCCACAGATCTATATGTATATATCTGTCTGAATCTCAAAAAATGAGAACTATTAGGTGATATCATAAGAGATTTAACAGTTTCCTTCACAAACGCATGAATGCTCACAAAGCAAATACAAATGTTTTTTTTTTGTTTTTTTTACACACAAATGAACTGTTTGCATGTGTACTTTGCTTTTAAATTTGTGTGTTCTCTCACAAATGCTCGTTGCAATTCACAATGCTTTTGTATGCTTACAAAACAATTACACACAGCCAATTTTATGGGAAATCAATGGTGATTTCATCCTAGAAAAACCTCTAAAATCTATTTAAAAGTCTAAATAAAATACATCCACATATACAAACGAATAGATCATCTCATATAAACAGATCGACTGCACAAGGAATTGCTCAAAAGCAGAGCTCTAGGTCTTTTCCAAAGTGTTTTTTTCCTCTAGCTGTATATTTGTCTCACAGGGTTGCTGCTTTGCAGTGAGTGTTAAATAGCTTTTTGTGAGACCCGTAATTTGTAACATCAAAGCTATGGATGTGATATTTTGCCAGCACTTTGAAAACTACACAGCCTTCATAGCATATTAGTTAAATGTACTTTACACCATCCGATTAAATCCTGATGGATAAAATTACGTTATAAAGAAACAAACTGCATTTATTCAAGCAAAACCTTATGTCAGCTCAGCAGCCCAGACCCATCCTAACTGCTTATGTCTTTTTTTGCACTTTCACATCTATTTCCCTGTCTGACGTTGTAGTGCGAACTGAGAAAACACTGGTTGTGCTGACCTCTCTACCTTTGGCCAAGGAGCCGTGAGATTAAAACAGCTCTGTGGAGCAGCCCACGCCCCCTCTCTCTCTGTCATCAACAGTCTCGCTCGCTCAACTTATTGGCCTCTGAGTCGAAAGAATTATAAATTCAGGTTATCCCTCAGAATTAAGTAGATAAGGGTCTGTGTCCAGAGCTTATCCTTAATTTATGCAGATACTCTCGGAATCCCACGTTAAGAGCTGGATTTGGCTCCAAAGTAGTCCAATTAGATGGTCTATTCGGCCTCATCATACTTATAATTCAAATTGTTTGGCTGAGTGAGGTTTATGCAATACAGGTAATGATGAGCGGGAGAATCTATCAGCATTCGCCAATTGAGAGTGTTTAATATTTATGACGAGTCAAGATGTCTTTTCCAGCTGAATACAAATGCATTTCTGAGAGTGCAAATCAGCTGAAAATTCTCAATTTCTGCCCCTAAAGTGTTTTTGTCATTCATGTCTACTGATTTTTTTCTCTCCTCCAGCAAGACCATTATGTAAACTAGATTGAAAAACAACATCACCACCACCAAAACAAAAAAATAAGATATGAATCCGCACTTCACTTGGCTAAATCTTGTATTTTTAGATAAATGTTGCACGAGCGGAGTACGAAATACCTGACATGCCTGGTCTTTGCTTTCAGGAACTCTTGACTGCCTTGCGGTTTGTTTTGCATTTGCTCTTTTAGAAATGAACTTGCTCACCTTGTCTCGCTAAAATCAGATTATGTTTATGGTCCCGTCTATCCATCTGTCCTTCTGTTGGGCTCTGTTCAGGCTTGTAGAAGGAGGACGACCCAATGGCGAGAGTGGTGATTGCCTGTCGGTTGGAAATAAAAATATATACATTGAGAAACACTGAAGCGACATTCAATCAGGCGGCTGTAAATTGGCCCACAGATCAAAGCGAGAAAGGCACATGTGGTGCATCAACAATTCCACCAGATTGCTATAACGTAACAAAGAGACAAAAGTGATAAATATAGCCTCAAGCAACAAAACCCAAAGAGACAAAATGGCCAAGGCAAATGGCTGAGGGTGGTTTAGTTATAGCGCCCCCTTTTGAGGGAATTCAATAACATTTGGTGCGTCTATTTGAAATGCCTTTTTGTCAGTGCATAGTGAGTTTCATGATGATTGGACATGGAGTTCAGAAGAAACAGGCCAATTACTCAAGACAGGACACAACTAAATTGCATTTGATGGCACAAGGCAAAATCTGGTCTAGGTACTGTATATCTACTAGGATTGTTTAATGTTTTCATTTGTTTGAATTGGAAATTCAGATCCTGGAATGAGACACCTGAAAACTACTCTTGTGAGTCTTGTTGTTAAATGTCCAGACCAAAACACACACTGAAGAGAGTCATGCTTCACATATTGTATTGAACTAATGACAGGAGCTTCTGTAACCTCGTTCTCTCAGCCGTGAAATTACAGCTCTGCCTTACCAGACCCATATAATGAGCACAATAAAAGTGAGGGAGGGACAAGATGAGTTAATAAAGACATTTAGAGAAACAGAAAGATATTTGTTCAGGAGGTTGTATAGTCTTAAATTTCCACCCCTGTTTAAGACTATACATTCAATGGTTTACCGTGTTGATTCAGTTGGCTTCAAAAGTGTTTGTTCCTAAGACAACCGCATTTTTTTTTTTAAATTAAGGTTAAATTAAAACTTTTAAGTTTTTACTCTTAACATTCAGTTTTCGTTTTTTTTTTATTGCTATATCTTTATTCCAGACCCACACGTTCAATCATAAAATATGAATTTCATTTTATTTTTTTATATTATGGTTAAAATTAAGAATAAAGAAAATATATACCACTGTGATATTGACAGTGAAACCATGTACTCGGGGTCAATTTGTCTCAGAGTTGTTTAACAGCATAAAACTTAATTATGTTTCTATTCACCTATTCTTATGGACATTTTGAAATATTGCATAAATAACTTATGCACACATGTGGTGTAAACTTGTTATCTGATAAGAAAATACACAAACTACTTTGAAGACGTAAATAAATTCCTCCATACTCATCGAAAAAGTCATGTGGCTGTCGTTCTTGATCCGATTTCGTTCACAGCATCTATATGCATTTATGGTCATTCGAAATTGCATGAGCAGTCAGCCCAATTTTTATGAATTTGTACGAACGACCTACACCTAACGTTGCCCCTAAACCTACCCATCACTGGGGTTTAGACAAATAATACAAAATGGTATGAGTGAGGTCATAGGAATCTGTACGAATTAGCAAACTTACACAAATACATACAAAGTGGTCGTGTTGGCAAAGTCTGTTGTCAAAGTATTTACAAAACACGACCACATTCCAAAACAGCAGCATCCACTTCCGAAAGCAGCGGCAGCATCTATTGTGTTTCGGCTGCTTGCTCTAATTATTATATCCAGTGGCTTTTCCTAGCTTTCTTAACAATATTTATTGCTAGTTTACCAGGAAGTGATGTTTTTGACTTGTTGGATGAAAACAGTACTTTATTGGTAGTATTGCGCATAAATGTAATTCAAATCTGCGCATTTTTGAATGGACTCTGTAGACTCTACCTGTAGATTTCTACCTCGTTACAAGCCTTTATGATGGATTCAACATGCGTGTGACAGACAGTCATAATCAGTACACTTCTTTCACTCGTGCCCTCATTTGACTCTGATCTCATCCGCTCTCACAAAGATACTAACTTGCATTTTACATGTTATTATCTTCCAACTGTAACCCTTGTGCACAGTTCCAGATGTGTGGCAAAATATGGATGAGATGAGGTCGTGCGCAGCAGGGAACATGCTGGAACATGCATCCAGATCCTCATTTATGGAACATGTCCTAGATATGCAGCTGAGAATCCAAATAAATCAACACTCACACTGTGTGATTGTGGTTTTAATGCAATTCTGTGCATAACGCGTCTATAAAAGGACTCACAATAGCATTTCAGAAAGTCTGATAGAAATATTTGATTCTTTCTGGGGATATAATGCAGCATTTTCTAGTTCAAATGAACAATTAGCACAGAAAGTAAAACAATGGATAAAAGCCTTAAAACTTTAGTTTGATTCAGCTGATAAAGAGGACAACACGGATTCAGCACCCACGTGTTTGACCCCACAGGGTCACAAACGGCACTGAAATAAACCCATGTGGCTGCGATATAAGGGTAAAGTAGTAGTCATTGAAAAAGGCTTTCGGAGCTCGTCTTCACAATGACCTCTACCTGGACTTTGACCTTAAAGAGAAACATTAAAGACTGATTCTGGTGCTACTTTTACAACAACCTGATCAGAAATTCCTCTATAGAGTCCCTACATCAACCATTGTTTTCTAATAAACTCCTTTGTTAAATTACAATATAGTCTTTATTTGTCACCCGAGAGCAGCTAATGAACTTTACGCAGCTTTGATGATGCACAAATTGAGTGCATGCGATCTTGTCATTCAAAATTTGTGCGATTTTCTTCATTGGGAGACAAAGTATATACTGTAGCAGAATATACTGTACAATTGCAATATGTTTGTTATATTTTGAATCAGGTTTTATTTCAGTTCAATTTCATTTTAGTTGAAATGGTATAATTTTGTTAAAGGGTGTTTTGGTAAAACACAGAAAACAAATGTTAAAGTTTGACACGTTCCTATGGCAACAGCATTTACGGTATCAATATCCCTTCAACACTTTTACATCTGACATATTTTGCCATTATTCTGATGAATTTAAATCGAATTGAGTAAAAAAAAAAAAAAAGATGCTGAATTCAAAGCATTCTGAAAACAACACTTCCTGCTGCCAGTTGGTGGTGCTACAACTTTGACTCCTAGTAGTCACATCTATGCGATCGGCACACTCAAACGAAGACACTCCTGAAGTTTGATCAAAATCAGACAATGTATGTGGACTTTATGAGACACTTCCTGTTTCTTGTTTTTCGCCATAATTTCATTGACTCGCCAAGGGCAAACCGTTTGAGATTTCAAAAAAACATTCGCAATTTAGCGTCTCCAATATCTCGAGATCATATTTTGTGGCAATCCGGTGGAAATCAAATCTCACAGTATGCGTTTTTTTAAACAGCCCTGAATAGCCAATTTCCTGTTGGGGGCAGCCTATAACATGCTCACTGAAAGTTGTTCAGCGCATTGAGATCTATATGTGTACTGAGTTTCATATGAATACATGAAAGTATGTGTGAGCTATTTCTGAAAATGTTCCAGGGGGTGCCACAGAGCCCCTGCGCCATGCCCAGGTCACAATCTCTGCAGCGTCCTGATGGCCGCAGATTCCAATACGTGTGCCGATTTTCAAGAGTTTTTGAATATATTAAAGTCCCCAAAAAGCCCTGTATAGTCGAGAGAAAAAAACACATTCCTGCACACTTTCGTTAAGAGCACTTTGTCTTCATTCCCCGACACCTATACAAGTTTGTAGTTCAGCCAATGGCAGAGAGCTGTTTGGTTGTGAGTGATGACCTAGGTGATGTACAGGGACAGAAGGTCATTCATCCCATGGAGAATGGACTCGCCAGCAGACTGAAGCATCCTTTCCTTTTTTTTTTTTTAAGTTGCTTTATTACTTGTTGCTTATTTTTTTGAGTGGCAGGAAGCTACTCTTTCAGTTTCCCTCAGGTTATGGGCAAACGTAAACAATAAAACTCTCAAAACAGTGTGTGTTTGTGTCTAGTGAGGGTGAACAAGAGACCTGGGAAGAAGGAGAGAGAGAGTGTGTGTGTGATAGACAGATACATATCAAAGTTAATGAAAAAACTACACAACTGCAGAGCTTCCTCTGCTTACTTGTGCTGAATCACACGTCTCAAAAGCTGATACCCAGCAGACATTATTGGTTTATGAGTGTGAGCTGTCCATCAAGGCTTTGGCAGATACAGTACTAAAGAAATGAAGGAAATAACTAGTTTGGTCATGCCTAATTTCACACTGTTTTCGAGCCCCGGTTGGCCTAAAGCTCAACGCCTGCTTGCACACGATACACAATATTCCCAAAACTTAAAACAAAAAACAGGATAAATTGTGCCTCACGCTGCAATGATAAAATATTTCTGAATCTTATTTAAAACAAGAAATATCATGATTGATTCATATCAAAGACTGGTTTATAATAAAGTTTGATATATGATCATACATAATCGGACGAAAAATAATTAAGAAGTTTATAATATTTTAATATTTACAATAGATTAAAAATGCATTATTTCAAAATTATTGTCGTTTATCAATGTAGTAGCATGCGTTTTTTATGCTCTATAAAATATAGCTTCTAACTTTTCCACTACATCCACACACTCACAGCACCGGACAGACTTTAGGACAAGTACTGATACTGTGTTAGCTTGGACTGACTAATGAGTAGCAGAATTCATCACTTTGATGTCTATAGTGACATGCTTCAAACATAACTCACACACATTACACATTAATGGCCAGCGTCTCAGAGGGGAGGCAGGTTAAGGGGCTGGTGTCACGAATTCAGAAATAGAATCACAGACATATCTCGAATCTGAGAACGTTTTCCAAGAATACACGATGGCATTAGCTTTTATATCACATACTGTTTCTCTTTCAGCACAGGCGAATAGGTTCACAACGTCCCGTGTCTAGCCCAAATGCATTATTTTTACAAGGAGGCATTGAACAGATCCAAAGCTACTGATGGCACATTTACATTGGTTTTGATAACAATTTGCACAAAATATATGCATGTAATATTATTATATACATATAGCTTTCTTAAAATAGTACACATTAAATGCACAAAATTCACCTTTTTTTTTCTGGAAAGGCATCTCTTATGCTCACCAAGGCTGTGTTTATGATCGAAAAATACAGAAATAAATGCAATATTATAAAATATAATTACAATTTAGAATAATAAATTAATTTTCTAAATATATTTTAAAATGCAATTTATTGCTGTGCTTTAAAACTGAATTTTCATCATCATAACGCCAGCCTTTAGTGTCATGCATTGAACAGATCCAAACCTACTAACTGCGACTTGTTACCTGTTCATCAGTTGAGCTACAGAAGCATATTAGGCGTTATTTGAGCTAAATTACGTCTTTGCTTAGAAGTCGACTGTGTCAATTAATTCATGGGTAGAGAGTACATTGCAGTGAAATTCAATCAACTGATTTTAAGGGCTGCTTTGGTTCCCATGGAGGTATTGATTGTCTGCCAAAGTTCTAGGTAAAAGCTTAAACTTAAAATCTAAAGGGGCTAAAAAATTAAAAGCAACGGGACATTTTGACCCGGCTTGAATAAGATTAAACTGAATGGTCACTTGATTAAGAAAAGGAAAGTTAATAGAAACAATGAACATCCTCTGACCAAATTACATGGACATTTCAACCTCCCTCAGGGCTTTAGACTACAGCTTTGTGGTTCGTTTGTAATCAGAGTTTGATTCTTTCGTTTGGCTCAGAAGGTAATTTTGTGACATCCGGGATATGAATCATGGGATTTGCAACCTGTGAAAGCAATTCAGATTACCTTGCGGAAGTGAACAACTACCGATGGGACTATTTTAGTACTAATCAAGGCCTGCTGTATGCTACTGACATTCATCTGAAGGTAATTCTGTGTAACTCATTCTTAGAATAGTACATCTTAAATTTAAAATAAAATACATTTCTTCTGCTTACCAAAGCTATATTTATTTATTTAACATTAAAAAAAACTGTAAAACATTACTACAATTAAAAAAAAAAAAAATAAAAAGTTGTATAATGGGATATGTAATGTATTCGTTTAATTCAAAGCTTTAATTTAAAGCATAATTGCTACCAGTCAACAGTGCTGATCCCTCTAAAATCATTTTAATATGATTTGAAAACAGTTTTGCTGCTTAATATCTTTATGCAAACCATGATACTTACAGTAGGTTTTTTTTTTCTTTCTTTCTTTGATCAATAAAAATCACAGTACATTTCACATTAATGCACTTAATTAAATGTTGCATGTTACTCATTAATTGATGTTTCTGATGCTCCTTACTCTATGGTTCATCCTAAGGGAAGATGTTTTACAATTATTAAAAGGTAACTAAAAACCTTTTTTACAGGTATTAAAAACCTTGGATCATGTAAAAAAAAAAAAAAAAGTAAAAATCCTATTATGTAATGATGCATTTCTCATTGCTGCTTGTCTCCCCTAAATTAGCTCATACCATAGTCATTTCACAAAAGAGAGGCCGGAAATGTGTTGGAGGAATACAACCATGAATAAAAATCATTACAGGTAAACATCAATGCTGACACAAGTGCACCATGATACGTCTAAGATCATGTAATTAAACCAAGCTACTTGAACTCAACCCAGTGCTCTTATTGTGTTTGTGAATCTTATCCAGGCTGGAACTGCATGCACGAGGACCTGGTTTCATTGCTTTTGTGTCTCTGTGATTCTTTGACGGTCCAGCTCGGTGTGCGTCCAGGACTTGGAGAGACACTCGAGCAGAATTATCCTGGCAGCAGGTTCTTGGAAATACCCCAGAGAACAACTGGCACCTAGCGCTGGGCAGAAACGCATCTGCTCTCCTCAAGGTGATAAACATGCCCGGTGAGGCCATCCCGAAACGCCACACACGTAACCGTTTGAGTAGAGGCCAAATAGATGACTGCAGTATAGCTGGAGATTGCCAACGGGATGCATTACCCATCACCCAACAGGGATGAATGATGAGCATCATCGCCATGCAAATACCTGCCACAGTGAATCACACCCCAGTGGAGGAGATCCGTGTGTCCTCCAAGCCTAATCTCTCGAATGCCAAATCAAACAGCTCACGGTACTAATTTACCTCTCTCCAGCTGTTCTGAAAGAGCCAGGGTGCATGCGGAGGCGATTGAGACCTCTCTGCTGGGTCGAGAGTTATAAAACAACGCTTGGCGATCGCGAACAGGACACGTACGATGATGCACATGTGGTGTGTTTGTGCGTGCTGGGAAGCACTGAGCATAATGACAATGCAGCATTACCCAGTCTTGCGTAAAGCAACGCAAACAGCCTACAGCAATAGACTTTACTGCGGGGGTCCCACTGCCGACATGGAGGAGAAAGCGTCTCGACCAGACAAACATCACATTTAGTCTGTTGCCTCAGGAATGACGAGGATGTGCTTGTAAATGGAGACCAACACAGATGTAGCAGTCGTTTCTTGAGAACATCACCGTCTTAGATATTGATTGGATGCCTTGCATGAGCATCAAAAAACAAGAGTCTGCATAATCAAGCACGATTTCATGTTTTCCTTTCTCTTTGGGGTGTTACAAGCTGTACAAGTGCATAGATAACAAAGTTGCAAAGACTAAAGTGTCAAACTCAAAGAGATACTTTTTCAAAAGTTGAAATCCATAAAAGCTGCATCTTTGGTAAAGATTATCATGATTTTCAACAAATATTGCTCTGTATATAATTATTAAAGTCAATCTGAATAATGTATTGCATTAACATGTTAAACGTTCAATCAGTGACCAAATTCACAGGCCATGGGAAATGATAAGGACATAGAAAGAGGACGTCGTATAACATGATTAAGTCAAACTGAATATATTTCTCTAAAATGATGCCTCAGTGGATATTTAGCTGTTGGTTAGCATTATTTAATAGTGGTGTCAGCTGAGCCAAAACAATGGAAGCGACCCAACAGAATAACATGCAACAATAAAGCATTTATAATTAGATCAGGAACATGCAATAATAAAAGTAAATCGGATCATTTTATATTTCACACGGGATTTTCATCTAACTTTTAATTATCTTAGAAAATCTTGCCGCATAATAAAGAGCAACGGATGGACTGATAAGCCGCGAAGGAAGAGGGAAGATCGGGATAAAATGAGCCAAACGCATGCCAACAGACCAGGAAGTCTCAGACTCGGAGGAGAATTCGGCCTAATTATATTTTGCTGGGTGGCTGAGCAGACCAGGCCTAGTTAGCACTGCACCAGTGAAGACCACAGCTACATTAACAAGAGCTGCCCTGCCTGGGACAAGTGATAATTATCATCACTAAGCCCTGAGAGAGTGACAAGGACTAGCTGCTCTCAGGGGCACGTCTCTAATGTGGTAGAGAGGACGAGCTGAGCGCTAATTATCAGAGTGAGAGAGCTCCTATCAGTCCTGTTCCTGCAGCACGGAGAGAACCCAGACACCGATCGGCCAGCGTTTTATCAGAGCGTGCATGATACTCGGGAGGATTGCTTGGACACTTGTTGTAAAATTGAACAGGCTACAAAGCTCCAGTTTCTGGGAATCGCAGCCAGACATTTTTTTTTTTTTTTTTCGAGAGGTGATAAGAGGCTGATAAACATCCAGCAGCTCCTTACAGCACCATGAGCAATGACCATAAGCAAAAGTTACAAATAAATAAATAAAAACAGTATAAGATAATTTCCTACTATGCAGTCTGTGTTTTAATATATTGGACAAAATATTCAATTCATGTTTCTTCATGGGAATTATTTTAGTTTAACCTTTTTTTTTAACAGCAGAATGTCACAAATACACAAAAAAATTATGTTCTGTGTCATTTTTACATAGTAATCGCTAGTAAGTTTTACAAATTACAAACAATTGTTAAGCAACACATTAAAAATGAAATTCTAAGGTAGAAATTATAAAAAAAATAGGTGTAAAACTATATATATATATATATATATATATATATATAAATAATGGTAATTAATTAACTTGATGATTTGATTTATATATTTATCTTTATGGAATTATTTAATTAATGGCTTTGTCTCAATCCATCATGCTTAATCAAATTATGAATAAGACAAGTTTAAAAATTACTAGAAGATATAAGAGTGAATGAATACATGAACACAAGAATAAAAAAAAATAAAAAAATAAATTGGCATTAATCCTCATTTACAAGATATAAACTCATCTTAATAAATCAACTTTAAGTGTCTGAGTTTGACCAAAACATTATTTACATACCATTCTCACTAAAATATGTCCATAAATTACAACCCCAGTGGAACCTTGTTCCCTGTGCCTTCAGTGCATTATTTCCACCTGTTGTGTTAATAATCATCCAATATGTCCTTATGTTTAAAAATCCTGAGTTCTCCCCTTTTATTTGCCAGTTATTACCAATGTAATCAGAGTTTTTCCTGTCCCTTTTCCTAGTGGATTATAATTAAAGACTATTTGTGTGGATTTATTAGTCTTCTTGTGCTTCCTTAACCAAGAACTGTAACACCCAGTATATTTAAATTAATTAATTCAACTTATTTTAGTATTAATGAGATGTATTGCGTAACAGGACTGACTCTTTGCATCTCATTCTGGTCTGGTTCTGGTCTAAGTGTTTCTAATTTCATCTGTAGCTAAATTCATAAATACTAATCTCTCCTACTTTCATCTGTCTTCCCTCCATTTCTCTTTCCTGCCATTAGTCTTCCATCAAACATCAGCAGGCTTTAAGTTACCCATCAGGGGGGAAGATGGGAGGTAATTACAGTAACCTAGCAATAAGCCCAAAGAGCTGCGACAAGATGAACAGATGGAGGACAGAGGAGAAGGATGAGAATTTAAGGCTCTTTTAGCAGGTAATCATAATCTAGGAAACCTAGAGTGGCGTACATGTTTTGCAGCACGCAGTACAAACAAACAAACAAAGAAGAAAATGGGAGGGGGTGGGGGGGCAGAGCTAACGGCAATATATGAATAAAAATGAGAAACTAATATTTCCTTCAAAATGTTCTCTCTGTTCTCAATCATATAAAAAAAATAATAATAATCATGGCCTTAGAATATTACTAACTAGCATGCATTGATGTGCTATAAGCATAACTACTGTACAATATGATGATGAATGATGCTTTGGGGTAATTCTCAGATTGAAGAGAGTCATCAACAATGGCCTGCAGATGTGATTAGAATGCTGAACTGCGATCGTGAGCGAAGTCTACGAGGGTGAATACGATTAGACGCCGCTTGTAACGAGCCTCTGAAAAGGTTAAAGAAATCAATCAGCGACGCAACAAGCCACACTAAATACTGTCAGCTACTCACAGCTATGTGGAATAACAACTGTGTAACTCATTTTCCATGGATAACATTCATTTTCACAGTCTGTGAGTGCCCATGAAATGTATCACACAGCTAAATAAGTGAAGCAAGTTTAAACAACATCATTTTCTGATTTGGAGTAACTCTTGGGAAGTTGGAAGAGGGGAAAAAAATAAAACATGGCACGAGAGCAAACGCTCAGACTGTCTTATGTGTTTAGTTGAGCTGCTGGTGCAATGGCAGGATCATTTTACGAAAAAGTCTTACTTAAAGTTGCAAAGAGGGTTCCAGCTGATTAGACATGCTTTTTGATGAATGAAACTTAAAGCATTACAATGGAATGCAGAAAAACTAAAACAAAAATAAATGTATCACTGATTAGAACATAATGCAAAAAGCTGAGAACTGAAACTGAACTATTTTTAAAAGGGTCTGATTGTGACTGAATGCTATATTTGTTTAAGTATTTGTCATAAAGAATTTCAGGTTGTTTTTTTTTTTGTTGTTGTATTTTTAAACAAAGGTATGTTATGTGTGTGTACATATAATTACAATTTATTTGCATGCAAAATAAAAGTTTTTGATTACATGCATATGTTTGTATTTATACATACAGTACGTGATTATAAATCATGTAAACAAAAAAGATTTATTTTGGATGAACTGTTAGACAACACACACAAACACACAATACAACATATTTTTGTTATTTGTCTAAATTGTCTGCGTGTGGCTGTTGTCTGAGTGATTTTATGTTTTTATTCAGGTTGTGTGACCCAGAAGCGTTTTTTGTATACTGAAATGTCTCTGTATGTTTGATTGTGTGTTTGTGAAACGAAGGCAGGAGGTTGCTCAACTTTGACTGCTGTTCCACGGGCTATCTGTGATTCTCACTGTATGAATGTGCTTTTTTTTCTGGGTGGCTGGTCAGCACCGGTGGGACTCCACTATTGATTTGCGCATAGCCTTGTGGGTCTGGATAAAGTGTGTGATACAAAACAGAAGCACCAGACTGAGAAAGGGTCCTGTCACAACAAAGAAAGCACCGTTCCACATGAAACGAGGCCTGCGTCCCCTATATGACAAGGTATGTGAGGATGTAAGTGCACACAGACACACACTCCAGATTTATGTACAGACAAGAAGGATTCGTGTTTCAGGCTAGATGGCAGATTCTCTCCACTGACTCAGATAAAGAGGGAGAAAAAGAGCGAGGTAGAGAAATGTGTCACACGTAGCAAAACATGGATCCTCAAAGCAAGAAACAACTGCTATGTGTTAATGGTAGATAAGACACATGCTATCTACAAACCTGCAATGTCATCTTGCTGTTATCAACATCTCCTAAAGGGATAAAGCTCACAAAACCAGTCAAGAACAGCTCCAGGGCACCCCAAAAGAAAAAAAATTAAAAACAAAAAATAAAATAAAATGCAACAATATAGATATAGATATTATTTTAATTATAAATTTCCTTTTTTTTTTCGTTATAAAGATGTTGAAAAAAAATCTTTTACCTTACATTAATTACATTAATATAAGCCAACAGTTTAAAAAATTAAAAATGTATATATGT
>JAUMHP010000026.1:3122330-3133504 GCA_032361065.1 Enteromius trimaculatus
TAATAAAACTTTTGCACAAATTACATGAGTTTCTGATTCTGCCTTGCAAAGTAATGTCCCTTTACGGTTGTGACCCTTCCTACATGCTCTAATGCAGCGATACTGTGAGAAGGCATTTTTCTGTGGCCAAGAAAATATACCTTCTCAAATACACCATGTATTCGCTGAGCGAACAGATTAGTGGATGGCAATTCTGCTACAGTTACTACTGGCAGCTAATATCAATAATTGCAATTAATCATGATTAATAGTAATTATTTATATTGATATCTATATTTCCCTTATTGAGCATATAAATATGTTACATATGGTCACATATATTTTATATTTAAAGGTGTCATATGATGCAATTTCAAATTTTCCTTTCTCTTTGGAGTTTTACAAGCTGTTAGTACATAGATAAGATCTTTAAAGTTGCAAAGATTAAAGTTTCAAAACCAAAGAGATATTCTTTATAAAAGTTATGACTTGTACACACACACCCCTTAAATGGCTCGTTCAAACACACCCCCACTTTTCTACGTCACAGAGTGGGTTTGTTTTCAAACACCACCCAGATGTGAGATGATATTCTGACTGTAGCGTTGCTGCCGGTTGCTAGAGACACTGTGTTCCGTTGTAAAAAAAAGAAACTACTTTCTTTGCGCTTTCAAAAGAGGACACAGCTAGAAATCAGTGTTAAGTTGTATTTACAACACTGTTCCAGAACAGTTCAACAAGTGTGTTCAGCGCATTTACGGAGGACTATTTCCTGAACCTAGGAGCAACCTATGCTGGCTCTACCTCTGCAAAGACAGTCTGGCGCTTCTGACTCACAACCTTTAAGTAAGTTACGTTTTCTTATTAAAAGAATCTGCTAATTAGAATGATGAGATTTGTACAAATTGACCCGTTTTAGGATGTGGGGCTCAGAGGAGAAACAATAATACTCAGTAAATGGAAAATAATGTGTTGTTTTATACTTTAACCACATTACACCAAATACACAAAATAAAGTCCTTTTTAGTAACATCATATACAGGATGGAAAAGAAAAAGTGAGTGAAAATATGTGCATTTGGATGCACTTTCCAACAAATAGGATTTCAGACCACATTGGTTTTTATTTGGCATTTGCCAATTTAATGCCAAGCATGTTCTTTTTGGCTTTGAGCAAAGACAATGAAGGACAAAACTGATCACATAGAATTAAAGCAAAGAGGTTAATATGAAAGTGTTATATGCATTAAAAATTACATAACCATGCATATGTATAATAAGCAATCCAATAGCCTCTCCTATTTGTGTATGATCGACCATCCCCAGAGTTATATAAAATCTCCCTTCATACATACATATAACCACACTCCTATTCTTTACACGTACACACATTTTCATTTAACGCCAACACTACAAAGAAAAGGGGTTCATTCTGCGGGATTTCAATCTTCCCAGGAGACAATGGGATACGTGCGCTCTCCTCTCCATCCATTACTCAATAATGATGTCATAATTCTGTTTAAGATGACAGGAATGGAGAGTTGGAGACAGAAAGTTGAATCCAGTCTGCTTTAATGGCAGATAATAAATCAATACTATTCTTGAGTGCATTTTTTAATATTAACTTTTCTGACTAGAGAAAAAACTTCAGAATTCACCATTTGGGATTTTGAAATGTCAATAAACAGCGAGGAAAGTACAGAACAATCTCGGTTTAATGATGAAGAAAATAACACCTCGTATTTTATCTGTGGATGTTTTTTTAAACTCATACAGCTGAGAATGGCAGGAAAATGAAAAGAGGGGGCAGGATTTAAACATGCTGTAAACCTTGAACCTGCAATCTTTTGTACTTTTTTTTGGTAAGAAACAGACTTTTTCCATTATCAAAAAGTGGATGTTTTGCCATTTTGGTTTTTGGATGACTCCTATGACTCACAGACTCTTCTTTTAATTTTCTGCTGATGTTTGACTTCGACACTTCAAATATCTAGTAGTCAAAACCCTTGAGATTGTATTTCAGTCAAGAATAAAAGTGAATTAAAGGGTTAGGTTAAAGTAAATAATAATAATTAAACAAAAAGACAAAGCCGTGACACTGTGTACAAGTAAAGTAAAAAGTCAATGTCTTGTGTACCAAGAAATGTGTACTAAGACACTTGCAGCAAATTTTCATTGAGATGAATGAATGAATCCAAATACTACTATACTAATACTACTACTACTGCTAGTAAGAATGTAGAGTATTTAAATTAAATAAAATTCAATTAAATCCCTGTTCTGCCAACACTGAGACAAACCACCACACTGCTCCAACAAACAGCCAAGCAACCACGCAAACTCCCTTGGTTTTTTGTGTGTGTGTGTGTGGCCAGGCCTGGGAGTTTGGTGGCTGGACAAATCTTCACTCAGTGAGGGATGAACTTGCCTGGGAGCTTGTTCTGCTCTGGAAACCCCAGAAAGTGCATGCCTGAAGCTCCAGCAGGGATGTGGGGGGGGGATTTATGGGCCGCATCCTCCCGCTCACCCAGGCCTCTGTGTACTGTCCCGGCCCCTGACCAGCTAACCCCAGCTCTGTTCCGCTTCCTGCCCAGTGCGCTGCTGGTTGCGTTTAATTAGGTGTTAGGGGAACGTGGACAGGACAACCCCCCCGGATCCAAATCCCACAATGACCGTAGGATACTCGTGCTCCGTGGATGTTTACAGTAAACAGCCTGAGAAAAGAAACACATTCATTTCACAAGAAATCAATATAGAGCATTCAAGAACCTCAGCTGAGCACAGTCTGGTGTATGTACTGTGTTTTTAGTTTGTTTGTGACATTACACAACACAAAGGGCCATGAAACTGCACTGTATTAAAGCCTCTCCTATTGTGAATCTGTTGAATAAAACTCCACATGCTTGTGGCGGATGTTTTGATTGCTTTAAAACTGCTATAAAAAAAAAGAAAATTAAGGATACATCTGTGTTTTTTAGTTAAATGTACATTTCTTCAAACATTTTTTAAATTTTTTTTCTCAAAGAGGAATGAAAGAATAAATAAAAAGCTAAATAAATAGTCTAAATGTCTATAACATTAAATAAATGTCTTAAAATGAAAGGTCATAGGTTTGGAAAAGCTTGACAATAAGCAAATAATGACATGGGTATACATTTCATAAAGTTCTTCTAGGCTTTGTTTTAGCAAAACAAACAAAAAGTCGCAGCAGTCTGTTACATGCAATCTCTGGAAAGCAAATCAGTTAATGACCAGCACTAATCACAGTGGTTAATCTGTTATTTTGACAATCAGTTATTCTATACACAAATTGATTATTTATTTAACTCATGGGAGAAAATAAAGCATTTTGGCTTTTTTGCAGTGAATCTAGCTTTTTAAGTGGCTTATATAACCACTAAGGACATCATTTACACAAACATAATTTATCATTTACCACACGGGGCATAAATACAAGTCTAAAACCGATATTACAGGTTACTGGGGGAGCTCAAAATAACCCTATGCATAACCACTTAAATTTCAGTGCAATAAAAAAAAAAAATGCATAGCAGGTTGTATTTGTAAAACATTTGCTGTATTGTTCAGCTGATTGCAACGGCAATTTAAACCTTTGCTAATGAATTTCATACATTTTCCACAGGTCATTAAAGTTTAAGTGCCATTGCACCATGCACATGTTTACAGCTGTTCTCATTACAGAATGTGCATATGAACATCAAACTACACTAAAACGGATTCTCTCATCGCTGCACTCTTTGATTAAACTGCCAGCACAACAGCTCACATTAAATTGCATATTTGTTCGTTTCATCCAATTGCCAATTATGATTATTAGTAAATAAATGAATAAATCCTCTACTACTACTAAAACTTTATACATTCAAAAAAAGTGCAACATTACTAAGAGATGATAAATTAAACAGCTATTTTTTTTTATTTTATTTATGTATTTAATTATCTATTAATTTTCAGAAAATGTGTACTGTGCCTTCCAATGCAAAAACAAAAAAAAACTATTTGTCAGGAAGTTGCTATAATATTGCTAGGTGTTTTTAGTATATTGCTATGCATTTACTAGGATGTGTCTTGGTGTTTTTATTTATGTTTCTGTGATATTGTCACAATATGTGGTTGTCTTTATGTATCAAGTCTTTATATATGGTTTCGGTTCCTCGTTCAGTGTTGAACACAGTCTCACGATTCGATTTGTACGCATTCATAGGTGAAAAAAATCAGGCTAATTCGTATGACCTCACTCATACGATTTTGTACGATTTGTCTTGCGGGGTTAGGTGTAGGCCATCCGTACAAATTCATACAAATTGTCGCCTCGTAAAATATGTACGAATTGCTGTGAAACTGGGTTGTCAATTTTAGATTGATGGATTTTTATTGTCCGTTAAATGGAAGGCATAAATCTAATCTCTAATAAATCTCTACTAAAAAGAGTAATTGTGCAGCTCTTCTGGCCAAAATACGCAATCTGAGTCATTCATGTCTGCAGCACAAACTCTATGAGGAAATCACTAATAAATGCTACTGTTTTCAATGAAAATGGAAGGTCAAGTCAAGTGCATCGCATACTGCACAATTTGGCAAATGTTGAAGATCACCTGTGTGTCTCCAGCATACAGGAACTCTGCATCCTGTTCAGAGAATACACACTGCATACTGTTTTTGGTCAGCACATGAAAGTTGTATACCATTCCAGACATACCCAATGCCCTTCAGACCTGTCTCTCTGTCTCAGCTACTGAGATGAAAGTGCAGGTCCTGGACTTTCAGGTTAGCTTCATGCAGTCTGTGTAGAAACCGCTGGCACAGATCAAATCTACAGTATATGAAATTGAATATGTGGGCCTATTTCTGATTGCTCCTTTCCATGCTATTATAACAAAGGTGGACTGAAGCTCTCAAGCTCTAAAAAGCACAATACAATGAGTCTTTTAGGCTCAGCTACCTTTGAGACGTCTGAAGCTTTGTATGCATAACACACCAAGATTTATTATCTTTAAAAACAAACAGAATCATTCAAATTCATTATTGATTAATTTACTGTAAAGATCCATGACTTTAGATGATTTTGAGTATACCACAAGACCCATGGCCTAATGTTATCAAACTTTTTGATATTTTTGCATCCTTTTATTCAGCTTAAAAGCTCCATTCGATGCATCCAATTGCATGAATATGCAATAAATGTGCCTTTTTTTTATCTGTGGCTTGTCTTCCTCTGTGTCCTTCTCCCCTTCCTGGCACATTGTTGTAAGTCTTAGTTTGGCCAGAGTGCATGTGAAACCGAATGATGCAATATCTGACCTTACCGCATAAAAATATGTACACAATGAAGAACAGCATGCAAGATGATGGAAACTCATGCCTGGATGAGAGATTCTGCCCACAGGCTCAGGATTTCCAGCGATGACACAAACTGTTGTCATGTTACGAGCAGCGCTGAACAGAGAAGAAGTAATTAATGCACGGATCGAGTCACAACATCTCATTTTCTCTGTGCCGTTGGTTGATTCTTATTTGTCATAGTTTACATTGTGACAAAGTGATGTTAAGTGCTAGTGACTGCAGCAAACAAATGGGTCAGGACGTGAAGAGAAGCACAACACAAAAGAATCTTAAATTAGCCAAGTTATAATAGCACAGATTAAATTGAGAGCATATGGATCCAGATTTTTATTTATTTATTGCCTGCCAAAAAAGATGACAGTAATCTCACATAACTGTAGAAGAGTATTCAGAGGATCTCAACAATAACAGTAATTAATAATATTTCTCAGTTGTTTGAGTTGCTATCTATAATTCTTAATGCTTATCATACGCTGGTTAGGTATATTTTGAAACTGGGATGCTGGTTTAAGCTGGTTTATGCTGGTCCTTACCAAAAAAATCTAAGAAACAATTATTTTATGGTTAATTTTTAATACATGTATTTACAGTCACTTTTCATCAATTTAATGTATCCTTGTTGAAAAAAAAAAAAAAAAAAGAAAAAAAAAAAAATAAAAAAAAAATTGGAACAGTTTACAACTACATATTGTGCAAAACAGAAATGTCCTTTTTATTGCATGCTTAAGATCACTCCTGTAGCTCCTGGGGCACTTGAAGGTGATTGAGGTTGAAGTTCATTTTCAAGGAATGAATAAATCTATAAAATCTACACATTGCATGCAATGCAAGCCACTTCAGATACCAGCATCTGCCAAATATGTAGATGGAAACACTATTTGGCACATTTGCAGTTTAACCCTGTGTGCCACTTATGCACATTACACTTGTGCATGCATGGCTACAGTATGTGTGTGAGTGTTTGTTTACAGGTGTCTGCACGAGTGCATGTCATCTTACCTGTCATTATTTCGTTTCTGTCACCCACTTAGACAGAACTGCTGACAGCAGACACTCCAGCAGGGCTGTGTGAGTCACACTCTCCCGGATTCTGCCCGCTGGATGAAAGGAGGAGTGAGACGTGAAAAAAAAAAAATGTGTTTTAAAGGAGGTGATATAGAAACAAACCATTAATTAGGTGCATAATAGAAGCCAGGGTTTCTGACAGTGACCATTAAAGGAAAAAATGGCATCTGAAAAAATGACTGTTTTCATAAATAATATTCTCCCAAAATAAGAATTCATTTTTCACATGCTTATCTATAAGACATGTTAATTTGTTCTAGATGTCACATTATAATGCTTCGGAAGCCTGCCTAAAGCTAAAAAGGCTCAGTTATAATACAAATGCTGTTTGTCATTGAATTACTAGGGAGCGAGGAAGTTAGTTTTGACACAGTCAGATGAAAACCTCATTCTGTCTTTTGCATACAATGTCTTCTCGGCTAATCAGAATTAGGCTGATGGCCTTAGGAAAATGCCATGCCATATTGTTAAGTGTGTAATTATGGAGTTTTAGTTCCTAAGCGGACAATTAAAGAAATTTTAGAAGTACAGGTTGCTGAATGCACTGACATTTTTAAAGGCAGTCATTTTGCATATGGGACAAAACTCTCAGGGTCTCCAACACCTGGAGCTCGGAGCCTAAAGTGCTGATTTGACAAAATATATTGTTGTTTTCTGGCCTACTTTTTGCCTTCAATTCCCAATCCACCAACAACGGCGGAACTGAGGAATGAGCTAATGAAAAGAGTGATTACAAAGAGTGATTTACAGTTCTTAAAAAAGGAAACGCATTCATCTTTATCTCATACTAATATATGCAAAAGCTAATCTTGTAGAACAAAACGTACCGGTGTAAAGTTTATTTTCAAGCTTATTCTGGCCAAGAACCACATACTGTAACTAGACAGGAATAAACCATTAATGACATTGGAAAAGGGAATAACCAACCCATTTGTGCATATGTATGTGCCCTTGAAGAGTTTAGCTTAAGTAGTAAAAACCATAAAAATAAACTGGCGGATAGATTGATGGATAGACAGACAGACAGACAGACAGATAGGTGTTTGTAAGCATCTATGAACTCATGTTGAACACAATAAAACTTCTTCTAATAAGCGCTCTCTAAATCCAGTCCTGAGGGGATGTGATCTCATCTCACCTGCTTTTGCATGATCCTCTTCTCTCCTGACTGAACTCTCCAGCACTGGAGTGACTCTGTGGCATGTCCAATGTGACAGATAATGTTGAGCTCAATGCATGGAAGGATAAAGCAGCGATGCATGATCTCACCGGCGGATAAGCCCCTGTTTACATCAGCAAAGAGACAAAAGCATTCATGAAGATGCATACAGGCGTCAGTGTCCCGAAGCGTATACCCTTCACACACACCGCATCGCATCAACACGGGTCACAGCGCTCATGGTTCAAACATATGTGCATACTTTAACCAAGACATCCTTTAGAAATGTAGATGAATTTATGGAGAATGGGAGCAAAGCCCCCGAAGTCTCTGGTTTAGGCCATAAAAGCACTGCTGACATGAAAATATATTCACCGTAGTATATTGTAAATTCATATTAGCTGAGCAGTCAATGGATGATTTATTCAGATGTGCATGAGTATGACTTAATATACAAATACATTTAAACCCAGGAGTCAAAAATATTTACTAAAACAAATAATCTATAAAGCAGCCTCTTCAGATGCTAAAATAGATGCTACTGGAGATGTTTGTTAAAACTCACCGCTGATTTATTTTCTCCAGTCACGAATGAAAGACAAAGAGGTGGAATGCAAAGTCAAACTCTGTCCTGATGTTGGACGTCTTTGCGAGAGGGTGATCCAGAGGACTTCCCGAGATCAAATCTGTCATTTATCTTCAGCAAGAGGAACGGCCAGAAACAGAGTCACAGTCTCTAGAACAGAGGGCAGATGAAATAAAAACATCACATGCACCCACTGTCTCGGCTTGTGGAATGTTTTATTTTTATTGTATTATTTATTTTTACATTCACTTGAGAAATAACTGATTACAGAAAGGGTTATTAGAAAGGGTAATATGATATGCTGATGTGAAAGACTTTGTTTTTGTATTCAGCAAGGATGCATTAAATTCATCAAAAGGGACAGTCAAGACATTTATAATGTCACAAAAAATATTTTAAATAAATGCTACGGTTTTCACAAAAAGAATGTTTTTCTTTATAATAAATCTAAAAAATATATATATATATATATAAAAATATAGCAAAAAATTTTTTTAAAGTAATTATGGGTAATGAACGCTTCATATTCAGGCTGACATAAGGCCAAAAAACTGCATGTCTATGTTTATACTGAAGGCAAGCTTCCCTCTCACGTAAGCAACATACAGCATCTGAAGACATCTTCTATTGCTCATTATGAATAGTCTTATTAACCAAACAGGTATTGTAGCACAGCAGGGTAAATCAATTATGAATTTACATGATAAATGCACAATCATTAATGCAACTTTACATATAAATGGATCTGTGTAATGCTAAGTGTGATTGAGGTCTCCTGTGTGGAGCCCTAACGAGGGTGAATCCTAACAGCAGTGAGGGATTGTGGGAATCGTAGGCGCCGTGACGCAGCTGACCCTGTGCTGAGTGAGTGGGAGACTGTGGGCTGACACAGAGGAGCGGGAGAATCGCTGCATAACGTCTCCACTCCAACACTCCCACTGACTAGCACTTTTATTTATAACGCTGATCTGTGGAAAAACGTGCATGAAAACGCACAGAAATAGACATGAGAAGTTACTCAGCTCCCAGAGGGGTTTTACATTGCACGTCGTCACGCATAGATATATTTCAAACGCGCCGGAAAACATAAAAGATGGTTTATGAGTAGCGTATATGTGCCCACGTTAGCCTGCAGAGAGAGAAATACATGAATAGAGACTGACAGTAGATGTGTGTGGATCTGATTCAAGCAGCAGCTAGAAGGCAAAGTGCAAAATTAGAAAAGATTAACAGCGCTATAAGACGTTGTTTGCATAAAATGTCACTATGAACTAGAAAAGAAGAGTAAAATGTGTCTGTATCAAAATGAGACTCACAGCACAGGGGAGTCAGAAGAGCAGTCTAAACTTTGCCTGTATGGGTTTTTGCTGACATGTCTTTGGAGGTCAGGGTTTGGGGTTGAAGGAATGAGGGCAGATCTAATTCAGTGGCTGAAGTCTGGCAGAAGGTTGAAAAATGGGTAACATCACTTACTGCACTTTAAAGCTAAATCATGTAAAGCTCACTGCAGCCCACAAACATCCAAATATCTCCGGAATAAGATGTTCAAGTTATACTCAGGCATCATTTATTCACACACATGTAATTCCAATCAATTTTGGCCTATTCTGCGGAACACAGTGAGTTTTAAACATATAAACTGGCCACAATTTTCAATACAATCAAAGTAAAAGATTCACAAAAACCAAAATCATATACAGTATATATATACACACATATATACACACATGCCCTATATTTCAAGTCACAGCATTTCTGCGAGGATTATTTATAATAATCATATTTATTTGCAAGGGTGCATTAAAATAATCTAAATTAACATGAAAGAAATGGCTTCTGACAATTCAGCTTTAGCACCAAAAGAATAAATTAAATGTTACAAGTTACACTATATGAAAATAACAATAAACTGTATAATATCTTAATATCTTAATAAAATAAATTGAGCCTTTGGTGAGCAAAAGTGGCTTTTTTTTTCAAAAACAAAACAATTAAAACAATTGGTAAGACTTTACAATAAGCCCCATTAGTTAATTTTAGTAAAAGCATTAATCTGCAATACATTTAATGCAATATTAATAGAATATACATAAATCTATATTTATTTATTTTATTTTATTTTTTAAAAGGACATGACTGGCTAACAAGTAACTATGAAGACTGCGTTGTACTTTGTATTAAAATAATAATGCATTAGTAAACACTGAAATTTATATTAACTAAGATTAGCTTTATAATAATTTCTCCTTGTTAATTAACAAATGCAGTTAACTTATATTGACATATTGGGGCCGGGACTAGATAAAGAAAAAAAAAATCTAATTAATTAGAGGTTTTGCATTTTAATCGCAAATAAATATTTGTCCTGAGAACTGTGAGAAGTACGTTTTTTCATATGGATTTTTAGTATACCTTTGAATAATGAGTGAATAATGAGTGAATACATAAGCTTACGCAACAAAATATTGTTTATTTTTGTTCAACCAAGTCCAGCAGACAAGTGCAATATTGCCATTAAGTGTAGCAATAGGATATTTAGAAATATAGTAGCCTGCATTTCAAAAATTCAGGAACCCATAGGTAGGTAGACCTTCTGTAAACTGTTTTTTTTTTTTTTTTAATTAAAACAACCGGGCTCTCAAGTTTTAGCAAAAGTTTGGAGTGAGATTTATTCTGCCACAAAATATTTGCACAGCAGCCCCTCTGGCCCACCCAATTCTCTGAAGTTATTGCTAGCAGTGTAATTGTACTTATTGTTCATAAACGATCAGCACAAATATTAATTATAACAATTGGTAAATCTGATAAAAGAGACAAATTCATCCAAATTAAATAAATAGCTTTATATATTTCAAAAAAATACAAATGTATAAAAAATAAACAGATAAATTTGGTGCCAAAAGAGCAAACCGAACAACTGAGCCAACTTAATGTACATTCATACTAGCTGCACAATTAATCGTTAAAAGATCGCGATCTCGATTCGACCCCCCACACGATCTTAATCCAGCTTTTATACGAT
>JAUMHP010000026.1:3136396-3167965 GCA_032361065.1 Enteromius trimaculatus
ATTTCATTCTGTCACTGTGAATGACGTTGAATGATGGAGAACTCGGAGACAGAGTGTTCAGCAATGTGAACATTTAATAATCGAAACGGACACGAAAAGCTGACGAAGGCGCGCAGACGATCACACAACATAACGTTAACGACAGCTACTGTAGGCATACACAGGACATGGTTTAAATACAGGACATAATCAAAGACATAACGCAGGACACCTGGAACACACAGCTGGCAGAGAATTAAACACTAATGGCAAGGGGCGGAGTTACAGATTAGTAGAAGACACGAGGGAACAGGTATGAAAACAAACAAAGAGCGCATGGACATGGAAAACATAAACACAAGGCAAGCCTGACGGCGTGACACATACATATTTTTAAAATTAATTAATTTGATTATTTATTTATTTGACTGACTATTTTCAAAACATCTCTGCTGTCACTTTGTAGAAGCTAGTCAAAGATGTCAACATATTGTTGTATGTAGTGCCTTTATGTGTAACAAAACCATAAATAAAATGAATCAAGTAAAAGAAAACATTGACTAATCTGCATTAGACACAGGTTTGGTAGTATTCTTGGAGCAAAGCCAACTGATACAACTAACCTATATCTGATTCTTGCAGCTTTTCAGAACCTAAAGGTTTTGGTTTCTATACCAAAATCTAGTCTGTATTCACTGTAAATGGGTTTGGAGCTCACAAAGTCTAATTTCGAGCGGCTGGTATCTGGGTTACGGCTGACAGGAATGACAGGGTTTCAGGCTGGCTCAGAAGTCTTTAATTCCCTCAGAATCCCTCCAATATGTTGATTAATGACCACAGTCTCGGATTTCAACATGTGGAATGGATATAAACTCACCAGAGTAGCTCTCACACACAAAACCAATGTCATTTTCTGTCTTTTTCCCCACTAAAATCCCCATTCGCGTTTTATTCTCCAAGTAAACGCTAGCCGCTCCTGTGCTGTGCTCAACAGTTTCCGTCCCCTCCGAAGAGGAGAAATAAATAAAAAAGCCCATAAGGAATCAGCCCTGACAGCTCTAATCAGGGGAGAATAAATGGGGCCGTGTCTACATAACGCATCTTATAAACATCCATTTGGTCTGCGGTTCCCGCCGCCTTCAGGATGGGCCGATTGCAATGCCCCCTGGGAATTGCAGCCGATGGCAGTTTGTGATTAGGATGGCCGCTCTCCACTCCATCCTTTTTAGGAGAGCTGTCCGGCCCCCTCAGCGGGACTCTAGCGGGTTCACTTAAAGCCTGGTGCCGGTGAACTGCAGGCTGAGGAGCTCTTGCCTTGATTCCCCAATCAGCCTGTGCCTCTTACAGCCACTTTAGCTGCGGCGTCTGAGGGGGATATGTATTAAGGACGCCCTGGGTCAATTACAGCGTGTTGATGGCCACGGATGGATGTGGGAGGTGGGGTTGGGGTCATTTGTAAGGAAGCCTGTGGAAAAAAGGGTGGAAACCAGACTAAACGGGCACACTGTACAGCCCTGAAGTCTATCCATTCTGTTTCATCTTGTCCAATCAAAATCTTCAAATCCTTATTTTTTTATTTTTTTTTTTACCATCCCACCTAATTCCTCAAATAGATTCTTAAAAGCCGATATATGCAACTATTGCTGATTCTCTTATAAAAAGTGTGGATTTACTAACAACAACAACTATTATTACTATCCTCAATCTTTTTTATAAGTAGATGAGCAACAATAATTTCATATATTGACTTTTAAGAATAATATTATTATTATTAAGAAAAATATTTCCTCCAAAAATATTTGACATGAAAGGTCTATATAGAATAAATAAATAAAAAATACTGTTGTTGTTTATATAAAAAAGATTTTATTATGATTATTATAAATTTTATGAAATACTTTCATTTAGTTTTAATGTAAATGTAAAAACAATGCAATTAAAATTTTTAAAAGTGATTTTATTTTTAGCCAAGTTATTTTGGTAAGGTTTGAAATTATATGTTTACAAAAGATATTTATATACTATGGTACTCACATTGTACTCCAAGTTACCACAAAAAATACCATGGTAGGCCATCACTATACCGTGTTTACACACACACAAATACACACACATATACAAACATAACCAGTGCACAACTTTAGTCATTTACAATAAAGTCAAACAAAGTTACAGCCAAGTGTATAAACCTGAATCAAGACAAAGGTAATAGAGACTCAAACATTCTGCTTGATTTAGAGCATGTCAGCAATAACAAGCTATTGTTGCAAACATCACAATACACATTCCAGCAATTATTTCCTTTTAGAAAATAACAAAACATATCCAGGCCAGAGATTCAAGGTCTTTTATGCAAATTGCTCCGCTTTTGGTGGCATTTTAGGCCGTCTAATTACCGCTTGCTTATCTTACCTGTGCTATTATTGTGACCTGACAGAGCAATGATGATGAGCACAGATTGATGAGATGAAGTGTGACATTGCACATCATCCTTTATCTGCCATTTATTTTTAAATAAATTATTAAACCACGCAGAAACTTGATTAAAACCGCAGAGATTGTGAATCACGCATCTAACAAGCAATTTAAGACAGAAAAGCCTCATTCAAAAGCAATTACAAGTGATTCTATTAGTGTTTGTGAACAAAACTGATGAACTGACCTCATGTTCCTGCACATCACTATAATGACATTAAGTGTACCTTAGAAGAAATACAGGTATTTTTGATGTTTACTCAAAATGTTCTATTGATTCATCTAGATTTAAACAAATGAGGTGCTCCGGCTTGAAACTATAAAATCTAGATATCCAAATCTCGAAATAGCATTGACTTCTAAATGCAAAAGCTTATATAAACAAACAGATGGCAACAGTTGCTAAGGTGGTATTGATATGAAAATTTTTAAGGTGTGGCTTAGCAAAATAAATCGAAATCGCTCACCAGCATTCCTATTTGAATGAAGAAACTTTGAAGACATAAATGCCTCATTCCTTTGTTCATTCAATAATTCGTTCGTTCGCTTGCTCGTTAATTCGTTCGTTCATTCATATGATCAGAAACTGGTCAAAAATAGCTTGAAATTACAGAAGAAGAGAACAAGGGGCATGCAAATAGGACAGAGTGTGATGTTTTCCACTGCGGACTGTCAGAAAGATTGGGGGAGAAAAAAAGGCAAGTTGATTATATTTCTTGTGGAGTCTTGTAGCGTGACACAGCCCCACTCAGCAACTAAATACGCCTCAGCTGTTGAATATGTATGAGCCACAGTACAAGGTAGTAAATTGCATGTTCCTTTGATTGCTGACTTCTTTTAAATTATTAACAAGCAAGGGAAAAAGCAGCTGTGAAATAAATAAAAGAAAAAGAAAACACAAAAGTGAGTTTTGAAAATGTAACCACAGATGCGGCGTCTATAGCAGGCACAACTAACTGTCCGTAACTCGCTTCGTTTGATCTTTGAAAAACTTCTCGCAGTGGTAATTGGATATTTAAAGGTTGCACTCTCAACAGAGCAAAGCAACACTTCAGTACTGGATAGGTACAGCAGACTATGAAAAAACATATACTGTAATAGCTTGTGAACATTATTGAAAATGCTATGTAAATAACACTTCGAATTGCAAACCACACGTTCAAAAACACAAACCAAAATTCACACGCAAAACTCAAACCTAACCACTAGTTGAATGAACAATAACACAACCCGAGTTCCTGGCAATGTGTGGACGTTTTTTTTTTGTTTAGTTTTTTTTTGAGTAAAATGAAAACAAATAATTCATAAAACAAAAACTAATAATAATTCATAAAATAATTTCAATCACACAAGCCAATTTTTATTTACAATAGAACATAGGTAACATAACAAATGACTGAGAAACTGCACAATTTTATGCTCAAAATGAGCTCGTTTCAAACGTAATGCCTACTGTCCCATTCTTACCAGATATAGGTTCCCAGCTGTTGAAAAATTTGTGGTGGTCTTTTTTTGTATTTTTTATTTAGTGATGTACCAACTGTTCTCTATAGGTGAAAGATTCAGCACCAGATTCTTCTATTACGAAACCACGCAGTTTTAATTGATGCAGTCTCCTATGTGGTTTTGCATTGTCTTGCTGAAAAACACGTCATCTGGAAGGGAGCATATGTTACTCTAAATCCTTTATATACCTTTCAGCATTCATAGTGCCTTCTAAAACATGCAAGCAGCATACCATATTTACTTATGGACCCCCATACATTAGAGATGATCCTTTTAAACTGAACGCTGAAAAAACGCTGGAAGGCCTCCCTCTTCTTTAGTCCGGAGGTCATGACATCCGCGATCTAACAAAAATATCAAATTTGGCCTCATCTGACCACAGAACACTTTCCACTTTGAAACAGTACATTTTAAATAAGCCTCACAGGATACGACAGCTCTTCTGGACCATGCTGACATATGGCTTTTTTTTTACATGTTAGATCTTTAGTTGGTATCAGCAGATGGCATGGGTGATTCTGTTCACCAACAGTGGTTTCTGGAAGTATTCCTGGGCCCATTTAGTAATGTCAATGACAGAATCATGTTGATGAGCGATGCAAGAGATTTGCAATACCTTCACAATTTGACATTTGTCCAACTGGAAGAAACAATGAAGAGAACATTGAATGAGTTTGTTTCTTCATTATCATGGAGAAATATAGCATTCCATCACTTGCTCACCAATGGATCCTCTGCAGTAAATGGGTGCGTTCCTTATTTGTTTTTGAGGCTTCGGAAACACTGAAAACTGACTAGACTTGAAGTAAATGTACAGTGAAAATCAAAGTGATACAGCAATTACATAAAATGCATCTTGACACTGACTCCCATTCAGGTAAAAGATTGCTTTTGGAAAGACATCAAAGAGGAAAAACAGAAATCTCGGGTCCGAGCTTAAACTGATATCCTTAGCCTTATCTTGCTCACTGTGCCTCAAACTCACCTTTTCAAAATCGCTGATTAAATATTCTGATGCAAAAACACATTTAAGCTGATTAGAGATTAGTTCCTCTCCATAAAAGACGTCAGATGGGGCGGAGGCGATAGTTGGTGATGAGTGAAGGATGAGATGTGTGCGTGAGAGAAAGAAAGTGACTGAGCAAAAGAGAGATGGGTTGATGCTGAGGGTGGTTTTGGAATTCATAAGCCCCAGAGAAAGATGAGGATTGGCAGAGAGGAAGCTGTGTGTCAGCTTAAAAATGCACATCATGCAGTTCTCATATCAACAATTGCTCTCATTCAGCCTTGATCGGATGATTTTGCAGAGCAAACCATTAAAAAAAAGTAAAATAAAAAAAGTAATGCACACACATAATGTATGTGTTTTTGAGTTATGTGCAAATTTACATATATAGTTTTAAAAATTAGAATATATATTCTATAACATTACAGAGCACAAATGGAACATTTTGTTCTAATTTGTTTTCTGTGGAGGAGTTAAAAAAATATTCTCAAATAAAAATATAATCTAAGATGAATCAATACCGTTTATACTTTTATCTGAGAAAAAAAAAGAAAGAAAAGACAATATTAGGCACTTGTATTAATGTCTTCTATGACAGAATAAATTTCAAGTAATAGAACACTGCAAATGACAATCTAATTAAAATGGTATAGAACAGAAATCTATCTGTAAACTGGCTATGGATACAAAACCAAGTAATACAGCATATATAAAGTAATATAACCTTAATATTGTAAAGAGGTTTGAAGGTTAAATTATATTGGCGTAAGTACTTCTACATTCCTTTTTTTATTCTTGTTTTGCTATTTTCATAAAAAAAAAATAACATAAAACATAAATACATAGTTTTTTTCTCTTTACAATCTCTGTATAGAGAAACGATACAATTATGAACAGTTTCCTGTGTTTGCAAGGCACACAGGCATTTACCATGAGTTAATGGGTTAACTTGACCCACAGTTCTTTATGTCTCAGTTTCTGACGTCAGCTCAAGTCACCTAGCAAAGAAAACAGACACATTTTGCGGTCCCCAGCTGCTCGTCTGAAGGCAAAGGTTGAGGGAGTCCCTCCTGCTGCAGCAATTTCATTTTAAAGCAGCTCTTTCCTCACATGAAAGAGAAAATCACAGGTTTCATTTCTTTAATTTGCATTTTTTACTCCCCAAACCATTTTTAATCACTCCCTTGTGCGCACGATAATTAATGTATTCATTCAGCGACACCCCCTCATCCTGTCCTCTTCTCACCTTCCTTTGCAAGTTTTTCTTGCGTTTCTGCTCTCAGTGGCCTTGCATCTAGGGCGGTGCGAAAGAGTCCATCGTCGGCCGCTCTTTATTACCTGAGCAGAGACAGACCGCCGGTATTTTTCACGCTTCCGAAGCTATCCGGTTACCCGAAAGAACTCCCTAAAGAAATAATAGACAACTTCAGACCTGCGAATGATTTCTATTACAGCAAACAAAATTAATCACAGCATGACAATCACAATTCTATGAGTCGGCCCTCCCCAACTCTCTCTGTTTATTTTCCTCTCATCTTCCTTTATGCTGTGTATGCAAGCTACTGGATCCGAAAAAGAGAGTTTCCTGTGAGTTGATGTGGGAATTTGACAATCGCAAACGACCTCATCTTGACCTGATAAATAAAACAGTGGAATATTCAGACCTGCACACAATGCATTTGCGTCATACACAAGGAACGAATGGCACTGTGTGCAAATGAAACATGAAGAAATAGACTCCGTCACCTGTATATGGCCTCCCACGCACTTTCATCGGCACAAACTGTAGCTAGCATTTAAAAAAAATATTTCACTTTTAAAGCATAAGGTTTTTTGCCATTGTCCCTGCCAGTTTCGTAGAAATTATTTTGTTAAAATGGAACACAGGAAATCATTTACAATGAAAGCAGGTGAGGAATCCGTAGGTGTTTTAGGTAGAAATAAAAAAGCTTCACACAATTGGAAAAAGAAAGCAACCGTGTTTAATGAAATGAGCTGTGGTATATAGAAAGTTATACAAACAGGGCTGTTAAATGATTGAACCTGTTATACTAATGTATTATGGCTGTTCTTTTAAATGATTTAATGCTTATTTGTGGGGTTTGCATGCTAGGTTTCCAAAATTGGTGCTTTTTGTTTGTTTACAAAGATGCAAAATTATGAAATGCCTTAAATACCTATATTGACACTAAAACATTTAGCAACAAAAATGTCAATAGCACTTTAACGGCCACAATATTATAGTGGTTGCCAGGGTTTTGGAATGGTTTCTAGGGAACTGCAACTCAAAACTTTTGTGAGTTTAAGGCAAACATATTAAGCCTAAAATAAAATCAATTAAGTAACTGACACCAAAGTACAGAATATTTTAATTCGATTTAAATATGCCATCTACTCTGATTATGGGCCACTGAAGAACTAAAACTAACAAAAAATAAAAATAAGAACATGTAATTTGAAATAAAAATAAATTAAATAAAAATAGCCAACATGGCAACAATTCTTGAAATAACTTGGTTTGAAAATGTACTCCAGTAACTAAAACTTACATAAAAAACATAAAAAAAGAGTGAAACCAAATGTAGCACAATATAAAATACACACAAAGACACATTCAAATTGCTAATTTAAACAAAAATAAAATCAAAATGAAAATATTAAAATATTGCAAAAATGTTAATAAATAATATAACAATATCTCAGTTGGTGAACATTTTAATGGGACAGTTTACTACACACTATGCACCACTACCCTTTATCCCAGCATCTCTGAATCAGAGTCCCTTCATACTCTGGAACACGTGCGTGTGTGTGGGAAGGCAGTTATGGGTAATAATCTTTTTTACAGCCGGCAGTGGCATGCTGCCGCTCCAGCGAAACAAAACCCTCTCATCAATCCAATCACACAGGTCCTCCAGCGAGACCCCCGAGTGCTCAACGTTGCCCTGCAAATGACGAGGTGCGCGACACTCCGAGGAGGACTCTCTCCTCTCCGCTTCCACAGTCCTCCTCCCTGATTACCAGTCGTTTCTCCTCCACCCTCTTCTTCCACAAGGAGAAGACCGGAATTCTGCACATATCTCTCCTAGATGTCAGTCTGTGTGTGTGAGCATGTAAATGTGTGACCTTCATCCCGAGTGTGACGGCACATGTGCGTTTGCTAATGGGGTTTAATGAAGTGCAGATCAGAGTCAATCAATGACAGTGCACAGCTTATGCTTCTTCTCATGAAAGGATCAATAGATGAAACACAATAAGACATGCAAAGGGTCATATCATAATTTTGTGTAATGAAAAAACATAATTTAGGGTTTACACAACCATATTTTACTGTCTATCTCACTCTCTATTGCTGTTTAACGTATAATTCAACAACGGCAATAATTAGTAGAAATAAGTATTGAGTTCAAATGCAAAGTTTGGAGTTAATAAGATTTTTAAATGTTTAAATTTACTGTTAAATATTTTTGTATGATGACAGTAAATTGGCTATTGTCCCTGCAATTTTCATGTCGAAATTATTATAAATGAAATTATTCTCCGAACACTACTATTTAGGGCCAGTTAAGCTTAATAAAAAGTCTGAAATTGCTTATTTTACAAATGCATGAAAAATAATGTTATTTATAATAAAAAATTATAACAAAACACGCACCCAAACATTTGGTTGAGAGTATTCATCCAGTCATTATCACAAGATTACGATACAATAAATACTTTTTATAATATATATTTCATAATAAAAAAAATGTTCTTAAAAAATGAATTTAGTTTTTATTGGAATTGTAAATATTTGGAATTTGTGCATATATATATATATATATATATATATATATATACATATATACATATATAAACACACACATATTCAAAATACCAATTCAAATCACTAAAAATGTATTTATGTATATTTTTATATTAAAAAATGTAATTTGTTTTCATTTAAATTTTTTTATATCAGTGCTGCCCACCCCATATATGCGTAAATATGTAGAATACAGTTGCAGAACCAGCATTGATTGACATTCTTACTGTTGTACAGAATATATACCGTACGACCATACTGACCAATCTATACACTTTCCCCTTGGAATAGTTTTGGTCTACAGATCTTTTTCACAAATACTTTTATATGCTTAGAAATTAGAAAATGAGAGTAAGAGAGAGAGAGAGAGAGAGACAAATAGTAAAGGACACATAAAGACAAGAGGCAGTCAAACAGAAAAGAAAAAAGGAAACACTGAAAATAAGAATATATATGAGAAATAAGACACCCACTCACACATAGGAAACGCCGGATGAATTAATCTCCCTATGTACAAAAAAGCAATAACATTTCTGCACCAATTCAAACAATTATCACCAAGTGAAGAACAGGCAACGAATGAATAAATACATGAGCTGTGAGAATTGTCACAAGTTGTTCAATGTACCTTAAACAATCACATTAGAGTCCTCCTAATTTCTTTTTCTCCAGCGCCATATGTTTCCACATCCCAGCTCGGGTGAAGCTGAAGATAAACCTGCATCTTTCACTCTGCTGATGTGTATCTCTTTTTCATTTGATATGACAGCGAATGGTCCTTGACAGCGGAGGTCAGCTTTTAGTGTATGTTGCCATGGCTTTTCCAATGCATCTCAATGGATTGTTGGAAAGCTCTCTGAGGTCCATCAGCTCGGACAAACTTCAGACGACATAAAGAGGCTTTCGAAAAAGCAAACGGATGTCATGCATTTTAAATGAGAGAGAGTGATTTGAGTGACAGCTGGTGATCCGCCTGACCTCTAGTAACAATCACACTTATCTTAGGAAGCACAGCTAAACTAACCGGACTCTGTTGTTCTAAAGTGTTCAAAAGTGTTGTCATTTCTCTAATGTTCGCCAAGACTGCAAAAATGTAATACATTATATGTATATACAGCTCTGGAAAAAAAATAAGAGACCACTGCAGAAAAATCTATTTCTTTTGGGCTATATTCTTAAAAATGTTAATCTCAACAATACACCACCAATACAAATCAATGCACGTTGGATTCATTTTTTGCGAACTGCCGTCTTTAAAATATTAAAGATAAAAGCAACTTGACATTCACTGAATCCTTGTGCCAGTAAAGCTAGGATTGATGCCTTTTTTCTAGCATTTTTTTACCACCCAACTGGTCATACTGCAAGAGGATAGTGTTGATTACAGCAGTGCTTTTATACTTTTCCTGTTAAATACATTTGGAATCAGGTGCTCACCAAATAATTGCCTCAATAAACAGAATAAAGTATGTTTGTGTAGAAATGTGTAGAATTTTAAATTAAATTTTCAGAGCTCTATATATATAAGCAATTTATTGCTGCACATCAAAGATGGATTTACAGCCTTACTGTCCTCAGTGTCACATGATGCCTTAGTATTAATTCCAATATGCGGATTTGCTGCTCAAAATGATCATCACATTATCTTACTTTTTTGGGATGAATGGAAAGATCAAAAAACAACATTTATTAAAGTTTTTGTAGCATTATTAATATTGTTACGCTCACTTTTAGTGAATTTAATGTGTCCTTATGTAACTACTGTACTAACCCTTACAATTTCAACTGTGGTTTATCTCAGCAACACAACAGATTTCAACACTGATGATCTGAAATTCAGTTTCTTGAGAAGAAAAATCAGCATATTAGATTGATTGCATCATAGAAATAAACTATATTTAAAATATCATTGCTGTTAAATGATTCTTTATCCAAATTTTTTTTCTTTTGTCTACATGATATATGCATGTGTATTGTGTTTATGATGTAAACATACATTATCGATTCATAAAATAAAGTACACACACATATTACATAACCAAAAACTTATTTTGAACGTGATTAATCGCTTGACCGCACTATAAAATATATTTTTATCTGATTTTATTTTAATCAAATAAATGCAGTCTTGATGAGCACGAGAGAGAGAGAGATTGAGAGAGAGAGAGAGAGAGAGAGAGAGAATTTTAACAGACCTTTATTACAATTTTAAAAAAGAAAAATCAACAACAATTAGATTACAGTATCCACAAAAAAATCAAATAAACCCAGCTCACAATGTGCGCGTAAAAACCAAATCACCCTCAGATATACGACACAGAGCTTCATAACAACACCAAATCTCTTCAAAAGCAGTAAGATTGTCTATATACTTATAATAGTTAAGAGAGAGAGAGAGAGAGAGAGAGAGAGAGAGGGAAAAATAAAAAAGAAATTAAAAAAACAACAAAAAACAGTAGTTTATATCAATAGTAACTTACAGAGACCTTCTCACAGGAGTCATTTACTGAATGGTCCAAAGCTAGAGCTGAAGGCTTGTCTGTCCTGAGGAATGCTGAGAACAAAAGAGGCAAGAGAAAAAAAGTACACTACTTTAAATCCATCCCCACTTTGAACTGCAATTAACAGTGCAATTAGGAACCCAGCGGTGGTTTTGTCCGTGTTGTGTGGTGCCGGTCTCTGTGGAAATCTGCAAAAAGAATGCATTTGTGCACCAGGGGTGGGATGTGCAGGTGTGTGTTTGTTTGTGACTGATGAGACAGAGGAAATGTGCTGAGGAGAATCCTGTGGGCTGATGCTGTATCACTTCTGAACACACTGACCTCATGAAGATCATATGCTCACTATAACCAGGGTTCCAAAATGACCTCAAAATGAGACAATTTGGCCCACCAGTCAGCAGGCAACTTCATTTGACACTTTATTTTTTTATTTATTCATTTGTTTGTTCTTTGTTCTTTTGCAAGCTGTGTTTGCAGCTGTACAGACAAACGTCTTTTTCCCTTTTGATATGGTTGAAATCAGTAGTAATTTATGCTATAAAGAGAAATTCTTCATTTGCTAAAATGTGACATACCATGTAAAAGACTGGAGAGGTGCAGAAAAAAAAAAAATAATAAATTAAAAAAAAAGGACTCTACGCTAATATTAGTCTGTCTCTCTCTTATTCTGTTCCTCAGTCCCTATCCAGATCAGACGGTGTACCAACACAAAGAGATGATCTTCATCAGACACCAAGATAAGCTCTGTGGACAGATCGCCGGATCCAGATGCACACACACACACACACACACACACTATAAGAGAAAATTAATACTACATAAGAAAATATATTCATGACCCTGATTTGTAATTATTTTTGACAAATTAATAAGGATAATTAGCATTAACAATGCCATTATTAAATTTTATTATAACTTTTTATACAATGACCTCATCTTTAGATATAGTCATCTGAGAATGGCATTGATCTTTTGCGAATACGATGAAAGAAGAATACAGAGCATATTTTAATTTAGTTACACTAAACATACTGCAGTTCAGTTTAATTAAACAAAAAAAAACACAAATCATTAATTACTTGTCAGTTTAATAGCTTATTAGATTGTTGTTTGCTTAGCAACATGTTGATGTAGAGATCTATTACAATCAACTATGATGCTGCCTTTGAAGTCATGAATGAAGGAACTGAGTACACACTGAATTTTTATAGTTGCCTAATTAAAAACTGCAGAAAAAACAGAAAATGTTCTTTGGGTCATAACTTGGATCAAATTAACCATTAAAAAAAAATAAATAAATAAAATCAAACTGGCAACATATTTAAACACCAATACATGCATACAGTACATACAATACATCATGTATGAGGCCGCAGGTTTGCACAAGGAAGCAACATTCCTGTAACTCTCTGTGGCAACGTTGGAATGATAAAACACAAATAAAGCATGATTTACACTATACTAACACGTATCCTTACTACTTAGTTTTGCCACACTTGTGCCAAAAAGCTTCCTGTTTTTGTCAGGAAGTGTCAAGAGAAATACGGTATAAATTGCCCAAAGCGTTCACTTTACTCGGACTAAAATCACTTGAATGCACATCACATCATAATTATAACTTCCGAACCAGTAATTAGGAACTTCCCCAGAGAAGTTGAGGGCAGCATGAGTGTTGAATCTCTCACACACTTCTCTTAAGATGTGTTAATTGTTGTGTGTGAGTGACTGCCACCTGAGCTGCTGGACATGAGTTTCAAATTGTTGCATACGAGGATCCAGATTAATAAGAGATGCATTCTGACAAAGTGATTTGTGTAAAACGAGTTTTATTAATAAATTGCTTCACAAATGATTACAAAGAAACAAGAAGTAACACAGTTTATTCATTCATAATTTAGCTTTCCATCACTTGCTCAGCAATGGATGCTCTACAGTGAATGGGTGCCGCCAGAATGAGCGTCCAAACAGATGACAAAAATATTCTAATTCAACAGTCCATCAGTTACTGTCTTGAGCAAAATTTGTTTTGTAAGAAACAAAATCATCAAAACATTTTAAACTTTAAACCATTTATTCCTGAAACTCAATAGACCCCATAATCCAAAATAACAGTTCATCTGGTGAATTATTGTCCTCCTACATCAAAATACTCATTTTTAAAAGTTAAAAACATCTTAATGATGGATTTATTTCGTATGAACACACATCTTTTCACTTCTCAAAACATTAATTGGACTGGAGTGTAGATCTTGGTGTATATGCACCCATTCACTGCAGAGGATGTTGAGTAATTTCTTACATTTCTATACAGTGCAGTTCTGCTAATATCCATTTAGCTGTCCACAAACATGTCTCAAGTCAGAATTTTTCAAATTCCTATCACAACAGCGTGACCGTTTTCTACATTTTTTACAAATGTCAATATTTTTGTAATTGAGGGCACCTGCTATTATTACACAGTGCTTTGCTTTCTTTTGTCTCGACTTGGGGTGCTCTTTTTTTTGGCCTTTAATTACAGAACACAGTGGCACCTTTAACCAAATGCTTTGGAAAAGGTCAGTTGAGTAGCGTCCCTAAATGATTACTGCATAAATGGACAACTATGGCATTTCAGACCCCAACTCCATCTGCTCGACTATTAAAGCCACAGCGTTACACGCCAAATGCTTGTGGCTTCTTCATATTATCAGCAGGAAGGGCGAGTTCAAGGACACACAGCAAAAATACAAACTGAAGCATCCGCAGATGGCTCAGACATCACACAACAAAATACGACGTGATCAGATTAGCTGGTGTTTTATAAGAACGCACATTTATTTCAGCGCTGTGATCTCTGAATAATCAGACAGTAAGAAAAGTGACACTTGATGCGAGTGCTGATGTCACAATAGCTCTGCAGACACATCAAAATGCAATCTGCAGCTAGAAGAAAACTTTGCAAACTTTAAGCTGGCTTGGCAAAAAACGTCATCTTGGTGATCAAGGGGGATCAAAAAGGAAGAAGAGGAAGAGGTTTTTAAGATCAGGGACAATAGCTGAAGCTCCACTGAAGGTTTGGTGGTTCTTGATGATTGGAGTATTAACTGTAACTAGGCCATTACGGGGCAGGAAAATTTGAAACAAGATGTAGTTTATAAATTTGAAATTGCCTACTTCCGATAATGCCAATGTTTTGTTTGTTTGAGGTTTGCATGTTGTACAGTATGTGAATCCTAAATTATTTATGCATCTCAATTTCAACATTTACAACAGTTTTAGAAGGGCCTTTTTTCCTGTTCTAAAGGCGGCTGTGTCCCACTACTTTTTTAACTTACTGTATGCACAACTCAGTAGTGTTAGGGGATTCGTTTTTCGCTCAAGGTCTGCATTTAAAGTTCATATACTGTATGTCTATGCACTGTTTTAATACGTGCGTTTATATTTATATGGTAACAGGTCTGGGAAGTGAGTGCAAGGACTCCATGTTTCCTTTTATCACCATTGTCCTGTGTTTTCTGGCCAAAAATAAATATGTTTTGCTTGTCAAGCTATTTTATTTATATAACAAAAAATAAAAAATAAATAAAAAAGTAGTACAGAAATAGCATTCTGTTTCTATGACAACACATCACTTAGCTGTTAGCTTGCACATTTGTTCTGCAGGTCATTGTCTTGCAGCATCATATGCAAGTTGAGTAAGTCTCTGTCCATCAATGAAAAAGCGCCTGTCACAACAACCTGATGCCCCATTGTGATTATGTTACTCATGTTTCTGTTCTGAAGTCCTAATGAGAGCAATATATGCCACATGGAGTTTTAGAAAATGACTTTAGGCATGCCAGATAAGCATCTGAATGCAAATTTACAGACAGTAAAATGTCACTTCAGATGTTTTCTTTAGTAGTCGCCTGGAGTAACGTTATCATGAAAACAAGCAATGCTTTTCTAATAAAGTTGTCAACTTTTTTTTTTTTTTTTTAATTGCTAAGCCAATTTCATTCACATTAAACTAATGAGTGCGCCAAGTTATAGGTAAGAGATTATTTGGTATGAGGTAAGAACACCAAGAAAGAAAGCAAGAAAGAAATATAAAATCTGGCACAGGAAAAGTAATGACTAATTGTGTAATATTAGCATCACGTTGCTGCAACAATAACATTCATCTTCATTTCCATTATAGAAGCACTTATTTAAAGCACCGCAAATGTGCCGTGTAAACACTGTGGTTTGTTACTGTTTGAAGGAAGCTTTGTGTTAAAAATACTCCTGAATTTCATCAAAAAAATGCTGAATTTCCACGTTCATTCATATTTAATTAGATATATTCATTCAAATACATTAATTAGAATGGAATGTATTAAAAATTACTGTTTTGTTAACAAAACAAGGAACAAGCCTCAAAGCAAATCATGAAAAATATTCAACATTAAACAATCAGAGTGCATATAAGTGCGGTACTCAATAGTCACGCATTACAAAACCAAACGAAGAAAAGTTAGGTTGTGTGTCCATTAGGAGAGACATCTCCAAATCTGTGTGGAATTATATATTTTTCATCTAAATGATGAGAGTGAGGTTAAGTATTTAAAATGTTTTAATATGACAGAAGATCAACAGAGCTTTTTGAAACATGATTTTTGGAGTGTTTCAAATAATTTTCGTATCAAAGCATATGCAGTGTCATACAGCATGATAGCACATGCTGTACAGATTTTCATTCATGCTATACATATTTTTACCCAAAGTGTCTTAGACATTTTCTTGTATCACTTAAACAAACTTACCAAAGTATCTGAATATGGACCGCTTTTTTGAGTTTCCAAAATAGCAGTTCTCTTCCAGACAAGGCCCAGAGGAAGCAAAAAGGCACCATGCTGTGAAGATATGGAAGGAGGAAAGCTTCTGGGGTTTCTATATGTATGGGCTCTGGCTTTCTGAAGCTTTCTGAAGTAGTTAAGTGCACTGCATGGGCTGTTTTTGGGGAAATGTGGTGAGACATTAAAGGTCTTCCCACTGTTGCTTTTTGACAGAGGCACAGTCGTTAAATTGATTCTTCCAGTCCAGCATGTAAGAACGCCAGCGGTGGAACTGAGACTTCCACTGGAGCTCCACTTCATCAATACTCACTAGAAAGAGAAAGAGAGAGAGAGAGGCAGGTCAAACCTGAGACAGAAGGATATTGGATTTATCATAGTGAAAATGAGAAGTGAAATCATTTAGGCCTTAACATAGCCTGCATGACCATCTGAGTTAGTGCAGCGGTACATACGTGCATTATCGTGATTACAGCCCTAATGAAAAAGTGATCAATTGCATTACATTTTTCTCATTTTGAAGCCATATACTCAACTTCGATCGAGCAGAACCAAAACCTCAATCAAATTTTCAAAGCTCTGCTAAATCTTCTGGCCGATTTACAATATGCACAACCTGGTTTTAATACTGGAAACCCAAAGTAATGTTGTACTGTAACTAAACACTACAATCTTTGGTGCATTTTAGGTGAACTATTTCTTTAAAGAGATAATGATTAAAAACTGCCCAGCAAAATGGCATTGTGAATTGCACAACCTTGCTAATTAAAAAAAAAAAAAAAAAAAAAAAAAAAAACAACTTTCCTTGCTGTACAGTTATTCGTGGAAATTCTTTATATTTATTTGAATAATTTACTTTGCATAATCTTATTGTCACAGAGCATTCAGTGCATGCTATTTTAGCTCCCTTTCAAGCACAAGCGCTGTAGTTGAAAGCAAATAGTTGAGAATACAGATTCACGGCTAGCATGGCAACAGAATGTCACTTGATCTGTGTCACAGAAAGAGAGCGAGAGAGCAGAACAGTGTTCTTTATTTAGAATGAAATCAAGTGAGAGAACTTTATGACTTCTAACAATCATGAAAAGCTCCTCATGAAAGAATCACTAGAAAATAAGGAACATATAAGGAAATAAGGAAAATGAGTCAACAAATTTCTCCAACAACTTATATTTAATGTTTTTAAAAAGAGGAATCAACAAATGAGTCATTCTTGTTATGAGATAAATACAAATTCTGTAACTTCAAACAATAAATAGTGTGGTGCTGCAGTTTAAAGGTGCTGTATGTACGTTTTTAACTCCCTTTACATACCTGTATCTCTGAAAAACAATGCTATAACCAGTAATGCTGCTATGAAATGTGCATTTCAGCGCTAAATGCCTTTGTTTTTTGCATTACCAATTTCACCCACCAGCTGTCAATCTTACATCCTGCACATTTCTATAAAAGGGTATACCAGACTTTTAGAAATATGCACTTTGATTATGAGGCATGAAAACAAATCACAGAATCCATTAAACCTGCAGCTAACACTCAATGCCATTTGTGCTGCCATTTTCCCTCCTAAATAAAGGCACTTCCTGGAAAGATATCATGAAGAAATTGTCTTTTGTTAGTTAAAGAGATTTTTAAAAAAAGATTTAGATGAATTTAGAGGAAAAACAAACCAAGCATGAAAGATAATAAAACTATTAAAACTAAATCTACTGGTTTCTAAAACTGTACAATGTTCTATTCTAAATGTGACCACAAAACCAGTCATTTAGTCATCAGATCATCTGAAAGATGATTTAATAAGCTTTCCATTGATGTATGGTTTGTTATAAATACTGAGAAAATTGCCTTGAAAGTTGTCTAAATTGGGTTTTTAGTAATGCATATTACTAATCAAAAATTAAGTTATAATATATTTACTGTAGGGAATTTGCAAAATATCATGCATGTTCCATGATATTTACTTAACATGCTAATGATTTGTAGCATAAAAGAAACATTTTGACACATACAATGTATTCAATAGCCAAATAGCCACAATTGGTGCAGGGTCGCACATCTATATACCGAAAGACTCAAATAGCTGGTTTCAAACACCTGCATTTTCAGCCTGCTATATTGGTATGTTTAGTTCTGGTTGCTGGTTCAAACCCTACAAGTAGCGTGCCACAAGCGATCACCGCTGCGCTCTTGATCAAGACATTTAATCCCAGGAAGCTACGGAGGGATTGTATTTGAAATAAGTTCATAATGTCAACTTGGTTCAGACACCATAAATCACTATTTAACTTCCAGACTACAGTTTGGCATAAAAGCAGGGGCACAAATGGAGTTTACCATTTTGACATGACCCGCACTCACATGCACTTCAGCAAATCAGCTACTACGACTGGGTGCTGCATCGCTAATTAATATTCATGAGTCAAGCTGATAAGGTTTCTCCATTCCTATGCCTTCACTTAAAAAAAAAATAAAAACCTTGTTTGTACGCAAGCGTAGCAGTCTCAAAAGAGTAGGCACGTCTGCGAATCCTCTGGGAACAGCTTTGGCGTCACAAGCGCCAGAGAGACTGCACACTGCCCGCAGTGACGATAATTCAATTTGCGCATATGTGCATTTGTATGCACAGTCACTGGTGCCTGACCTCCAGTACATAAACAAGACAAGGCTTTCTCCTGCAGCTCTCCATGTATTTCTTCACCTAGACTCAAATCAGAATCGATTCATTCCATTTCAGTGTCAAATTCAATTCTGCTCCCCACGGTCGCACTACCTGGAACTCCAATTCTCTTCCGTTTTTTTTACCACCGATAATACTGACAGCCAGAACTTCGGGAGTTTCCAGACGCTACACTATTGAGCGTCACCTTGCAGAGACCTCCAGAAAGCCGATTAAAAGCATCAGTCTATATTCATTGCTTAAATCAGTAATGACAGCTATGAAGACAGCCCAAGGTTTACAAGATGATTTTAAATGTGCCAAAAGACGTTTAAATATACAAACACACAAGCGACTGCTTCCAGTACATAATGGCGTGACTTCCTCTCCCACCTTATGTTTAGCAAGGCACTTAAAAGCTCACATCTCTCACCGCAAGGCTAGAAACAAACCACGAGCTACATGTTTAGTTGAAAAAGGTTTAAATGAGCGAGGAACTACAGCAAAATGCTCTAAAGTGCAGCCAAGAAAAAAGATACATGCCTCACAAAGGCATATGTTTAGTTGCAGGTGCCTGGATAACTTTAGATTCAATTGCTTTTATTCTCAGTTTCTCTTCAAATAGCTTCCACTGGTGATCTTTTAGCAAAATCCTACTGTACTTTACCTGAAAACAGTAGGTGGGATACATGTATAAAGGATAAAATGGACGGCCTTTTTACATAGCAGCATTACTGCAACATATTTTTCAGTTACACAAACCCATGAATACATTCTGAATGTATTTAGCAAGTACTTGCTACTCACGCTACACTGTAAACCCTTATAGTTAAGAGTACTTAAATGATTTGAGGAAAGTGATTCCCTCAGTTCGTTTGAGTAATGGAAAATTGACAACTTGATTTATTGATTTAACAAAATGTGGTCTCTTCATTGAATTAACTTAAATGTTTAAGTACAGATAACTTAAAAGCGCTAATAGACTAAACTTCTCAAATTTTCAGCTTATACTCACTGACTCCCAGAGTGCATTGCAGCAGAATACATTATGCAATTGCTTTGTTTTACAGTTGTTGTTGTTTTAATTTGCAAATTTAAAATTCAACATTGAAGATGACTTGGTTAAACGAGTGAATTAAATTAGTGAAATATAAGAGCCATGGAGGGATTTTTTCTTTGTGAAATTGTGTGTTTTCTTTGCTGTAGATTTCTTTTTATTTGAACCAGCACGTGACAGATATTATTATTTTATTTTGTTTTATTAAAGGTCCATATCTGCCATCTTAAATGGTAACTTTTGGTAGTCCACTTTATACCCTATACTAACAGTAAGTATATTTACTTACTTTTTTTTTTTGAGGGCTCCACAACACACAGCAAACAACATACTGATAATCAGAAACTTTGCAAGTATATGCCAACTTATTCTACTAACCCTAAACCTCCCTTACAGTCTTTTCTGACAGTTAGTAGTCATGTAGTTGCAAGTTAATGAGAATTAGTTACTTTAGTTAGAAGAATGTCTGGACTATCAAAATTAATTGTAACCCCTTTAATTAACAGATGGAAAGAAATGGAAATGTTCTACACCTACTACATTTCTGCATCGCATTTAAAATTCCTAACAGTCAAATTAAATTGTAATAATAAAACAATACCAACCCAATGAAATTAATAAATCTGTCTTACAATTATCATTTACGATTGCATAAATAGTGCTTTGAGAGTGTCCTTTAGTTCAGTATATATTTAAAATTGTGCAATATTTTGTCAGACTTTAATTCGACCTGTGCTGTCTGAACACAGAATACTCAGAGTAAAATGCCTGTGGATCTTCAATTTTGTAGGCATAAAACGACTGCATAAACCATATACTGAAAGCATGAGCGGCAAACTTGATGTCAGCTCATATAAAATTAAAACTTCCTTGAGCTAAAATATATTATATATGTACACATACATACATACATACATACATACACTAACACACACACACACATACATACATACATACATACATATATATATATATATATATATATAAAAATCAAATCAAATTAAACTAACTACGTGTATTCTTCAAGTATTTCTCAATTAAATAAATATTGTTTAAAAAATGTATTAAATAAAGAATGAATTATATTTATTTGTTTATGTTGTTTGATTGATAATGACATAATAGCAGCATGTATATTAGGTCCAAATAAACTTTCTGTCAGATACACTGTGTGTCACTTCTCAGTTCACATTGAGAAAACAAAAATATACAACGCACATGGTATATATACATAAGTATCAAGCTTGTACCAAAGAACTGTCGACATCTCTAGATAATATGAATTCATTTCCGGTCAGAGGCCATCCTCGTTCCAATCCATAGAGAAACATAATTTTTTTTTCCTAACTAGCTTCTCGAAGAATGGATGAAAGAGACAGAGTCTTAACAGGCCCTTGTGCTAATATTACCATCAGCACCCGAATGAGACGAGGATAGGAGAAATGAGCATGCAAATGGAAAAATCGCTTCAATCAGCCGCCTCTCTTTGCATTTCAATGCGCTGGCAGATGTTTTAATGAAACGCTTTCTCTTATTCTCTTTCTCGTGCTGACCTCTAGCAACCCTCGACTCTGACAGCTATGCATTTTTCTGACCGTTGGAGGTTATGAGAGGTGTTGGCCTTACGCTTGGACGGCTCCTCTCGAGCGAACACTTCTGTGTGACATTTCCCAGAGGCTAGGAGGCAGTGATGCAAGCATATTTAATTACAGTGCCCCAATCAAACCGTTAATTATCTAATTCTAATACAACCCCAGGGAAGCAAAACCAGCAATTTTTGTGTCGCCTCAGTCACTCAGTAAATCATCGTGTTCACATCTGAGACACAGTTCTATTACAACCAAAATAATATTTAAGTGAATTAAAAATAGGAGAGCAAGAGACAACCACTTAAAGGATCTGGCTGAGCAGAATAAAGTGCTTCACAACTACCGACCAGAATAAGAAATTGCCTTCTGTTCAATTAATTGAATAACACCGTCATGAAGAGTACATCAAATGTATTAACTGCTGATTGGCAAATCAAACTGACTAACCCATTTCATTAAAGGATTGAGGTCAATTTAGTTAATATTCAGCCATATTCTGCCATTCATATGCACATTCAAAGGTGCTCTATGTGATGTTGCAGGATTTTTATCTCAAACCGTATGCATAACCCCTTGATCGTCTTGCTGTCTGCCCTTGAAAGGGCAATTATTACAATAATGTGTCAGTGTTATTATGATCAGTGTTTTCAACTTTAATTTTATGAAGCTATGAGAATATCACAGACGTGTCACATGGACTATTTTAACAATGTCTTTACTACCTTTCTGTGTCTTGAACGTGTCAGTTACATTGCAGTCAATGCACGGTCAGAAAGCTATCAGATTTCATCAAAAATTTTACTCTGGAGATGAATGAAGGTCTTGAGATTGGAGGTTGAGAAATTAATGACAGAATGTTCATCTTTATGTGAACTATCCCTTTAAGTCAGATTCACTGAAATGGTATGATTTAAAAGAACAATCCACTGATCCACCCACTACTTCTCTATGAAAGCTATGGCAGATGACACAACTTCAGTGAACATTCCTGTCTGCTCTTCTGATAAACCTTTAGCAGGCTTGGAACATAGCGTAACACTTTCATCATACTTTAATGGTGTTTTTGCAATTTCTTTGGAGCTTAATCAACAAGTCATTATTCACCTCCATTACAGTGTCCAGGATATTTTTCCGCTTTTTTTGCGATCCAGAAAAAAATGCAATGTCATACGAGTTTGTTATGATATAGGGATAAGAAAATTCAGACAAATAATGGCAAAAATATACCATTTAAAAATGATTTTGTTGGATTGAGGTCAACACGAATTTAAACTGAGATGCTAAATTCAACTAGAAAAGTCTGTGACCTGCATTTCAGGACATGTCCATTCGGCAGTTAAATTGGCACTGACTTTCCACTTGATATTTAATTAAAAAAAGAAAGTGGCCACTTAAAGAGGCAACTGCCTACCAAGTAGGGCGGACATATTCTGGAAGATCCTCAGAAGCTCAGGTGTGATGGCAGGGCTGTTTTCTAACGTCACCAACCTGCATGAAGAGAAAGATCATGCCTTTTAGAAAGCCTTCATTTAATATGCAATACCATTTTTCAATCAAAAGATGTTCATGACCTAGAAAGACAAAAAAAAAAAACTACAAATGACAGTAATATTACAATGAAAGAACTGTGCTTTTAGTGTCCATGGAAACACTACAGCAGCCGCAATTCATAAAAAGGCCTGCTGCAAGCCAAACATCTAGCATCTTTAAACAAAACAGGCAATCTTTCATAAAAGCATTGCAGAAAATGAATGGATGAAGCTAAATTTGTCGAAGTGCTGCTATTTTTGATCCAGAGGCTACAGAGGAGTCTTTGTGCAGGTCGGGTTATTGTACAGAGCGACTCTCTTTGTATTGATACAAGAGAGATAGAGTGACTGAGAGAAAATGATAAATGGACAGCGGGGAGGAACAACAAACCTAGAGAGCGAGTCTGAAGCCTTGAACTTAAAGGGGGCCAATAAACCCTTTGCAAAGAGATGAACGAAGAGAATGAGAAGACTGACAGAACGGAGTGAAAAGAAATTCGCTAAGACAGGAGATAAAGATGAGGTGTGTATGAATTACAGCGCCGGAAAAGAAATCTGTGGTAAATGCAAAGCAGCGTTGAGCTTATCGCAGATAAAATCGATTAGTATGTAGAACACATAGCTTAAACCTGGAGCTGAAGCTGAATTAATTTATTAAGATTCCTCCTGACTCAGCGTCTTCTTGTCGCTTGACAGTGTGGCTAAGTGTAATGTGTGGCACTTGTATAAAAAGGGTTGGTTACGTTCCTCTGAGGCACGACTCCAATGCTTCAAACTATCATTCGCATCTGGACAGGCAATTTGTCACACAAATCTTTTAAGCATTACGTGTGTCACTGGCTGACAGGACAAAGCATCCGACAGGACGGAAACAGCCACTAACTGGGAACCCATTTAGATCGAGGGCAGTTAATACCACTGCAACGCTTTACCTGTATTCCTGAGATTACAAATCATTTGAACTAAAGATGACTAAGAACTGAATTGAAGTGTGACACCCATATGCTTAAGAATGCCTTTGAAAGGTCAGTGGATTGGGTAAATCTCAACCTATTTGAAAATGTACATACAAATGTTTTGTTAATATAAAAGTAAATATATGTGTACTCTCTTTTATAGTTATATGTAATTTAGAACTGAACACTTCTTTAGAAAAACAAAGAAACATTACTTATTATTATCAGTGTTGAGAGCACTTGTGCAGTGCTGATTAATATTTCTGTGCAAACAGTGATGGGCCCCATCATGAGACAGAAACTGCACTTGTTAAAATTGCAAATGACTTGGTTCTTGCATCAGACAAAGACTTGCTTTGCTTTACTTGATCTTAATGCTGACACTGTAGCCGACAACATACTGTACTCATAGACTGATTAGAAAATTATACTCCTGATCAGTGACAGGCATTAAGATGATTTGAATCTTGGATGTTCGACTGCTACCTCTTTGTGTATTCAAGTGAGGAATCATAGTTAGCAAGTAAAGCATGGAGTGCAACAATGATCTGTCCTGGGTCCTCCGCTGTTTTCAGTATCCATGCTGCCTCTTGGTAATATTATTATAAAACAAGGGATTAGTTTCTATTGCTGTGCTGATGATAATCCGTTATATATTTTCTCAAGGCCAGATGAACTGTATAAGATACTGTTGAAGTTGGATAGCAAAACATTGGATATGTATCTGATTTAGGACCACACATGAACGTGGCCTGGGCCTGATTTGAAAAAAAATCGTATATGTGCGCTTCAGACATGGGTCACATCTGGGTAAAAAAAGTTGGATTTGGGTCACTTTAGCCTGCACTGTGACTGTTCTCTGGACTGAATTACTATAACGCACTACTAGGTGGCTGTCCTGCATCTTCAATAAACAAGCTACTGCTACACCAGAATGCAGCTGCTATAGAGTTCTTAATAGGAAATTTAATTGGTCATGGCTATTACATTTTATTTCACAATTTCAAATTTATTTGAATTTAAATAAATCTTTCTTATCATTCCAGTTACAATAACTCTTACCTAATCCTAACTTTTAGCGAGGTGCCTAATTAACTCTTCAAATGATTGGAATTTATATTATGGACGATGACTAAGTGCTTTTTGCATCCTATAATCCGGACTAGAATTAGTCTAGTGTAGGCCTATCCACATTGTTTGCTATAGTGATGTTATAGGCATCAAAGGAATGCCACCAGATAACCTTCTTGCACAACTGTGAGCAGCAAGCTAGTATGAAGAGAGCTGACAGTAAGCTGGAAATTTGCTGGAAACCCATGCTGTTAACAAAAACAGCATAAAAGCTGGAGGAGGGTACATGCCACATTATTCTGTGCTGCCCTCACCATCGGCATTGCTGAGAGGCGTAGAGTGCAGAGGTGAAAAAGCCACATGAGTCACATGTGGTTTTTGGAGCAGTTTATGTCAGATTTTTACACACAAAAGGAATCGTCAACAATTCCTCTGTTCAGAGTACAGAAAAAAAAAAAAAAAAAAAAGATTCCACTTTTAAAAAATTTAATAAAATACAGTGGGGGCCAAAACACCTGACACCTGACTTTGCCTCAAAATCATGATCTCATTTTATAATGTTCATGCAACATGTAGATGGTTGATCTGAGCAGAACAAATATCAGATGAAGTGAGTCATACTGTGATTATAGGTAAACCTTCAAACCAATCAAATTAGTCCAGTAATCAGGCGCTGTTTGACAGGCTTTTTAGTTTGTGCACGCTTCAGGAGTATGCGTTTAGAAAGAACAAAGTGCAAATGCTATGTTTAACCGACAAGGCTTTAAAGCACATTCAAATTATGTATTTTTGAAATACTGAATTGCAGTGTCAAGAAGGTGTTAAAATTTTTATGTGAATGTATGTTGCAGTGTACAGAATATTTAGACGACAGAACTGCAACTGATGTAATATGCACTATAGCACTACAATACTACTTCAAAAGATTGTGGAGACAATTTAATCGATCAAATCCCTACTACCAGTCAAGTTCGAACCGTGGACACACCTACTCATTTTTTTACCACAGCTGTGTCAGTTGTATTGTATTGATCTGTGGCAGCCCACTGCTTGAGACTAGTGTTTGGACCCCTTTGGTGTAATAACTAAATGGGTTCTCTTCTCATCCTGAGTTGATTGAATGCGGTCTTTTCAATTCGATCGTTTATTATTGTGACCTGTATTATTAACTATTGGTGTGCTATTTTTATTTTACCATTCATCCATGTATCAAAGATATGAGGCAGAATTTAAACAACATCTGATGGGATGTTTTGAAGTTAAACTCTATTGCATACTCTATTTGTAGTATGTAAAGTACTACATGTATGCCATATTTTCCATATATATTTTTTTAATTGAAAATATAATAATCATGCAAAAACCTGAGCAAACATTGAACTATATAAAAACTGTTTTTGAACAAGATTTGTAATGTTTTTTAAAGAAATCTTCTGCTCACCAAGCCTGCATTTATTTAATCCAAAGTACAGGAAAAACAGTACAATTTTAAAATAGTTTTACTATTTTACTGAGTTGGACGAACTGAGTTGGACGATGACATCACTAAATTCCACTACTGTCCTTTTGAATTATTGCACAATATTTTCCTATTTGATACTGTAAAGCTGTTGTATTTGATACAATCTGCCTTGTTAAATATATATATATATATATATATATATATATATATATACACACACACACTTTGCAATTTCTCTTTGAATACATTTTAAACTTAATTTATTTCTGTGATTTCAAAGATGAATTTTTAGCATCATTACTACATTTACAGTGCTGTACAGAAACATCAATAATTATTGTTACGTTAAACACCGATTATTATGAAAATGTTTATAATTCCTTTTAATCAATTTTCTTGCTAAATAAAATTATGTTTTTTAATAGTTAAAGCAGTGGTCCTCAACTTTCTTTTTTTTTTTACTCCAAGACCCCCACAATACTTTAAGCACCCCCCACCTTGTAAATGCATCTAGTATAAACGCACCATGAGTTTGTGCTGCTTCTGCATACGGCTCTGGACAAATAGTTATAAATAAAGTCAAATTAGTCAGTAAAGTAGGCAGCGTCATAGCCAAATTAAAAACCAAAACACCAAAAACCAAAATCAGTCTTGTTGTTATGGAAATTTTTGTACTATGAAAAAACATATATGGACATTTGGAAGACATTATCACATCAAAAACATCCCAGCCCTGCAGATTTTCATTTTCTATCTTGGGAAGCTTATTAAAGACTATTATTAATTGTCCCCCCCAAAAAAGATTTCATGACACTATAATCCTAACTGTCCACAAAACCCTTTTTAAACATTAAAGCATAAACCTTTAAGCCTGTTAAGTCAGTCAGGTATGCAAATACTTTTGACTGGAATTGTACAAAAGGACCTAGGGATTGGGTTGAAACTTTGTTTCCTACAGTAGGTTAAACATTTGGCTCAGATACACTCTTGGAGACTTACCACAGCTCCAGACCGTCTTCCAGCAGGTAAACATGAGGGGGCTGAGAAACATCTGTGCTGAGCTGGATAACAGGTAGGAGGAAGGGATACAGATTCTTGCTTTCCGCTCCCAGGCCCTGAACAACACAAAAACATTTTGACCTATCATACCAGGATAAGAGAAAACTAATCACTCAACTTTTAAAATTTAACAAGCTTGGGCTTCTCCTACAGTACATTATACAGTCCTACAAAAACAATATGTTGTGCGATGAAGATGCAGGCAAAAAACATTTGTATTCAGATAAAAATGTGATAACAGGTTGTCAAGGGAAATTCAAGGGAATGCTGGCAAAATGAGTTTCGTTCCATCTTACAGTCAAGTGCAAGAAACATCATTTTCTGACTGAATAGCAGCAGGTGCAATATTGTGTCAGCGTTCCAAGCTCTCTAGTACGAGAATCTCAGAAACACACCAGCGGCCATGTGATTTCTGGGTTCATTCAAGGGCCCGGTCTTGAGAGCAGCATTGCTCTCCCCTGAGTGAGATACGTCCACTCAGCTTCTGACTGATGAGGGCTCATCACAAAGACCACCGCAAAGGGCTCTTAAGTTCAGGGCATGACTGCCTTCGACAGTCAGCTGACTTCGAGCTGTCCATCAAAATCACAGATGGAGAGCTCTGGGGGCTCAGAGAGGGTAGAAATGCAGTATCCGCAGGATCCATATGAAGCTTTGTTACTGTCAATGGGCCAATGATGAAAAACAACAAACAAAATCCAAGGACACCCACTGTAGACACCAAGAATCATAACTTGGCAAGATGACAAAGGCATTGAAAGTTGAGTGCAACAGTGTACTTTTTTCATGCGTCCAGATGTTTTATCTATTTTGTATTAGCACCAAAATTAAAACAGCTGTAGTTTTTGGTCCGAAATTATACATAATGAGAATCATCCTGTCTGGAAAACCAGCATTTATTATAAAAGGCTAGTACAACAAACACCAACACAGTCAATCAAATGCAGTTTTAGACACTTCAGTGTCGGTTTCATGAAAAGGACCGGGATGTTGCCACTTGACAAAAATGCTATCATAATTTTGGAAATAAATTTGGATATGCTATCATAATTAATCATGCAGCCCTAGCCTGATGTATGAAATACAATTAGAAAGTAGTAGTTATCCACTATCTTGTTTACCAAACAACAATTCCAAATGGCTCACAAAATTTTCTAGTTTACCAAAAATGTTCCCAAACAACACCTCTTTCCATAAAAAGGCCTATTTTCCAAGCCACGGCATGTGCCAAGGCAATTTGGCTTCTGCAGGTCAACAAATCATATCCGAATATGCAGTAGAGCATCCATTTTAAAGCATCTGCCAAAAATATGCTTTTGGGGATGGACCCATGATAGGGCCATTTAGGGATGATTGACTTTGAATGTTCACTGGTAATATTGTCTCTTCAGCATTCTATGCCAGGCTGGAGAGCAGCAGCTGTGATACCATATGGCTGGCAGAGTAGGCCCCAGAAAACACAAACAAATGCAAGGTTAATAGCAAACTGTTGATGACGGGTGGTAAGATATGCACACAATCGATGGTTTCCTAAAGGACTGCTGGCATTTTATTATGCAAATCTAAGGACTTGAGCAAAAATAAATAAATTAAAAATAATGAGAGCTGGTCATCTAAGTTGGCACAAGTGGTGGATCTTAGGAAGTATGCAAATTTAAGCCAAGCCTAGGGCAATCTTTCAGACTGACTCATGTGCCTGTGATTTGCAAGAACTGAAGAAGCTGTAATGAAGGGTTTTTAATGTGAGTGAGAAATGTTAATATGCAAGATGTGGTTACTGAAGCACAGAGCACTTTCAAAGACAAAGAACAGTTCATTCAAGCTCATGACTACTCAATAACTCTCCTCAAAGGAATCTTTATGAAATTAACTTAAATTATGTTTTATAATTCATTATCTCTGATCCACATAAGCATAATTCACCATTTATACTAAATTGAAAAGCTAATTCCAGGCTAGTCAAGACATTTAAAACATAAAAATAACAACACTAATAATTAATTAATAATAGGGCATTAATAAAAATAAAATAGCTTTAGATGTGACCTGTGCTGGGAAAATGAGTCACAATGAGCAATGTTTAACATTTAGAAATGTTACATTCTCCATTAAAACATCTTCAAAAGTATGTATGATTTGTTAGAATCAGACAAAAATGACTGAGCTACACCTGTTTGAAATCAATAAACAGCAAAGCAAGCTTAGCGAAAAACTGATTAAAAGCTTCTCTGAAAGCTTCCAATGCAAAACCACCCAGCAACACTGCATCTTTTCTCAGCTAGATCCTAAGCTTAATTAAACTCTGTGTAAAGTCAATATTAAAGGTGTGTTCTGAGTCTGTCACACCACAGAAACCACCCAGACAAATTAAAAATAAATAAATAAAAATAAATAAATAATCTTGAAAAAATAAGCCGTCCTCTCTGCTCTCAAACCATGCCCACTCACGGTAAAGCTGCCGTCTCTCTCAACTGTCTTCCTCAAGCAGCTTGATTTAAATAAGGACACCAAGCTCAGTTGTTTAGTCAATTATAGCAACCCCGTAACGTGACAAAGGCATAGATAGATAGCAAACTGTTGGCTGCAGTGTCAAACGGTAAAGACAGTAACTCATGACGAACCATTGATGCTTATGAACTCTAACTACTATGTGTGTGTTTGACTTGAAGCAGCACTGCGCAGAACGATCAGTGTTTGACATCAAAGTAGCACAAGAGCGATTCAAAGCATAATGAGCATCTGCTCTCTACAGCTCTCACTGTACTGATGTCACGCAGCTTCAAGTCCAACACAGCTCTAATAGTTTGACTGGAGGTGCAGTGCTCAGTGGTTTCGTTGCATCACCAAACTTCTAAATCAGGCCCGCCCAATAAATCCTGCTCAAACAGCAATGCAGAATATTAATAACTGTGACTGGGACTGTCATATTTATAACATTATAGCGAGAACACTCTTATAATAAACCTCAATGAATTTTTTTTTTTTTTTTTCACACAAATTGGCCAAATGTGTGAAAAGGGTTGTTCCTGTATTAGCTCAGTGGAGTTCTCAGTTAAACCAAGCTCAAGATATCCAGCTACCGCAGCCCTCGGATGGTATAAATGTGAGTGTCACTCATCTCCTCAGGGGTCGGAGTGACACAGAAACTGCTCCTGACTCATGGAGCAAAAAAAAAAAAAGAAGGTAAAAAAAAAACAAACAAAAAAAAGAAGACAGGATGAAATGAGCAGCTTGCGGGATCCCATGTGGAGGAAAGATGCAATTTTCAAATACACCCATCAATAACAAGCTTCTGTCCGCATGTGTGTTCATACTCTCACAGCAGGAAGGGATGAAGTGTATCGTACAAAAATAAAGGCCTAAACCTGAGAAGTGCTTAGCAAGGCTGGAGGGCATTTGTTCATACTCACAGACGACGGGGGTGAAAATAAGGCCCCCCTCCATCAGTGAATGTACGCGCATCACGTTCAAGTGAGCACTTGATACACAGACAGAATGCTAAACACCCGACTCGACCGTTTCAAAGGCTTGTTATCTGTTTCATTCTTGGCCTCGTGGGTATGCCGTACCTGTACGAGATGGATGAGGGTAGTGAGGATGGCACAGCGGAGCATGTTGTGTTCTTCAGACTGCTTCCAAAGAAGAGGAAGGTACTGAACCAAGCAGCCCACATAAGGACGAATCTAGAACAGAGAGGAGGGAAAAAAGTCAAGCACTCATTTGCAAAGGAGCACACAAAAAAATTATGTTTGTTTGAATTTTAATGTTTCGGATCAATAAAAAGAAAAAAAAAATTGAAAACAGGTCAATAAATTATAAATTAAATTACATTTATAAAGATATTATCGTAATAAAAATTTGTAATTATAGTAAAAAAAATATATAAAAGCAGTAGTATTATAATCACTATATTATTTTTATCGTATTGTTCTTTGCATGTCTCTAAAAATGTCATGTTATGACCCGTTTATACAGGCTGACATGCTTAAATAATAAAAACAACAACAATGTATTATTATTATTCTGTTTTTCTTTGAATGGTGAATGATAATTATATTTTAATTAATAATTTTTATATTTGTGGCCACATTAATAATATCTTTTTAATACATCATTTACAATAAC
>JAUMHP010000026.1:3185381-3197110 GCA_032361065.1 Enteromius trimaculatus
CCTATTTAAAACAACGGAGGACCCCTCACGTCCAAATGTGCCTGAAAAGGGGTACCCTGAGCATCGAAAAACGCCGCTAAAGGGTCTTGACCAAGCGTCAAAATGTGACGAGTTGGAGTGAGACTGTGTTGATGTTACACAAATCCTAAATTAGTTACAACAAACCATAACCAGAATCTTGATGGAACGTCAATACAAAGGCAAATTATGTTTGGATAGAATTAAATGCTCTTTTAAAATGATGAGAAAATCACAAGAAGTATCTTTTTTCCCCACATATAAAAGAAGTCATGTCAGAATGAAAATAAATAAATAAAACATCAGATGTAATTTTTCCCATTCATGCCATCAACCTAAAAACCTCCAGAAAATCACATTTCTGAATGCAACCTACCAGCGCTGTTATGAACAAATAAACGCATCGGACAAGCTCGTGAACAAATAAAACATGCATATCTGAAATATCAAACTATCAGTGCACGTCTCTCTTTGTCTGAACGATGCGAAGAGATCAGCAAGAGGTGTAAATGAAGCCAGCAGATGTCTAAATAACAAGATTTAACAAACAAAGACCTGAGAGGTACAGCAGCTGCGGTAACAAGATTAGAATAACTGCCTGCCTCATCAGAAAGACAGCCGCTCTAATCCTCTAATTACTTGTAGAGGAACACATGACACACACACACCTACACAAACCCAGGTAGATTTATGAGGAAACATCAGGAAAGCATGGGCACTTCCTGCACCGTACAGTTGCCATTTCAAATATTGATTAAAGGACAAAAAGGATGTGATGACGTTAATTAGAATTTGTTTCGTCTTCATCAATGCAAGGACTCTCCCAGATGAAATCGCACACAAAGACAAATGAGCTTCCGCAGGACTAATATGCCGTATTTGTATTTGGTCTTTTATATTCAGCTAATCAAGCAAACATGTCCTCGTTTGAAATATTTCTTGTTTGCATTCTTGTTGACCTTTTCCACATCTTTATGAGATTCGCTACGACTTCCCTCCTTGGGAAAATTTCCCTCTTTCTCCTCTCTCATGTTGGTATTCAAGAGAAGAATAGCGGCTGTTTCTAATCACCATTGCTGAGATTAACGCCTCTCAATCCATCCAAACAAAGGCTGGGAGATTTCCGAAGGGCCCGATTCCACAGCACCGACCAAGTGGGACGGGGAAACAAAGGAGAAAGGATTTTTTTTTTGTCTGCGTTTTGGGAAGCGTGTGAAGCTCCATCTATATGCTGGCAGACTCGCACTTCAAGCCTCGAAATTTAATTGCAGAAACACAAAGTGTTTGCTTGTACTGAAAATGTGACTGGAGATAAACCGTTGGGTTTGTGGACATGACTATCGGTGTGGACGATCCAGATTTATCAATCCGCACAAACGTTGCAAATGACACCTGTATGTAAAATAAATCTAAACGTGCTTTTTCTAGAGGCGTACAAGTACAAGACAAAATGAGATCAGTGGAGGAAAAGATGAACATTCATCTTTGTGGCAGGGTCATCTAGTGCGTTTGAAGGAAATGAAGCCAGCTGACAGAGACATATTGGAACATCGAGTTCACCACTTTGATTTCTCTAATGACTTTCTCCCCGTGTAGCACAGTGTATGTTGTTATCATGTTTCTGGCGACGTCACAGAAAACCCCCTGCCATGCTGAGCTACAAATCAGGTGTCTCGCAGTCTCACAGTTTCTGTCTTCCAAACCTGCACTGCTTAAATACAACCCAGTGCTGGGTAAAATATGGTAAAAAACCAGGATTTAGGTTGTTTTGACCCAGTGGTTTACTGTTTTCAACCAAACGCTGGGTCAAAACAATCCAATTCCTGGGCGTATAGTTGTAGAATGTGTATAGGAACATTGGCTTCTAATTGTTGGTAGACTATCGAAGTTCAATTAAATTCAATTCAAATTTATTTGTACAGGGCTTTTCATGATACATATCATTGCAAAGCAGCTTTACACCAAAGTAATGTTTACAGTAAATGTAGTATGGTTTGTACATGTACAGATGTGAGATAAAGATCAATTTGACATAATCAAACAGACAAGGAACAGTCGAAGAGTTCGGTAGTCTGTGTGTTGTTCCAGGGTCGGCATCATCTGAAGTCCTCTGTGGGGTTGGCATCATTGAAGTGATTACTAGCTATTAGTTAGTTAATGTCATTTCAGCAACCAAGGCTATACGTATGGCAAGAAATGCTCATTTTCTACCCATTACGTTATATTTTATTGATAAATAAAAAAAAAATAAAATAAAATAAAATCATTAAAGGTATCATATTTTGGTTTTTAACAGGTTGACATGCATGCACGGTAAAAAAAAAATGCTTTGATTTTAATCAGTTTTATTTAAATCGTTTCAATGATTCAGAGTCAACTCTTTCTTTTGAGGATGTTTTCACTCACACTGCGTGAAAAGATATTTTTAAAAATCCATAATAATCCAAAACCACTTTAAACTGCATGACATTTTGACTCTGAGGCTGTTGATGCAAATAATCTACTATGTTTTGATCATCGTTCTGAATCTGACCCACATGTGGTCTTCTATCAAACTGATTTTCTCAGCTTCTTGTCTAAAAGATTTTTTTATTTTTTTTAATGAAAACATCAACATTTTATGAACTTTCAAAAATGCATGAAGCAAGAGTTTTGTTTGGTTTTGTTTTGTTTGCTGAAAAGTAGAGGCTCTATTGTTTCTTTTGACGTAATGCATGTTCAGATATTCAGACATTCTGGGGGCCATGAAAGTTTTCAAAAATGCTGGTGGTGACTGACAACTTTACTTTTTTATAAAAAGGTTTTAAAAGATAAAAAATAGAGTAGCCCAACAAGATACAGCATAAAGTTGGATGGTTGCCTTCCAGAAGAAATGCATGAGTCAGTCTTGGACGTCCTAAACTGGCGTTCCAGCTCAGACCCGTTAAAAACCAGCTACTATAATCCAAAACTACAGTTACCATGTTAAGCAATCTTAAGAAGGATTATCCTAGAGGGGAAAGTATAAATTTACTCACTGTCATGTTGTATTAATTCATTTCAGTTCATTTTTATTTTACTGAAATTGAATATTTAATTGACTATTATACATCTTTTTATAAAAGTGAGTGAAAAGCAAAGCAGTATCACTAATAGCATTATTTGTCACTTATTTCTACAGTACATTAGAAAACGTTGTTTGTGCATTGTTTTCACCAGTGTGCTTTTTATCACCAGCAATAAAGAGAACAAGAAAAAACAAAAAAACTTTTTTTTCTCTGTTTTTCTCATCATATTTTCAACAACAGCATGAATTAATGAAAATTGTTTAATCATTATTGTCATGATGAATCTTTTTATTTACAATTACTTGTATGCATTTGGCATATGCTTGTATATATTAAATGACTTACAGAATTTAATTTCATATATTAAATTATGTAAGTCAAGAGACAACTCTGCACTTTTCTGTACAGTCAGTATTTTCTTTTTTAATATACATATATATTTTATTCTATTTATATATGTTAGTTGACTTATAATATACTGTATTTTAATTTCGATTTCTCTTTTTATCTCATTGTATCTGTAGTTGTGGAAATATGCAGCCACTGGAGAAACAATTTCCTTCGGGATTAATAAAGACGTCTCTTATCTTATCTTATCTTATCTTATCTCTTATGACATTGCATTCAATAGATTTGGACTCATAGTAGCTCATGCATTCCGTGAGAATCAAACCCATGATCCTAGTGTTACCACACCAAAGATTTGCATTAGAGCAGCAATAAATGAATCAATATCACATTCTGTAGCAGCCAAAAGCTTGCTAAGCAATTTCTTGATTTAAAAAAAAAAAAATACAAAAAGGGTAATTTGAAGATTGAAGTCATTATATCTTGCCAAATTTTGAGAAAAAAAAAAAAAACGTTGAGAATAAACTTGTTAAATTATTAGATTAAAGTCATTAATTGTTGAAAAAAAAAGACTAGTCAAATGACAAAAAGGGTCAACATATTGGGACAGGACCTATATATTGAACAGGAATCGACTGTTTTTTTAACCACCCTATCAGCTAAGATCATTTATGTAACGCTTTGGTGTTTCAGCTTGGTCTGGAGATGCTGGTTGTGGTTGCATGGATGAATGAGGTAATTACACATCCTCCCCCATAATAAGATTGACAGTGACCTTAAACAGTCTGCCCAAGAGTGGAAGTGGGAATCGGGGAGGGAGAAAGAGGAAGACAAGGAAAAATGAAGGCTTAAAGGACGATGGACAGTTACAAAAGATGGATGGCATGAGAGAGGAAAGATGGATGGTTTGGTAGATGCTTAAACAGAGGCAGTAATGGAGAGGGGGTATGAATCCCAGTGCTTTTACCACCACAATATATAAAATGTAAAAAGACTATAAAGTCAAACACAAATGCAACTATGCAATATTTTAACAGAAAGTGAAATAGTGTAAGTGATGAATGTACGCATTTAAAATTATAATTTGGAGGAAGTTGCAAAAGTGAGAGTCTGCACTGCCTCAGGTCTTAAATTCACTGGATTAACTACTTTTTTCTGCCCTCATTGAGAAATAAATCCTAAACATACATGATACACAACAATCACATGTAGCCTACTAACTTTCTTCTTATTTGTATTATTATTATTCTTTTAAAGAAATTAATTATTTGGTAAGAGTATATGTATTATGCTTACAATTTAATCTATTCAATTGGTCAAAAGTGACAAATACATTTACGATGTAATAGAAGATTACAATTTATAAAGATAATATAAATTTAACAAGAAATAATAAAAAAAATGTATCATGGTTTCCATAACAATATAAAACAACACAAACTGTTTTCAACAATGATATTAGTACTAGTACTAATATCATTGTGCTAATGATACTAAGTAATAATAGTACTTGAGAACCAACTCAGCATTTTGGAATGATTTCTGAAGGAAATATTTCACAATATCACACTCTAGTTTTGATCAAATAATTTTAATTTGACTGCAGTTTTGATCAAATATTTCCAGATTTTCAACAATTTTTTTTTTCTAAATATTACACTAAAATTGTCTTTTGTGATGCCTTAATAAATGAAAGCAATAATCTGAATATATTAAAATATCTAATCATGGTAAGCATTACTACCTGTATAATCTGATAATCTTATACACTTTCTCAAGAAAATAAGTGTATAGACAAAATGGACCATTAAGACATCACTTATCACATTTTCACACACCCATACACAAACACATACATTGCCCCACCTAAACCTATACATCACAAAAAACCACAGGCATTTTTACATTTTCCCAAAAACGTCATTCTGTATGAACTATAAGCTTTTACTCACGAGGACCAAAATAAAAGTCCCCACAAGGACAAGGATTTTGGATTTCTCCTTCTTTGTGGGGATATTTCGTCTCCATTGCATACAAAAATAAAACCAAGCAACTGATAAAGCCTCTCATTGTGGTTCATGAGTGGTGGTTGTGTGGATGGACAAACAATAACACAGAAAACATGTTTGGTCACACCTGGTTAGGGTATACTGTAAAGCTACATGTTTTCCATCACAGTTCAGAAGTCACACTCTACAGAAGTCCTCACATCCGTCCTTTTGATCAGCGAGTGAGTCAGAAGCCAGTAGGACTATCATGGTCTGGAGAGGCCATAAAGTACCACTTTACTCTAATACAAACCCAGACCACCGCAGGAGCTCTGATTGGAGCAGGGCACTTGAAATGGCCACAGGTGATGCCCCATACATGATGTAACACCCGTATCCATATCCCAGAACACTCCATATAGTCATAGAGAACATCTACAGTATATCCATTCTCTCAGTTTTCTTGTCTCCTGTGTCCAAAATCTCCCAGAATCCTCATAAAACATGTTATGGATGTATAATCACGGGATATTAATGCAATGTATAATATCCGTGCAGTTCATTACATAACTGTCTCATTACAAACTATTTTGCTCCCTCACAATGATTTGAATTAAATTATGGTTCTCATTAAAGCAGACCATACTCCCCTCAGATGGCACGGGTTTCTTTACGCTTGGCATCCTCTATTGCCCTGTTGTTTTATGGGTCATTTGTTTAATTGAAGCAGCAGGGAATGGAAGTGTAGTAGGATGGGTGGTTCTTGGGGGAAATCACTAACCATTAGTTCGGCTAATTTTGGACGCCACCCCAGTAAGGAGCAACGGCACGTTTAGGGTTTTCTCCTGAATGGACTCAATGTTTTCTGGATATTATGAATATATAAACAGAGACTCACTGTGTTTAATGTAATCCATCCATCTGCCAGGGTTGTGCTGTGACGTGCAAGTCAATTTAGCATGTGTCAAATTCATAATTGATTCAAATTCTAAAGGAAATGTATGACTGTAATTCTCGACTTTAAGTAAAATTCTACCTGAACTCATATTGGTGTACTTTTTATTGAGACATGAAATATGTACCTGTAAGTACATATCACTGCAGTTTAAGAAATAAACACTAGATGCATAAAATTGATTCCTTTTCACACAAATGTACAGAGTTTCCATTAGCATACTTTTTGCACAATTGCACAAAACATTATTAATATGCTGGGAGATTTGAAAACTGATGCTTTTGAACGTTTTCATAGGCTATAGGTTTGTACCGTAGCTCACGGAGAACAGAGATAGATAGATAGATAGATAGATAGATAGATAGATAGATAGATAGATAGATAGATAGATAGATAGATAGATAGATATAATTGTCTAAATATAGTTAGACAATATAGTGGAAACTGTAATCTTGTTGAAAGTCATTGAGCTAGAACTAAGCCTTGGGGAACATCCAAAATAATATGTGCTCTCTTAGAGTGCCAGTCACCCCGAGGAGTGAAAAAACTAATGAGCCAAAAAAGGTTCATAAACAACCAATAACCAGGACAACACAAAACTAAATACTGTTATGATAAGAGAAATGCACTAACTTCTTCAGATGTTTTTTGCTTGATTTATTGGTGTAGATAACAGCGGTCAGGACTGCTTAATTGTTTAAAGGGGTCATCCGATGCCCCATGCACTTTTACAAGCTTTTTGGACTGAAATGTGTGTTGGGAGTGTGTGCACACAACTATCCTACAATGATAAAGATCCTCTAGGAGTTTTGTTTTAATTTAATAAAAATAAGTTGCCCCTTCTGAATTCAAGTCATTCTCAAATGCATGTTGATGTGGTGTCACACCGACAGAGGCCACTCCCACAATAGTTGATTGACAGCAGCGTGTCACACAGACTGAACTGGTGTCTTTCCTCAGACCCGCCCTGAGTGAGCCGTCATCAGACCGAGACGCAGACACAAGAAAGACTCCTAAGAGATTGAGGTGTTTTGTTGTTGAATGTATTATTGAACAGAGCAGTAGTGATTTACTCTCGACATCTGAGAGACTGAAGATGCAGAGGATTAAATTAAAATTGGCATTGTATGACTCCTTTAAAATAGCTATTTAATGTATATGTCTGGAATACAAAGTCACAAATTTGCAACATGTCCAGCCAACTACAGTCTTGTGTGTGTCTTGTGTATTCCTCCTTCCCATTAACATCTCATTAACTTCACTAGGCTGTTTGTTATGAGTGAATGTAATAGAGAGCAGAGCACTGGCACTACTGATTGTTTTATAATTCAGGATCTTGCAAAGACATGGCTATATCATTATTGCTGAAACAAATTATAAATTCATTGTGCTGGCTGATGAATTCATCTTGAGGGTCTGTGCTCTTTCTATAAGTGTTAAACCACACCCAGACAACAACCCGACACAATGAGTCAATATAAAAGAACAGAACAAAACATAGACCAAATCCACTTCATTTAAGATAATGTCCAAGTTAAAATGTAATTCTTCATTAATTTATATTGAATAATTAATTCATTGATTTATTTATTATTTTTTTGGAAGACAGACAAACATGAAACCCCTCTGTGGTTAAATTCCAGATATTGCAATATGACTTCAAGAGTAAACTTCTAAACTGTACATATTTTCAGTGGTTAAAAACCTATGTGAGTCACTATGAAACTTTTTCCTCCTTTTTTTCAAACAGGCTTGCAATAGCATAAAACATACCGGTCTGAGTGCCATTAATATTTTTTTACCCCAAAGTTTACATGCCTGTAGAAGTAGTTTTCTTTGTGTATAACATGGTTCAGACCAACAGACCAGTTGTAATCTAATGTTTACTGAATGTGTAAAACAAATATGTATTTTTTAAACAAGTGTCATTAATGTAAAAACAGCATTCCATTTATGCATCTTATCAGTTTAGATCACTAAAATAGCTAAAACATCTGAAAAAAAGGCCAGTGTATCAACTAATGCACTGAATTAGCTCCACAGGGGCTTGTGTTCTAATCAGATTTATCATTAGAGTTCCCAAAACTCCAGCATGTGATCAGTAACACCCTGAGACACCCAGTGAAACAGACCAACCCGAGGGCTCCAGAAATATCAACACTTATCTTAAAATAAGCAATCTCACCATGCAGTTCGATTGTATAATTATGATAAATGAGTCCTGCAATAAGACACAGTTAGAGCTCATCCTTTCCATCCTCTGGTAACTGCGACTTTTTAATCTCACGATTGTGACTTCTTTCTTAGAGTTGTGTGTAAAATCAGAAATCAAACTTTCTCAAAATTTTCCCACCAGAGAATAAAAATGTAAAAATAGAAATGCGACTTTACCTCAATTCTGACATTTCCTCTCAGTATAATAAGATTATATCTTGCAGTAAAAAATAAACATAGATTATTATGCCATATGCTGCCTTTATGCTAGTTTCAGGTTGTTTTCACATAATCTTATGCCAATTCATTCACATATTTAGTGTTTAGCAATATAATAAGCTGGATAGCATACAGTCAGCGGGTCATTAGGGTAAAATAAACTCCTTTAGGATAACGCAAGACCCCTGCACTTCAGGGTCCTGAACACCCCGTCAGGATTTATTTTGCGATAATGACCGGCTGACTGTATATTATCTCATTCCTAATATAATTCAGCTGGCTAATTTGGATATGTGTCCACAAAGTGAGCTGTCGCGGGGAATCTGGTCATGTTAAATAACAAGTAAACATCACAATTTATTCTTAACAATACTCATGGTATTCAAGATGTCCAATTTGCTTTGCTAATTTGCCAATATAAACCAGTTTGGAATCCCGTAGTGGACAGACAGGCCGGCAGTTTTGCTCCGCTGTCCGTTCCCAAAGTAGCAGGGCTGTTTTTACTGAATGCACGACGCCTTTCTCCATCTTTCTGCCTCTTTAATCGATATGACTTATTCATGAACACACTCACTCATTAGAGCGTGGCAGATGCTCGCTGTATGTAAACTCTCTCTCTCTCTCTGGACTTGTGGCCACTGACAGCAATGCATCAAAATCTTACATTCGTTGTAAAATTTAACACAGCCTTATGATTATTTATACCTTAAACATTATGCTCTTCAAGAAAAGACTTTTCAGTAACACTTTATAATAATGTCCCCGTTGTAAGTCATTTATAAGTGATAAGTTAATGATGAAATGTTCATCTACAAAACATTCACAAAGGATTAATAAGTGGTTATTATGTTTAGTTAATTAATTTACAAGTCAATTACAAGTTGTGATATGTTGGAAAGAACAAAACTTTTTTTTTTTAATTTAATAAAGCGTGTAAACCCTTTGTCTCATTAGGACAGACTTGTGTTCTGTGTGGAGTGTGTGGGATCTAGTGATAGTGATAATCTAGTGAACTAGTTTTACCCTCAACTGAAATTCACATGAGGTGCACAGTGCTAAAATACTCCATGTGTTGTTTTCCATATTTACCCAACATATCACAACTTGTAATTGACTTCTAAATTAATTAACTAAACACAATAATCACTTATTAATCATTTGTGAATGTTTTGTAGATCACTTATAAATGACTTACAATGGGACGTTATTATAAAGTGTTACCGACTTTTTAGTAACGGTTTCTTTTATGATACAGTAGATGAATTGGTGTTACTATGTATGTTTCTGACTAAAGAAAAGTTGACCAAAAATTACACTGTTAATATGAGATCATTTCCATTACACCTTGTTTGTGTAATTGTGGTAATATTTACATGCTTGGTTGTTCTGGTTGATTCATTCATTTATATATTCATTTTATCTAAATAGATAAATTAAATAATTTATTTTCCTTTGATTTTTATATATATTTAACAAATGTATGTAATAGTTTTTGTTAGCTATAACCACACTGAGTAGTCAGCAGGTTGTTTGTTTCTCATCCTAGATGGTCTAACAGCTATAAACCAGTTAATAACCAGTTTGGTCAATCAGTTGCCATCTAAATCCGGATTCTCCAGCAGGGATTTCTGTCATTACTTGGTCCACAATGTAAAAGCGGGCTACTTTTGTCTTGTTTGGAAGTTAACAGAAATGACTACAGAACTGTCGTTGTACAGAAAGAAACATACTGCAAAAAGGATTTTTAGTTCTGTGGAATAAAGAAGGTGAGTTTTAGAAGGTGAGTAAAACAGATTTCTGGCTGAATTGTTCCTGCAGTCTGTTCACAGTGCACCAAGTTTGATGCAAATCATCAGTTTGTAGGCGGTGCATAAAAAATGTCGGCAAATGAAAAAAAGTCAGCAATGAATTTAAGATCACGCTACGTAGCTGGAAACTCCACACAGACTGAAGTCATTCATATACAGTACCTGCGTCAGATACCTGAAGAGTTAAACCCCTGTAGATGTCATTAGTCAGAGAAGAGGCATTCTGCCAATACCCAGAAGCATTTATGATAGCGCTGCGAGTTATTCCTCTCATTAAAATGGGCATTATTCAGTTTGGAGTTCTCTGAATAGAAGAGTCGAGTAGAATTCCTCAGTCCTAGTTTAACATAATGAGCCAACAATTAGACACAAGGGTGACGAATCTCATGAATGCAAATGCTATTGTTTTTATTTTTTTTAAACACTCGTAATCGTTTAATAGTTAAGCACTAAAGCGCACTAGTGCTGACTTTTGTGAGGGAGAACAAGAATAATCTGTCTTGTAAAAATGCATTCCTTCAGTTGAAATAGTAAAGCACGGCTCAGGCAACAACAAGGTCATAGGACTGGTTCCCAAGAAATGCATGATTTGATACTGTACTATGAATGCAATGAATATAATGTAGGTTGCCTTGGATAAATGTGCCTTAGTGGGAGAGTTTCAGCTGATTAACCAGCAGAACAAGGCGGTTTCTTCCCTTTAGCTGTCAGTCTGCTGAACTCTGAACTCAAGGCCTTCATTCTGATCCTCATGTTACCGTTTACACTCTTGGCTAACTGCTATATTTGCATCACATGCATATCATGTATATCTCTTGCCCGGTGTTTACTAAGTGGTTTTAGCATGTTTATTTGTATTTGTACAATCTCAGATACTTAAACACTAACTAATTAAACACTAATAAGTTTATTGAATATAGGATTAAAGTCAATGGAGATATGCTGATAGTTCTCTTCACTTTCTTTTAGGAAGATGAGCGATCTCCTGATCGCGGTTCCTGTGACCCCCTCAGTGATGTAAACAATCTCCATATCTTTATATCCTTAAACCTTACAGTGATAAGAGCGATAACAAGATCCTTATTCCTTCCTCCTACTTTCTCTTTTCCAGGGCAGGTGGTGGTGAACTCGA
>JAUMHP010000026.1:3197210-3208200 GCA_032361065.1 Enteromius trimaculatus
AATTTGACAATTAATTTTGTGACATTATAGGGGAAGCTGAGCTTCCCTTGCAGTCTTAAAGAAATCGCCACTGGTCTATATATATATAATTTTATCTTATTATTTATTTATTTTCATTTACGTTTTAATTATATATTTTTATTTTACTTTTTTCCCCAGACTACAATCAAATTACTGATTCTGAAACAAATTGATCGGCTGTCATCATCACCTGCAGTCTGTCATAAAAATGGTCAAACATCTTAGCACAAACGGTGGTGTAAAAATGGCTTTTTCGACGAGTTCTTTTGATTTTGTTGTAAATGACTTTTGTCTCAAGCAGCAGTGGTGTGCTTTGGCTCAGATGTGGGTTGATTACGCACATGTGTCTTGATCATTCACCTGTTAAACACGCCTCTGCTCAGTGTTGCTTGTGTTAGGAGGATGAGTGAGGGGTGTTTTGGCACCTTGTAACTCGCACGCTTCTTCAAAATAACTCCTCTGCCACAGGCGTCACTTAAGTGAGATAAACGTGTTTTTCTGTTCTGTCATCGAGAAAAAAGATGGAAATAATCACTCAAACACAAGCAATTACATATAATTAGTCCTTCTGCAATTACCTTGCTGCTCGTACCAGCACAACACGTTTAGTAGCACGCTTTTGGACATTCCAATGCATTGGAATTTCTCAGACAGCATTATTTGAGATTAATTTGCTGAATTTGGATCGTATTTAATTACTATAAATTTCATTGGCATCATTAAAATCTCATTAAATGCTCAGTTATGGTACAAGTGAGACTTGAAATTGTTCCCAAGCAGACGACACGTTGTTCTTTGGGTGGAGCCCAACAGATGTTCTGGTCCAATGAGATTAGCCCTCCGTTTCCATCTAGCGGTGAGAAGATTTCATAACAGGGAGGATTTTCTGTCAAAGGCTGAGCTTTACAGAACAAGATTTTAAAACACAGTATCATTGATATACAATTATGGTTTTAGTTTGATCTAATTTTATTTGTATATTTACTGTTTTTACTGTCATTTTATTTGTTTGTATCTTTACTACAGGAAAATTATTAATGTTGCCTTTGCAATAAACTGAACTAAAAAAAAGTTTGTTTGTTTGTTTGTTTGTTTGTTTTTGTTTGGGAAAAATGTGGGATCCAAAGAGTTTTTAGTCCCCGTTAACATAAAAAGGTCCATGCTAAGGAAGTCAAATGATTTGTCTCCACATTCTTCAAAATATTTTCTTTTGTTCAGATTGAGGATGAGTGAATTATGACATTATGAATTATGAGTTTTTGGGTGAATGTTTATTTATTTAATTTTTTAAGTAAAAATAATTTATTTAAATAATATTTTAATATTTAATTTTTTCTGTCAAATGTAAAAGAATAAATTATTTAAAAACAGGCAGCAAATTACAAGGAAATTACATAAGCTTACTAAAGTATACTAATAATTACTACTACTTATTTACTAAAAAGAATTTTTAGAGGTTGACAGTTTGGTAAAGACGATAGAAGAAATTAATATTTTCCTGACAGATTAGAGATACATTACTTAAAATAACAAAGAAAACAAATAAATTGTCAAATATAAGTAATAATATGAAGTACACTGTTTCAATGTGCTAAAAATTTTTAAAAAAAATTAATTGTAGCTTTAATCTGCTGGGTAACCTTTGTTGTAATGAGTGACTTAAGTGCAAATGTCTTGTATGTTTAAACCGGTCCTGGAGTGCTGCACGTTTTTATGTCTCCCTCACCTGATCACACCTGATTCAGCTCATCAGCTCATTATTGGAGACTGGAGGACCTGATGTGGGTCTGTCAGATACAGGGAGACATAAAATGTACTTCATGGAAAGTTTAGAAAAACACTGCTTATATCTCCATCAGTGCACATTCATTGGATAGTCTGTTCACTGCCAGAAGAGGGCGCTGTTGAGGTTCTCATCTCATAAGAACTAGAGCTCTGTTGGTCTGATGCTTTAACAATGGTCTGTAAGCTGCTCTGCTTATAACATTGGCACAAAAATCTGACACATTAAATTTAACTATATAAATGTATTTTACATGCACCGTGGTTATGTGTTGATGCCATAATGGAAATTCAGTTGTGCTCTTTGAAGTACTGTGTAATATGACATGGTATACAAATGTACTACTGTCCAATATTTAAGTTCCTGTTTTGCAAGATAATTGAAGTAATATATCTCGTATGTTTCAAAGCATCGGTGAAGAACAGCACAAAAGGAAAGTTACTACATGAAATGTGATCTAACATGTTGGAAACACTAGATGGCATTGTTGATCTTTCCCAGCGGAATGAGCTCTTCCTCCGGTTCAGCAGGAAATTGGTCATTCAGAACGATACTGAGATTTATACATTGTCCCACTTGTTGAAATTTGACACTAGTTTACATATTTCCCGTTTCAATTGCTGGTGTCTTTTGTGTTCAAAAACTTAACAAAACAAAAACTCTCGCCTTTTTCTCTCCGTGCTGTAGAGGTACATTACAGACACCAGAGGGCGCGCAAACCAAAGTCTCATCAGTTTCTTTGTGAAGGTTTTTGTGTCAATCAGAAAATAATAAACTGCATGTAAATGCACATATTTTTACTTTACTTGATTTTTTCTCTCTTGTAATCTGGAATCAGTAACTGACTGCAATTTATAAATCTGTATGCATTTATTTGTTTATTATTTTAATGCAACGTAAAATGTGATCAATAATATTTTGTTTAAATAATATAATTTTAATAATTGAGGTTTGATACAAGCCCTAGACATCCAGCTTAAAATACACCAATACTGAGGCAAACAGTGCTTGTTCTCAAGTGGACACAAAACCTGGCGCATTTCTTCTGACTTTCACTTTGGCTGTTTTCACACCGACTGTGACCGGTTCCTGCGCACGCGTGGGTCTTTATGCACGCGAGTTATCAGGGCAGAATGAAGTGTGTTTGATTTCATGCGAACGCACGCATTCATATTTGGCCATATAGGCTGATTTTTGCTCGTGCATATGGCGAATGGATGGTGCACTGAAAGACTGGTGCGTTCAGTCGTGCGTCAGACATAGAGGTCCTCCCCTTGTGTTTCCATGTTACTGCCCCCCTCTCTCGCTCTCTATCCCCCTCCCTTCCTCTCTTCTCTTCTGGCATCCCCCATCCCCCATCGCTTTATGTGCTTCCATACAGCCTGAAAAATCAACCGGAGGAGGAAACCTTCACACTCGCGGAGAATAGACTGACAATCAGCGAGCAGAAGATCGCTTATAACCGGGATCACAGACTGGATCAGAGTGACCCATCTAAACCATCTCGCACTGGTAAGTCACGTTTGATGTAGTTAAAGTCCAGAAACACCATCCAACCACCATTAAAGCTTCACTGCCATCAAACAGCAGCAACGCTTTTCTCCTGCCAGTGTATGTGCGTGTGTGTTAGTGATGGTGAAGCTCATTCTGATTTGTCTGATGGTGATTTTAGAGAAAACGAATGCGTTCGCTTCACCCGTTCGAGTTTAACGGCGTTTTCGGGACATATCCGTGAACGAGAGGGATTTTTCAAGCTGACTTTGTTCATTCCCTTGTCATGCATTTGGACATTCCATAGAGCTGAGACACAGAGACGCTCAAAATGGTGTCTGAAGGAGTTTGAGGCCTTTAAACGCACGAGAGAGCCGATCATAAGCGCTGTTATGAGGAAATATGAGGCGCGATCAAAGAATCAGACGCATCCTCGAGCAACAATGTAACAGCGATTATGACGCAATAAAGATCTTTTGTTGATCGGCGTTACAATGTAACGCGCGCTCGAGCGACAGTTCTACTTTCTCTTTTTTGTTGCATCCACACACGATGCTTTCGGTTGCATTGCCATTTATTTTTATTTATTTTTTTATTTTATTTTTTTTTTTTTTTTTTGTGGCGTTATCGATTTTGTTTTGGCATATTTTTGCCATCGCATTCCTGGTCGATTGATACAAAGGGAAACAGCACATTGGTCCATGAAGAATAACAGTCAGTGTCTATTAGACTCCATGAACATTTTTGTGTATGGTTATGAAATTAATTTCATATCTACAGCCATTCACATTCCAGTATGTGGGTACTGTGTTTTAATGAGGGATTGCTGAACAATATTACCTATTACCACCTCCAGTTACAGATATAACAATGGAGGATAATTTTTTTTTTTTCCATTTGTGTAATAAATATAATTTATTATACAAAAAGAAAGGGAATATGTAAAAATAAGCACACACACACACACACACACACACATATATATATATATATATATATGTAGGTGTGTACTTATATTTTGAATTTCAAATGATCAACTACTGCTATTATTATTAATAGATGTTATGCTTTTATTGTTGTAGTTTATCTATTTATTGATTCAACGTAAACGTAACATAAAAATCAGTCCTATATATATATTTATATATATATATATATATATATAGGACTGACTGAGTTACAAAAATGTGAAGTGTTCTTAATCCAAAGGCCAGAAATCAAAAGGTTTATTAAAATCTCTGACGTTTCTGCTCTGCATCTGTGATGCTTGGATTGGCTTCCTCATCATGTGCTGGTCCTGCAATAAAAGCGTCAATAGCTTTCTGATGGATGGTCTTAACGTTACAGTGGCTGAAGAGACGCCGAAAACGCTTCGTTTGTTTTCATTGATAGTTTCATTATCAGCTCGAAATTCAATTTGTACAGAAAAGCTCCTCATCACAGTATGACTGCGACTTATTAAAGCTTTATGGATTGTGCTGCAAGTATGCTGAAGCATTTGAGCTTTTGTCATAATTAAAAGATTTCTTGTCGTTTGGAGGAGTAGCAGGTGCTCTGATGAAAGGGAAGAAGAGATATGTGCTTTTAAACATTGAGATCATAGTCAGGCCTAATCACAAAATGTCTTAATTAGTGTGCAATGCATACTAAGTTAGTTACTACAGCTTATACTTAAAATCCTAACCCTTACTATGAAACCTCAGTGCTTGTTTGCTTTGCAAAATGATACAACTTGTGACTAAAAAATAAAGCATAGACTTGAGGGTGGACTTTTCTTGAAGTGTATCATCTTAAGTGGGTATTTATCAAGTAATTAACCATCTAGCAACACTCGGAACTCCTTAGTTAAAAAAAAACAGTTTTCACTCAGAATTTATCCAAATAATTAAAAGGAAACCGCAAGTAACACATTGAATGAAATGGAATATACTTGTGAAATGTCCTTCAATAACCTTTAATACCCTGTTTATTTTCTAACCTTAAATATATATTTTTACTCCACTTTCTTTAGAATTTAGTAGAAATGCCCTGTTTTAGATTAGGTTTAGATTATACCATGTAAGTATTTGCAGCACTCATTAGTGTCGTAATGGGTGTCTTCTCTAATGATGGTCTAGAGAACTGTAGCGTAGAAAGGACACTCACATTGTACGATTTCAACTAAATTCACTGCTGCATTTTCCTCCCACGACTTCCAGACTTTACCGAGAAGCTCTTCACCCGTAATCTCAGTAATTGGGATGCTGATATTTCTCAAGTGGGCTAAAAGTCTGCAGTTTGCCACTAACGTGTTAGCATGTGAGTCTGTGGCAGCGTGTTAATTGTCACAGTACGTGTCCGCGCACTTTTGCGTTAATGCGTCTTTTGCGAAACTCCTCTTTTATCAGAGGTGGTTTTATTTTTGAGTGGAAAAACGGACAGAGCTTTTTTTGATGAACTGTCTGTGTGTGAGCCAAATCCACAGCGAAATGAGAGGTTTATAATCGACGGCACCTCTCATCTGAGTGATAGCGCATGCATTGACTGTAATAGTGCTTATAGAGCTCAGATTAACACACACACACACACTCACCCTGAGGGGATGTTGGTTTCCTCTGATAAACAGGAGCAGAAACGCTCAGAGATCCTGCCTGGTGGCTACAGGGGAATCCCATTAGATTTGCGATGCTGTTTCAGGGTATCGGTGTCTCCTCATGAGATCGGCTAACAATAATGTGAAACGCAACGTCATATAAAATATAGACTGTTAAACATGAGTATCTTGTGAACTGGAAACAGACCTGCAGTGGCCATGTTGAAGAGCATTGTTTGAGTTTGTGAGTAGCAATATGTAGATATTAAAGTTTAGAAAAGTTGATTCTTGTTTAGTTTTGTGTACTATTTATTTTAATTTATTTAATTATTAAATATTATTTCAGTTTTTCTAAATGCAAAACCCAACTTTACACAAACCTTCCTTGATAGATGGTACTAAATGATAACTATATTCATTTGCCACAGTATTTACGTGATTCTTAGGGAAATGTATGTTATCATGGAAAAATAAATAGTACTGCACATTATAATTATTATTGCACTAAATTATTTAATAAATTTAAACAAATTAAATTATTGCTTTTTAAATACCGTATCTTTAGAATAAAATTTGAAACAATAATATGTATGCAGGTATTTATCAGTTAATTAATACAATTATTTTAGGGGTGGATAGATTTTATTTATTTTTTTCAGGATTATTACTGATTATTACAGATCAAGTAGACCATTAACCATTGTTTTGAACGGATATATATATATGCCTATGGATATATATATCTAGTGTAAAAATGAACATAAAGAAGAATAAGAGGCTCTGACAAAAGCAAATGACCAATACCGATAACATAAAAATTACAGTTATAATCGGCACCGATATTCATCAAGGCCTATTATCGGTTGACTCCGAATTTATTTAACATTGCGTTACACTTATTTATTTATTGTGAGCCTATATATATGTGTACAGTATATACAAGACTTTCCATATAGCTATTTAAGAGGCTTGTTTTTCAGGTTTTAGAGTCAGATCACATTGGAATGAAAGGTATTTAAGAGGATGATAACCAGCTAGTGAAAGGTCTATACTAGAGTTAGTGAGGTTATCCCTAGGTAAGTCCATATTTTACTCACTTTGATGGTAATGTTTCATTATGAAACTCAAATGCTCTTGGTTGCTGACTTAGAAGAGAGTAAATCTTTGACTTTTAAAGCTTTAAAGCCTAATTAAAGTTTCATTTTTAGGAATTAGTAAGAAATTAGTCCAAAATTTGATAAGGAAAAGCGGTAAGAAGGATTGAGCTGCTGTTAGCGAGCGTGTGTTTGGCACGATGCTGACGCTAATTGTTAGTAATGTGGAGAACTTACGCACACTGTAGTGTGACACACATACTGTGTGAGAACAAACGTCTACGAAACATCATCTGAGCGGCGTGTAGGCTGAGACGCTTCTGGAGGGGCGTATTTTTTGGACCTTCTGTGGGCAGACACTGAAATCACAGCCTTGCTGAATCTCTCTGTGGGGAAAAATGAAACTCCTAGCGGTTTTGTCGCACCAAACATATTAAAATGAAAGAAGATTAGTCTCCTTTTCAAGGGAGTAAACAAAGAAGTGAAGGCTGTGTGAGCGTCTCCGGCTGCTACAGATCATAAGCACATACATACACTCTCTGCCACCCAAATACTCATTCAAGTCTATTTCTAGATGTCGCACAGCTGTGACACGAGTAACACGTGATTTAGGAGCATTTTAAATGTATCAAAGATTCTTTGGTGGTCTTTTGCCACACCACAGGTTGAGTAAGGAACCTTCTACTTATATTTTCTCTATTTGGCTTTATGGTTTTCTTTCAGGTTCTTGATGCTTTATTCAAAGGGTTTCTTCATTAAACCAGATGGTTTTTCTGAGACCCAGTGATATTTAGTATTATTTATATACAATAATGTTAATAATAATATATTTTTTTTCTTTATTGCATTTTTTAAAATGTAAATGAAAAGAATATTACTAAATTTTTTTATTTCACTTTTAGTTTTAGTAATTGTACACACTACAACAATGAAAATATTGGTTACTGAGTGGGGGAAAAAATAATACAGTAATACAGTATTTGTTAAAAAAAATTTTATACCAGTAGGTTCTCAAATCTTTTCAAGCATCCAATCAATCAGGCTGTCATAATGCCACAGTATTTTTTTTTTTACAAAATTCTTACAAATCTATTTAGCCATTTGCACATTTAATTTGGGAATGTTAGTTGCAAAAATTATGCAAATTAAGAATTAATCTCCTAGATTTTTTTTTTGCTTGAGCATAATGGAAGTCTATTAATGTATTAGAAATGTTTTCTGCGTACTATGCATGATAATTAAATAATGGTAGACAGCAACAGTAGTTACTGTGTAAATGCATTTATGCCACTTCTGTGCTGCATTATAAATCTGTGGACATAAAAAATAGTTTGTAACTTGCACATATTACACAGACAATAAATAAATAAATAATATAATTTAAACATTTTCTGTCTACAATAGACAATGTTTTATTTTAATGAAATAAAAGTTTGTTTAGTATTTTCTAGGGATGTAACGGTATCAAAATTTCACGGTACGGTAATACCTCGGTATGAATGGCACGGTACGGTATTTATTGAATCATTTACATAAAAAAAAAACTAATTAAGAGGCTCAAAAAAGTGCCAGAATAGTTTATTAAACAGGTTACGTGAACACTGAACACATCAATGGCACACACATTAGCCATCTATCTGCAAACTTTGAAACAGGAACAAAAAATTATTAAACCTTTCACACATCCGCTTTAGATTGCTAGATGATGTCATATATGAATTTAGATACAGATATAAATATAGAGACAAAGTTGCTAAGTTGGCAACACTGATCTGTATTAACAACAGACCGCAAAGGGCTGATGGGAATTGTAGTTCCCGCTACCTCCCGTTCGCTCCATTTGCCTGAGCAAACTTTTCTCAGAAGATCTATCATTTTATCGAGTCATGCGACCACGGTATTATCGAAAAAAATTGATATTGCGGTACGACGGTATTGACAATACCGTTACATCCCTAGTATTTTCAAGTGAGTCATATAATGTACAACCTGTAAGTCCATGTTCCAGAAGCCTTTCTGTTGTGATTAAAGTTGTATTTTCAAAAGTGAAATTACAGGAAGACTGTTTCTGCTTTGAGATTAAATGATTGTATTCAGTAGAGGGATAATCTGACTTATTTCTTAATTTTTCCCTCTTCATCAGTGGCTCACCTTTGCTCTCTCACTAATACTGTAGACCTTCGGGAAGCACACACACACACACTCACACTCGTGCCTTTAGGTCAAACCAGCTGGCAGAGTTTTCATGTCCACCTGCTGCTGTAAGAACATCTGAGTGTGTGATTGTGTCTGATATCCGTTGATAAGATGAAGGACATTACAGCAGTGTTTATCCTCTGTCTGTCTTTGTGTGTAGTGTGTGTTGTGTGTGCATTTGGTACGGTCTCCACCAGCCGCTGGCTCCTCTCCATTGTCATAATTTGCACAGAAATTCTGCTGAACCAACACATTTAGGTAAACGTGGACTTTGGGTAGAGAGTGACTCACTCTGTATGCATGTGAGTTTTTGTATGTGTGTGTGTGTGGTTGGGTGCCGTTCAGACTGCCAAACGTAATTTAGCATCACACAAGTACTGAGCATGTTCAGCTTGAACTCCCTCACACAAAACCATCTGAAGAATGCAGCGACTTGACGAAACACTGGACGACACACACAGAGGACAGAGAACTTCAATGGATGCATGTGTTTGCAGTGGAAGACTAGTGTACTACACATGCAGTGTATACTGGGTTCTAGTGCATGCAGTAGGCAGTGTCACAAATGTAAATCTATAGTATGATTCGTTGTTTTTAATCAAATAAATGCAGCCTTAACAGCCCCAAGAAAATCAGGCACTGTGCGCAATGCATACTAGGAAAACAGTTTGCCATAGTGAGTCAGGTCAAGCCCTTTGATAAGAAAACCATTCCCTCCTTTTATCCAAGGAGGAAGACGGTGTCGAGGTGAAGAAAGAAAAGAAGCTTAAAAATGCCTCTCTTGTGGTGCCGTTGTTAGCTGCGCTGTGTGTGTATGTCGGGGGCAAATGGAGGAGGAAAGAGGCAACAGAAGAACCGGGCTCTGAATCCTGACAGGGGCATCTCAGCACACCATGTTGGTTTTGAGGCAATTGTTTGCAGGATAATGTCCTATACAAAATGGAGGTAGTGCCTCAGTGAAAGGCAGGATTTGAGACAGAATGGACCTTTTTAGAATCGGAGAGGACAAGCTCTTGCAGGGCAGTTAAAACAATGGCATTTTTTGGGAGAGGGCCACTCCCCTCCATGCCCTGTTCTCATTCAGGTCCCGTTAGGGAGCCGCTGAAAAGGGAAGGACCATTGTATGTCGATTGTTTTTGAATAGCTAATTAAGCTTCTCCTAAGTGTTTTTATGAAGTCTGCCTGTGTGAGTGTGTGTGTGTGTGTGAGAGAGAAAGAGAGAGAGAGAGAGAGGGGGGCTTGAAGGGTTTCCCTTGGGTTTTCCAGATGGTTCAGGTGAAATCTTTTCTCCTGCACCTGGAAACCTGTAACAAATTACCAGCATTAACTGCAGCTGTGTCAGAAGTTTTCTCTTGTGCAAGTCAAAAGTTAGTGCTTGACCCAGTTAGAGGAGCATTCTGGGTTCAACGCAGCTTAAAGTGATAGTTCGCTTAAGTTACACCCCTTGCATTGTTTTGTAGCTGTATGATTACATTATTCTGTGGAAAACAAAAGTAGACTACAGTATCATTCTCAAGATTGGGGTCAGTATAATTTTTCTTATAAAGAATATTTGCATTTGAATATAATGAATAATTGCATTGCACTAATCAAACGAGACAGAAAAGACAATGTTACAAACATTTCTATTTCAAACATATGCTGTTCTCTCCTCTCATACACTCATACAGTACATATTTAAAAATATTTAAATGTATCAATTTACGTAATTTATATTATATATAAATATATTTATATACAATATAGCATTTTTCTTAAATATATACACGCCTGTGTGTGTGTTTTTTTTATATATATATATATACACACACACACACACACAGTACACACACA
>JAUMHP010000026.1:3242481-3263860 GCA_032361065.1 Enteromius trimaculatus
TTTACTGGAGTAATGTTTTATAGGTTGGATCTGTACTTTTACTCAAGTACTTGATTTGTGTACTTCGACCACCTCTGTGTGTGTGTGTTGAATTATCATGATGCAGTGATTCTGTAATGTGTTTTTGATGATGAACTGTGATCTTGAGGGAATCGATCCGATCCAGGGCTCTGTCAGAATCATCCACGCTTCTGATTGTGTTTGGGCTCAGACTGAACTCACACCCCAGATGAAGACACTCTCTTCAGATGAAACTCAAGACGTTTTTGTGAAATGACAAGTGATAGTGTGTAAAGATTCTCAGACGCTGATGAAGCGCTCGTCTCCTGACCCAGATGATCCGAATCGAAGCCTTTTATCTGACGGATGAGTAACGTGCTTCAGTGAGGCCCGCCGTTTACATCCAGAACATGTTACAAATTATACACTAAATCCAGCTTCGCGTGACTTGGCAGAAGAGCTCACCTACACTCACTGTGTGTGTGTGTGTGTGTGAGAGAGAGAGAGAGTGTGTGTGTGTGCGCGGGTTTATGTGGTTTATGAGGACACAGATGTGTATAATGACGTGGGTATGACAGGTATTACAATATGTAGGTGATTTATGAGGACATTTTCAGTGTCCCTGTGATTCAAAACGATTAAAAAACAGACTAAATGGTGTTTTTTTAAAAATCTAAAAGTGCACACAGTTTCCTGTAAGGGGTAGGTTTAGGTGTAGGGTAGGTGTAGGGCAATACCACATACAGTTTGTCCAGTATAAAAACCATTATGTCCATGGAGAGTCCCCATAAATCACAAAAACCAACGTGTGTGTGTGATAGTGAAATCAATCAAAAATGAATTAAATCAATTAAATTAAATCAATAAATGATTAAATATTGATTAGATTGTATAAAGCGAGTGTGTCTGAGATAATGATCCTAAAAACTCAGTCTTTCTGTAAAACAGTGTGTTCAGAACTTTTCTGTCAAACATTAGTTTCTGTCCAAACCAAAAAATCCCCAAAGAAAGCTGATTGCAGTGTATTGTGGGATTGGCGTCGGTGGCTGTGGTTTGGTCATCATTAGGATGATCAGTGTTTGTCAGAGAATGTGGATCTAAATGATGAGCGCTCTCTCAGTCGCTCTAATGTTAAACAGACAGAATCAGATCCATGCAGTGTGTGTGTGTGTGTGTGTGTGTGTGTGTCCAGGTAAAGACCACAGGAACAAATCTCACTTCACTCCATAGAAAGGTACAATATACATGTTTATTGAATTGAATCTATAATTATATAAAACCTCAGATTTTAGCAGCATATGACAAACTCCAGCAAACTGTGTGTGTGTGTGTGTTTGCAGCGCAGCGATCCAGAATACACACGCTTCACCGCGCTCATGAACTCAGAGCCAGACACACATAAATATCATAAATAACACAACAAACATGGACACGATCGCATTAGAGCACTTACGGGAAACTACATCCGGTCAGAAAGCATGGACTCGGTGTGTTTACAGAGTTACTCCGACTGACTGCAGGGTGATGACGAGGAGGAAGATCATCAGGACGTTTGGATGGAAGATCCAAACATTGTACTGCTTAGAACTGATGAATCACTCGCTGACGTGAATGTCAATCGCATGCATCAAATGAAAAAAGTCCAAATGAAGTATGACTACTGCTATTATTTTCTCTCTGAGCTGCAGGGTTGAGGCTGAAATGAGAAGGGAATGTCTCAAACTGAACACTGATGGGATGTGAATGTATTTATGAAGTATTACTGGAGTGATATAAGCGGTGACGTTTGAAGAACAAACTCAGCGCTGCCGTATTTAATGACAATGTTCTTCCGTATAAATACCTAGCAGTGTTTATTTGGTGATTTGGGCTCTAATGGAGGAGAAAGTGCCATTAACAGAAAATAAACATCTCTGAAATATAAAAATAGTTCTTCTCAAAATACAGATGAGTTTTTTTAACTGTTAGTTTACATGAGTCCACTTTCATATATGAACGTCTTTGTGTGTGTGTGTGTGTGTGTGTGTAAGAGTGAATGTTTTATTGACAGAGTTTGATGAATCAGTGTTTCTTCACGCCAGCTTCTTCTCGTCTTCCCTGCACTTTCGAGGGATGAAGTGAGAAGAGATGCTCTCCTTCCTGGTCTTCTTTCCTCTCAGCGGCCGGCCCTTCTGTGACAGAGAGATGAACATCTCTTTGCCGTTCTTAGTCCATTTGACGGATGAGTACGCCGTGTAGTAGTTCTCTAAAAACACCTCTTTGAAGTTGCAGCTGTCGTTGTAGTCTTTCTGTCGGGGAAAGAAGAGCAGTGCGTGAGGTACGTCAGAGGCGAGATCTACGGTGTTGTGTAGAGTTTGTGAATTATCCATGGCATGTGTCATATTTACTCTTCAGTGAAAGATGGGAGCGTTAGCTGGAATAATCAGATTAACTGGTGTTTGTTGTGTGTTTGCAGAACGGATGGCTTCATACTTTGCCCTGTAACATTCCGGTGCGGTTCATGGAAATATAATACTGGCTCTTCAGTCCTTTTATGGCCAACACGCCTCCCTCCGAAACCGTCCTGATCTCCAGAACACCTGAAACACACACAGATCAGCCTAAAATAACTCCATCTTCACGAGGCAACGCTTCTCATTTTAAATAACTGAAACTAAAATTGAAATGACTAGACTAAAAACTATAAAGACACAAAAACACAATAAAGGAGCACTTTACTTAAGTCCATTATGTATAAGGGTTGTAAGATGCTATAATGCATTATAATTATAGGAAACACTATTCAGTAGCGCTTTGTTTTAAGGTGTCATAATACAGAGTAATTAAATAATAAAGTACTTGTGAAATGAAGTGTTCCTATCATGTAACTAAGAGCAGCCTGTAGTTAGAGTTAGTGATGAAGCACATGATACAGACTGTTACACAGATACACACACTTAAGTACAATCTTGACACACTTTATTTTAAGTAGCTTATGTCTGTGTACTTCAATTTATAATTCCGTAACACATATGTTTACATAAGTATCTGTGTAACAGACTCGGTGTGTAACAAATGTGTAACAGCAGCAGCCTGTAACATCTACATCATTACAGACTGTCCATAACTTACTTACATCATAGGTACATTTAGTTTTTTGTAAGTACAGCAGCTACTACGACTCCTTAAAATAAAGTGTTACCATTTGTTTTAAGGCATCCTTACTGTAATCATACATTTAGGTACTTGGCTTAATTAAATGTGCATGGTTAGGGCTAGGAGTAGGGTTTGTAATTATGTATAATCTTTTATTATAATAGAAAGTGTAATAATGACATCTTGAAATAAAGAGTTATGTTATTTTGTAATGAAAGTGTGTGGATGGTGTAGTGTTTGGGAGGTGTCAGGGGTCCTGTCATCATCTGTGTGATGTAAGGCTTTGACCTGTGACCTTGAATTCAGCAATCACTATCATGAGCTGTGCAGTCACGAACTTCACACACACACACACACACACAGATGTTTGATGTCTGATGCTGCTCAGGAGTGTGTTAAACACTGTGAATGGTTTTGGATGTGCTGATGATCACTCGAGCTCAAAGCATGTGTTTGTTACTGAAGCAACGTGATCAGCTGTCAAGATCATTGCTAAAGAAGGGTTATATTAGAAAGCTATGAGAACAGAACTAATCCATTAAAAATCCCATTTTACCCCTTCAGGGTAATAGTGAGGATCGTCCAAACAACAGGAAATATTAGAAGAAAGATGAAGGTGTGTTCTTCTGTTTGAGTGTCCAGAGACTCTCCAAGGATCCCAGCTGGAGAAAACAGAGGAGTCTTGGAAACGACATCATCACAACTTATTGTTTGGGAGGACTTCAAGAAAATCAAGAAGGAAAAATGCTCTCAACCAAAAACAAACTCCAACATATTAATTTGGCAGACACTTGTGGAACTTTAAACAGGACTGGCTTCTATAGTCGGATAAAACCAAGAAATGAGTTTCAGCAGCGAGCACTGAAGACTGGTATACTCCTGGATCTGTAGAGGACATCGTGTTCAGATAGATTCAGCTCTCAAACACTGTCTGACCTCTTATCATTAACTGCATCCAACATTTATTAGAGAAAATCATCCCCCCTCAATTTTAACTTCTGTCTCTCTGAAATCTATTCCACAGGAAAGCAGAGCGGGAAGAAAGTGTTCGTGTATACAGAGCAGTACTATATACAAAATAAAATTTCTATTGATTTTAGATAAATGTTAATGTTAATAATACAATCAGTGGATATTTTTCTCGGTCGTGATTAGTGTGTTTATAGTATTTTTTATTGTATTTTACAGACTGTGTGTGAGTGTGTGTGCTATAGTTGTTAGGAACAAATGTCTCCACAAGGACAGCAAAACCTGACATTTTGGAGTTTGGTGAGGTTTATCGTTGTGTGTATCTGTGTGTGTCCCTGTCTAATCCTCACATCTGCTGGCGATTCGCATGTTAAGGTGTAATTTGCAGACGTCTGCATCTGCTCCAGTGTCTGTGCGGAGCTGCAGGATCTGCATGTCATCATGGCATGATATTATCATCCGGTCCTCTCTCTCAGGGCAGATGACTCTGTCGCGGCCACACAGACTGTGCCCCCCACCGCGGGTAAACACCACTGATTATCCCACAGTAAATCAGAGCAGGATCTGAGTCCGTGTGGGAAGTGGGAAACAGTCCCGCAGGGGTTTGGAGGACCACAGCACAGCTTCACACGGCACGCTCTCGGTCTCAGAGCGTCTCGGAGCACATGTGAGCTGAAGCAAGGCTTTCAGTGTTAGATTCACTAGAGCTTCATTAGTGTTTGGCTGAGAACGCCGTTGGCAGACGCTCCAGCAATAGTTTTATGCTTTTAACTTGCACGGTCATACGTTTAATGTCTCATTACTCACATTACATCATGTCTTACACCTGCACTCAATTCGTCCTTCAAAACAGAGGCGTTACGGAGAGTTTGTGTCAGAGGTGGAAAACAATTTACAGTTTCCATGGTTAATGTGAGCGACGTGCCAGACGATGATGGGCTGTCAGTTGTGTGCTAATATTTACTTGAGACAGTCGGCCTGCTGAAAGACAGATATGGATATTATGATCGTATTGTTCCAGCGGAGCGAGGTTTTGTGAGCTGGCGTCGTGTCTCCTGTACTTGTTTGTGTTCTCCAGCCTGATGTTGTAGATCTGCTAAACATCACAAACACTTCAGAACCTCCTCACCTGCAGCACGTTACAGTCTAGATGTTTCTGCATCTCATCTGAGGATTTCAGGGAGCTTTATTATAGTCCAGCCATTAGAGCGCTGGCACAGATGTGTGTGAACCTGGTCACTTTGTGAAGAACAGCATGTGCTCACTAATATAACAGAACAGTGCAGGAACTTGGTTCAATTGAACACTTTTTAGTGATAATTCACCCTGAACGACTTTCTCCTGAGGAGTACAGATGTAAAAGTGAAGTGAGCTTCATACTGTGTGCTGAAACAGATTTAACACAGAAGCTAGCGCTCTGATTCAGTTTGATTTCAATCTCAATTCAAACATGATTCGATATCAAGTTGATTTATTATCTCGACTAACAATAATTCCTGTCAGTTCGTACAGTACAAGTTTCATCAAGTTCTGTTCACATCAGCTGAAAACAGCACAGATTTTTAATAAAATTATGATCTATTCAGATCACACGTGTTTGTGCGTATAAGAGATCTCGAACCCAAAGAGATATTGGTAATAAAGTTAAGACTCATCCACAGCTTGTTTAACAATAATGTACGACTTGTGGAAAATCAAGTAATTTTTACACATTGCATTACACCAAACTGTTATGCTAAAAATGCTAACACAATTGCTTAAATTACACAAAATGCTATTTTTAGCAACATATAAAATAGAATAAAAATGAATCTGTTTATCATAACTCATGCACTGGGGAAACATTTCCTAAACCTGAAATGTATTTTGTAAATCAAGCTGTCAAATGCTGTGTCTTGCACAAAACTAGAAGACTTTCTGAGTAACAGTAGGCTATTTTAAGAAAGGAACATAAAATACAATAAAGGTATAAGCCAAAATTTTCATATACATTTTTTCATGTTTTTTTTTTTTGTATTCATCATCCTTTCCTGTCAAAATGCTTACTATGAATGTGAAAACAAGAAAACAAATCTAACCTGATCTAATTATTATTATTTTTTATGATAGACAAAAGTTGGTGTGCAAAGACCTTTGTGGAGAATTAATAAATTAGCAGGTAATAATGTAATCAATAAAAACATTACAAGTATTTTAAAAATTGTAATCTAATCTAATTACAAGTAGTTAATGTTTGGAGGCTGATTATGTAACACAGAGCACAGGTAACCAGTTACTAACTAGCTGTTTATAAGAACCGTTCATACTTATGAAACAGTCTGATATCTGTGCACTTGGGGCAAAAGTAAAGATCAAGTTCCATGAAGATAATTTGTACATGTCCTACCATAAACATATCCAAACTTCATTAGTAATATGCATTGCTAAGAACTTCATCTGAACAACTTTAAAGATGATTTTTTTGATATTTGATTTTCTAATAGTTGTATCTCAGACAGATATTGGCCTATCCTAGCAAACCAGACATCAATGGAAAGTTTGTTTATTCTGATTTCACGTGTCTCAATTGTCAAAAAGTGACCCTGGCTTGTTTTGTGCTCCAGGGTTCTGCTGACAAAACAATAGAACCATCCACATAACCATCCATAGTTTCCACTACAAATACCATTATGAACATTATTAAAAACCTCTTTTGTAGTGGGTTTTGGGAAATATTGCATTAGGATTCAACAGAAGTTGACCAATTACCAGTAGAGACCCACAGGGTCCATTACAGTCATTAAAACCACTACAATTCCCATCATAACCAGTAAATCCAGTACACATTTTGTGATAGTTTCTATTTTTTTTCACCATTCCTTTCTCTTCTCTGTTTGTTTCCATACTGGGAGGACAAATATCATTCATAAGACATGAATGGTAATGTTATAAAAGGTCTGTCCCCGAACTCTCCCTGTGTGGCCTCCAGCGCGCCACATGGTTCGAGTCTGTGCGTGCGCGCGCATGTGGTTGCGTGCGAGACTCCGGCGGCGCGCGTGCTCTGGGGTTTGATGTGTAAAAACAAGCCCGTGCACTTAAACGAGTGTATAAAAGCAGAATCACGCGCAAGCCTTGTAAAAGTAAAAACACAACATGTGTAGTCACGCATCCCCTTCCGCCGTGTGATCTGAAACTCTGCCGCGCTTTTTAACCCATAAAATTACACGCGCGCAGAGCGGTGGTGGATTCGCGCCAAAATGTCCAGAGGCGGGAGTGTCAGGTACAAGACTTACATTAATGCTCATTAGCCGAGGCATAAAACATTTTCTTGGCAAGCCGTCATTAAACGGGCGATAAAGTCTCGTTAAGAGGTGTTTGACAGCAGGATAAAAAAGTGTGTTAAATTCCGTGAGAAAAATAATGTCACATCAAACCATTTCAGTTAATGAGAAAAGAACATAAACTGATATAAACCAAATATGCACCCTAGAAGAATGTAGTTAAAAAAATGTAATTGAGATTTATGCATCATCTGAAAACTGGATAAATCATCTCTCCACTAATGTCTGGTTTGACAATATCTGTCTGAGATACAACTAATCTGGGGGAGCAAAAAAATTGAGAAAATCAGTTGTTCAAATTAATATTTCTAATCACATAAAGTTTTGATATAGTCTATTTACAGTAAGAAATTTGCAAGATATATTCGTGGAAAATAATTTTTATTTATTATAATGATTTTTGGCTGAATAGAAAAGACCCACGTATTGTTGGCTATTACTATAATTCTGACTGATCTCTGCTCCAGGCTCACACATCAGAAAAGTATGTCCTAATAGCACTAATATTGATGTGTACTGAGGGCTTAGTGACTGGTTTCACAGGCAGGGTTTAGACTAAACCAGGATTAGGCTGAGGTTCGATTAGGACATTTAAGTTATTTTTATAAACATGCCTCAGAAAAAAATGAGTGGTGTTCATCTTGAGGCAAAACAAAAGCATTAATCTACTTTAAGATCAATCGGTGCAAGTTTCTTTCAGTTGAAACAGCTCAGAGTTGCGTTTTAGTCTGGGACTGTAGTCTCAAGCCTTGTCTGTGAAACCAGAGATCAAGTCTATTTCCACCAACATAAGAAAAAAATGCTTGGTGATAATACCAATTTTTGGTTAATAATATTATTAATTAGACATAAAAGACTAAATGACTTAAAAAAATAAGAAAGTTAAAATTCTGAAATATGACATGCTAAATCACAATTATGAGATGAAAACAAAAAAAACTTGAATTTTCTTTCAGTTGATATGCCATAATTTTGACTTTTTATCGAATAATTATGACTTGATATATCAGTTTCCAAATTAAAAGTCATAACCTTGACTTCTCATCTCATAATTCTTAGTTACTATTAAAGTTTATGTTTGTATTTCATTATTTCAAGTTAAAATAAATTGGTGTGCCTTAATTTCTAGGTTCTATCTCACAGATGACTCAGTAATTCATCATTTTTATCTCAAAGTAATGATGATTCATCTTAAAGCTATGACTTGCCAAAGTATTCTACCATGGCAGAAATGGACTTTCATAGTTGAGTGCAATTGAAGAAGTCATTACCAGCGTTGATCTACTGCAGTTCCTTTGCACAAGGGCTTGTGGGTAATATGGATGCACTATGGAAATCTTGCAGACACGTTAGTAGGCTGTACTGTTTTGAATGTGCATGCCTGATTTGGGATGCCCTGATTCTGCACCTGGACTGGTCCACCTGGCAATGAGAAGAATTCCTAATTGATTTAATTACAGGGACCAGAGTGATTCATTTCATTGCTTTTTTTATGTGGCTGCATATACAACCATATACTATAATGAGAACACACAGGTGAGCAGCGCTTTGATCAATTTCAAACACTTTTTGGATATTTTCTTGAGAAAGGAGAACACAAGATTTCACAATAGAATGAAACACAACAGCGCCACCTTCAGGAGAATATGAGAGGTGCCTGCTTTCACATTAGAGTACTGTGACCCACGACCACAAAACCAGAAAGGTCAGGCTTTTGAAATTGAAATGTATACATCATCATAGATACAACTATTTGAAAATCTGGAAAAAAATCAAAAAATTGAGAAAATAATTTTTAGTTAATATTTCTTATCACAATAAAGTTTTGATATAATCTATTTACAGTAAAAAATTTGCAAGATATATTCGTGGAATTTCATCTTTATTTATTAAAAAAAAATCTAAATATTGAGAAAGTCCCCCTTAAAGTTGTCTAAATTAAGTATTTAAATCAGAATGTAAGTTTTGATGTATGTACGGTAGCAAACCTACAAAATATATTGTATTGTATATCATATGGAATGTATTGTTGTGCTGTGCTCCAGGAACACATTATTTCTGTTTGTTCAGTGTATTGTAACATTGCAAAAGTTTGTCTATGCATTAATATTACACAAACATTAACATGAAATAAACCATACCCAAAGTGTTTTTAAATGACATTCATGCATTTTAGCAGACACGCAGTATTGCAGTGTTCTTGCTTTCCTGCGGTTTGACCCCCTGACCTTGGCTCATCACACACATTGTAAATAGTGATGTCAATTTCTATTTACATTACTTTATATTATATAAAAATAAACTGATGCATATAGTGGCATGAAGAACATCATCGAACCATGCACAAATGTTTAATTTAAAGTTTCAACATGTTTAATTTAACAAAATGAACAAATGCATGGGAAAGATACAGAGTGTAATGTACAAATGGGAATGCATACAATCTTGTTAAGAGTTACTAATCAGAGAATCATGATTCCCATCCTATGATCCAGAGGTCAGTGTATAGTTCACACCGTGCCTGTGCTGAGTGTGTGAGTGTGTGTAGAGTCTGGCCCGTCAGATAACAGTTCCTGACTGTAAACACTGTGTGTGAAATCTCTGAACTCAGCGGCTGGTTTATGTGTTCTCTGCCAGTATTTCAGGGTGGTTTGAAGCAAAGTGAGAACTGCATTGTTTTGTGGAATGTATGGGTCGTGTTAAAAATAGAGCTTTCTTCTCATGAATTCACAGAACACGATGATGTCATTAAATTTGGGAAACATGAACAAAACAAATCTGAGCTTTACAATACTGGGTGTCACATGAGCCAGATATCACAGGTCACAGTGTGTGTGTGTGTGTGTGTGAGAGAGAGAGAGAGTGAGTGAAACAATGTGCAACTGGTATTTATCACCTTATGGGGACCAATTGTCTCCACAAAGATAGGAATACAAGTAAATTTTGACCTTGTGGGGACATTTCTTAGGTCTCCAATAGGAAACAAGAGTTCAGTTTTTTGAAAATCTAAAAGTGCACAGTTTCCTGTAAGGGGTAGGTTTAGGTGTAGGGTCAGTGTAGGACAATACCACATACAGTCTGTACAGTAGAAACACCATTACACCTATGAAGAGACCCCAGAACACATGGACACACTACAGGAGTGAGTGTGTGTGTGTGAGTGAGTGACACAACGTGTGTGTGTGTGTGTGAGAGAGAGAGTGTGTGAGAGAGTGAACTGATGGCTAAATGTTGCTCTGGTGTAGGTTACACCTTTGGGTTGGTGATAACGAAGGAATCACAGGCTGGATTACTGTCTTAGACAAGCAGGTAGGAGGTTCAGTAGGTAAAAAAGTTTGTGAATAACCAAGTAATTCAATAATGTAAATTTGATTTATAATGTGTCTTATGTTGTTAATAACAATTAATAAAATATTTTCTTGTATTTTGTATCATTATGGTGCAAGATTATTCTGTTTAAATAAATGTGATGAACGAGATCGAAAAGATCAAACGTAATCGAAATGCATCTAATTATATCACTTAAAATGTGTGACGTAATGCATTACGTTCATTTGTAAGTAATCTTCCCAGCTCTTCTCGGTGATTGTTCTGTGACTCAATACGCATGCGCGCCCTCTAACGGTAGCAGCGCGGAATTACAGGAACGCGCGTCCGTACTGAGCCTCCGCGGCTTCCGTCCCAGATGAGCGTCAGTCAGTCAGTCAGTCAGTGACGGATCTCAGAACCGGAGCAGCACCGGATCATGCGCGCGCTCACCGCGTCCTGACAGCTGCACGCGGCTCGGTTCCGGTGTCGGCGAGCGAGATGGACGGAGGCGAGAGGAAGGTGAGGCGATTTCACGACGCACCGGCGCGATTTACACCCGCTGGCGTCAAGTTAGCTTTAGCATTAGCAGCGCTCGCGTGATTTAAATCGGAAACGACTAATAACGGTGATTTTGAGCAAACACTCGTTTGTGTGTGTGATATGAGCGATGTGTGTTATTTGTGTATAACAGGGCTGACGCGATACTGAGAGCGACGTGACGAGTCAAAACAACGACGCCCCTGATCAATTAGCAAAACTAGATCCGTTTTCCACGGATTACTCGATTATTAATGAACGAGTCGGACATAAACAGCGTAAGGAGCCTAATCCACTTATTAAAGTACCATGGTAATACTGTGGTAAAGTAGCGTTACCTCAGAGAACCGAAGAAATATGACCTCACACAAACAAGGGAATCATTCAGTGCTAGGGTATGTGTCAAAGTACTACAGTCCTGGCGTGTTATAGCACAGATACCGTGATCATTGAGGAGACAGCTGCTCTGGGAAAGTTATCGGTCTGTGTATGATTGACAATCATAGAAACAATAACTTAGGTAAAATATTTATAAGAGCTGATTTGGTGTTTTTGTTTATGTTCTGTGATATTACAGTGACTGATGTTACTGAGTTCAGGGTTGTTGTGGTGTGTGTGTGTTCTGGTTTCTATCACTGATCCATCAGGTTTTTCAGCATTGATCACATTCCTGTGATGTTTCTGTCTGTCGTCAGATCAGTTTCTCGGTTTCTCTTCACACTCGTGTTCCTGTTTGATTCCGTTCTGTCAGATCTGTGTCTGTGTGTGTGTGTGTGTGTGTGTGTGTGTGATGTCAGATAACTGCTTGTGTGTTTCCTCAGTCCATCCCAAGTGGCTTAAAAATCATAATGTGTTTAATTTTCCTATTGTTTTGAGTGACCATCTCTATATATTAAATTTTATTATTTTTAAATTGGTCTTTGTGTCATAAACCACAACACATTTGGTTAATATATTGAAAGCCTAGAACTTAAGTGGAAATGTAATGAAGTTCAGCTGTCTTATGGGTAAGATTAGAGCCCTGGTCCATAAGAAAACACCAAGATGCATCAAGAATCCATAAAATATGGTCAAGCAACTTGACATGGACTAACCCAAAATGATTAAAACTCAGTCCCTCTGCCTGCCATCTCTCTCTGTCTCTCTGTCTCTGTCTCTCTCTCTCTCTCTCTCTCTCTCTCTCTCTGTCCTATCGTTCTTCAGCACAACAAACTCTCTGTTTTCTACACATTGTCTTGAAACAGAAATGCTGAAAAGACAAAAGCGCTCCTGCACGCTCTCATTAGTTCTGCCCACAGTGAGCAGACCCCCGCTTCTCTCTTTCTTTTCTCTCTCTTTTAAGGTTTAAGTTGTTTTATTGGCATGACATTTGTTAAATTATGTTGTATCTCTCTCTCTCTCTCTCTATATATATTTATTTATTTCTCTCTGTAATAACATTTCTTTATCTATCTTGGCTTCATGTTAAATTCAATTCATGTGAGCATTATTAGCACAACTAAACAACAATAGATCTAAAAATCAGTACGTAATTACGTGATTACATTTTGTGTTATTAACAAGAAAATATTTAACATTGTCTTAACCTAAAACAAAACAAAATATATTTACATATATATATATTAATCAATAATAAATAAATAACACCCAACACTCATCTGTACTGAGTCTATGCATAAATTACATTTTTAGTTTAATTCTATCTATGTATACCACTTTCTGTTAAATATTAAATATTTGACCATGTTTAAAGGTGTAGTGGACCGAGAAAAGATCATTCTGTCTTCGTTTATTCTTCACCTATTAAGTTCCTCCAAACTGGTGTGACTCTCTTTCTTCTGCGGAATATAAAAGATGATGTTGTAACGAACATATTTTTTGCCTGTACAGTGAAAGTCAATAGGGTTTGATATTGTTTGGTTCCCATTATACCTCAAAATATCATCTTTCATGTCCCACAGAAGGTCACACGTGTCTGAACTACATGAGGGTCAGTAAGACATGATTTCTGGCTGAACTTTCCTCAGTCTGCAGGTTCATGATAGGCTCTCATCAGTGCGTGTGTGTGTGTTGTTAGCAAACTCTAATCTGTCCGTTCCTGCTTCTTGGTTAATTAGCTTAACGACAGCCTCACTTTAATCCCTGACGCTCAGTTTCACATCCGCTCATCAGCCGTGAGTCGAGCCGAACATTAGTGTTTGTAGTGTATTAATGCAGGTAAAATCTGGCCCAGAGGAACGTTTACATTTGGAGACGAGTATAAAGAAATGATTATCTGCGTGGACTGATGTTAACGTCCGTTATCTGATTGGACGAGAGAGCAGATCTGTATGTGATGTCACAATCGGAAGAGTTTCTAGAGCTCCGCCCACCACCTACTGATGAACAATTACTGCTGTATGCTATAACACACACTCCATTCACTCACACACACACACACACACACACACACGCTCTGGATCTCAGCATCAGACATGCCTTTGTTTCTGAGGTCTTGTGTGTTTCACAGGGAATCAGGATGTTGTCATTATTATTATTATTATACTTATATATCTTTTCCATTACATTATCACGTTGCATCTTGGGTCAGGGTGAGTCTGACAGGGACAGAACCTATTATAGAGTGATATTATGTGTTTGGACCAATCATTACATTCATTCCCAAATCTTTAGGATTATATTCATATGATTTATATTATGTGTAAATATATTTAATATATAAACATATACACAGTCCACACACATATGCAATAAATAGTTTGCCAGCGCTAGACAGTAGAAGTGTTTATAACACACATATGTTGTTTGCACATTATATCATTGCCGTGGCGCTAAATGCAGCTGCAGGGCAGGAAGTGATTTTTCTCCGCAGGACTCGGTAGCAGAAACTCAAATGAAAGAAAACAAGCTATTTCAAAGTGAAACTAAAACAACTTTTATTTGAATTCTGAATTGATTATAACATAGAAACTGAGCAAATAGTGCTTCCGTGTCATCACTAAAAAGCTGTCACTCGAATCCTTTAATCAGTGAAGCTCTCTAACCAGACATCGTGTCTATGTGTGGCGTTCAGAGTTGTGTTACCCTGTATCTTAATGTATTTCTTTTAGGGCTGTGTGATTCTAGTCAGTAAAGCCGGTTCCTTCATCACTGACAGGTGTAGCTCATCAACATCTGTGTATTAACAGGTGATGGAGGTTTACTGGCTTTACTGACTAGAGGTGCGTGATTCATCTTAAAGTGTTATTGTATCTTATATAAACCATTTGAGTATTATCCCACTCGGCTGCAAACGCCTGTTTACGAGACACTTTTTCCTGCTTTTGTCTCGATTTTTCCCATCTTATGAACAACACATACTCAATAAAAATATTTTAAATCATAAACACATACTTACTTGTACATTTCCATACATACCATACGTCCGAGTCTGTGCTGAATCATGACACTGTTTCACCACTAGGGGCGTGCGGCATGTGTATCTGCATTATATCGTAACTGTTGTTTTAACCACGGCATTATCAAGTGTTTTACAAACACTCTACAGAGCGCACGCCTACATTATGTGAAGTCTAGACGAGTGTGTATAAAACACACACTTTTACTAAAATGGCTTTATAAAGGATTTTGCCAATAAAAGGTAAAACATCGATTTAAACTTACTGGATTTCTATCAGTGTGAACTGAAACTGTGATGAGGAAGTGTTTGCACACACACGGGTTCAGCTTGTGATCGCAGTGTGTGTGCCATAACCTGTGTTAATTATTAGCTCTTCCTGCTTCGTGACTTTATTATGGGAATGATGTTTCACCTGAGATGTTCAGGAATGCGTGGAATGTGATGACGTCACCTGACCAGCAGTCACATGGTTGTGTTCTTGCTCTAGATTCATGTAATTATTGGGGACGTCCATGCACGACAAACATGTCTGATGCGATGTTATGTATTCTTCTGTGCGGTGTGTTTCATCTGCCGCTCGGTGTGCGGTGTAATGATAGGATGTAGGATGTGGATTATATGTGTCCCCGGAGCACAAAGCCAGTCGTAATTGTCAATTGTTTGAAGTTGAATAAATATTTTTTCCATTGATGTGTGGTTTGTCAGGATACAACTGTTTAAAAAATGGCATCAATCTAAATATTGATAAATTCATCTTTAAAGTCGTTCAAATGAAGATCTTAGCGATGCATATTACTGATCAGAAATGAAGTTTTGATATATTTATGGTTGGAAATGTACAAAATATCTTCATGGAACGTGAGCTTTACTTAATATCCTAATGAGTTTTGTCATAAGAAGAAAATGGTTCAATTTTGACCCAGTCGATGTATTGTTGTCTGCTGAGGACTGCTGCTGCAGGAACACAAATGATGATGCGTTTAAAAAAACATATAATGCAACAAATGTGATGCAGGGGGATTTCTGTAGGAGGAAGTGCATGTGTTTCCCGCACAGATCAGCATTTCATATCAGGCACACACCTCCAGTCTGATAGATTACCCATAATGCAGTAAAGCTGTCAAATTCAGCCTGTCTTGTTCAACCCACATAATTCCATTCAACAGCAGAATTCGTGGCGTAAAACTACATTACCCATGATTCTGATTGCTCTCGGAGTCTGTTGTTTAAGGAAATCTTCATATTTAATGTGTTTAATTTTAATATGCATTGTTTTGATATCATTGAAAATAATAACTTACTATTTTGAGCTTCTTACTCTGATCTTAGAGTAAAAACCTTGTGCTTATTTATGTAACAGTCATAATTCTTACATTTATGCTTAGGTCTTTTTTGTATTTATATAGCTGGTGTCGGGATGAAAACACTAGACAGTTATGAAATATGTACTTTTCAGAAATCTTGCAGTTTGGTGATTGTGTTAAACTGCATAAAATAAAATACATATATGTGTTTCAGGATGTAAAGCTCTCTGCTGAAGTTGAACCGTTTATCCCTCAGAAGAAAGGTGTTGAAGCTTCATTATTACCCATGAGTCTGTGCGGTGAAGGTGGAGCTGAGCCCACACAAATCCCCTCCTACCTGATAACCTGCTACCCCTTCGTTCAGGAGAATCAGAATAACAGGTAGACACACGCACACTTGCTTCACTGTATTACTGAGCGCATCCAGTGTTTTTCTATCAGGTTCATGACTAGGCACTAGATTTATGTTCAGACGTGATTCGGTTGATTTTACTGGTGAAGAAGAATACTCAAACCTGCATACACACAGCATTAATAACTTTATTAAATCATGCAACTGAGTGTATACAGTTGGATATCTGTGTGTTATTCCCTCTGTTCCCAATGGATCCTGCTTCTTTCCCTTCCTGCTTTCTTTGAATTGGTGGAAGTGCATACTGTGTGTGTGTGTGTGTGTGTGTGTGTGTGTGTCACAGCATGGAAATGGAAAAAGCAGACCGTTTCAAACAGTTTTCCCTGTCTGCCATTGGTCAGATCAACACATAGTCCCGCCTAGTTTTTGTGGGGAAAAATGTGAAAATTGAACAACAACATGAGCCAACTTCATTAATCCTCTAGTTAAAGAAAAATCTAATCCAAGTGCAGAACACACGTTGTCAACATGATGTAAATGTTAAACAGATCACTTGTTAAAGACCTTTGCAGAAACATGCACAAACTGCCACTACATCTATATTAAACTTGTGTTATACATATGTTCAGAAATAATAAGAAGAAAATGCTTTAAATAAAACTTCTGCAGTGCTCAGACAACCAACACGACAAAGAACTGTGATATTCCTAAAAGAAATGGTGAATATGATATTTTTGCCATATTGCTGCTCTTATAACCCGTGTGTGTGTGTGTGTGTGTGTGGGGTTCAGTCGGCAGCTGCCCATGTATAACGGAGATCAGCGCTGGCAGCAGCTCAGCCCGGGCCCCGGGGGGCCGTACCTGGCATACCCAATCCTGTCGTCTCCACAGGCCCCCGTGGCCAGTGATTACCCCGCATACTACCATGCCATCATGCCCACACCCTGCCCTCCTGTCATGGGCTTCTACCAGCCCTTCCCGGGGCCGTACACGGGGCCCCTGCAGGCCGGTGTGCTCAACCCCGTCTCCGACTGCAGCCAGGCTCAGAGAGCGAGAGGCGTCTCCCGAAACCCCATCCTGCACAAGGTACGAGAACTTCAGTGATGAAGAATGCGGGTTATAAGCATTTTAGGTCTCTTCTGTCCCGGAGTATCACACCGTGCTGTTAGGTTTTGGATATTTTATTAAAATCTTGCATATTGTGTCCACACACTGAAGATGTGTGTGTGTGTGTGTGTGTGTCTCGCAGCAGCCAGTGGCTCAGCCAATGAGAGCCAAGCGTCCCATGATGCGGAGCGTAGCGGTTCAGAAGGAGGTGTGTGCCACCGGGCCTGATGGGAGATCCAAGACCGTGCTGCTGGTGGATGCAGCACAGCAGACAGGTACTGATTAAATTAAATTAAATTAAATTAAAGCCTAAAAAGCTCTTAAATTGAAGCAGAAAGTAAAGTGAATGTAAAAGGAATGGATATTTAGCATTTTAACGATGTGTTCCTAATACAAGACATACATTTAGAGGCCATATTAATGTTTTGTGTTTGCTTTGATTTGTTCCTGAATCTTACTCTCATGAACACTGCACAACTCCTGCTTTACTCCTGAGCTCTGTTCCTCGTGTGTTTTCAGATTTCCTCGGCGAGGCGTCTGGAAGCGCCAGATGTGCGGCGGATCAGGCCAGTCCTCAGTGGAAGAATAAAGCCCGGCGCAGACGCACATCTCAGCAGGAGTCGTCCAGCGAGCAGGGAGCCAGCGAGGCTGACATCGACAGCGACAGTGGCTACTGCAGCCCTAAACATAACCAGGGAGCCGCCAGCACCTCCAGCAACCAGCACTCGGCCGGCGCGGTACGTCCAGCTCCTCCCTGACACATCAGGACTTTATTGTGGTTGCTGTTCTCTCATCTGTGTGTGTGTGTGTGTTTACAGGCTGTGGATGCTGGCGTCATGACAGGTAAGATCCTTTACTTCACCTTCACCTAAGCTATGTGTCTAAACAGGCCTATAACACTGGGTGTGTGTGTGTGTGTTTGAAGCTGTTAGCTGGGGGAATGTAGCCTCACAGACCGTCCAGAAGCCTTGGGCAGACAGGAGCACAGCATATCACAGAGGCAGAGCACCTGAGCAGAGGAACTACACACAGGTAACGCTCGAACGTCACATGACACGCTTCTCTGACACTTCTGACTTACTCTGCATCATCTGACCCACAGGACTTCCAGGTGAACTTTGGAGGTCATGCTGGAGGACAGAGATCGACTCTTTTAGAGACGCCTAACACACACCTCACACCTGAGCCACTGTACTTTCAGGTACGCTCATACACACACACACACACACACAGAAGACAGGAGTGTACTGTATTTATTGTGCTGATTGTTGTTCAGGATGAGGAAGAGTTTCCTGATCTGGCCACTGGTGGTGCTGCTCAGAGGAATAAACCAGAACCAGTCCAGCCCAAGATGCCCAAGAACCTGGTGAGAGTTTGACAGGAGCAAAGAGGAAATCTGAGCTAAATAAACAAACTTCCACGCCAGCAGTTAGGTCAAACTAGAAACAAACTTTTGCCTGAATGAAGTCTGAACAGCTGTCGGAAAGGAATAAAGGAGTGACTCTGTCAAGTAGTTCCAGACCTGTATGAATTTCTTTGTTCTTCTGAACACAAAGGAAGATATTTTTAAGAAAGTTTCTAATCAGGCTGTTTTAGGGCACCTTTTAATTCCATAGTAGGAAAAAATACTGTGAAAGTCAATGGTGTTGACTTGGCTATCAGCCAAAATCATGCATCCTTAAGCCTCTGTGTATGTGTGTGCAGCTGGACAACCTTCCGGAGAATTCTCCTATAAGCATCGTGCAGACACCCATCCCCATCACCAGCTCCGTGCCCAAGAGAGCCAAGAGTCAGAGGAAGAAGGCCCTCGCCGCTGCTCTCGCCACAGCACAGGAGTACAACGAGATCAGCATGGAGCAGAAGAAACTACAGGTACACACACACACTTGGCCTGTCCTGATCATCAGATCTGTTGTGGTCCGAGAACTCAGCGTCTGTGTTTGTGTGAGTTTAGGAGGCTCTGTCTAAAGCAGCAGGGAAGAAGAGCAGGACACCGGTGCAGCTGGATCTGGGCGACATGCTGGCAGCGCTAGAGAAACAACAACAGGCCATGAGAGCGCGACAACTCAACAACACCAAACCACTGTCATACACAGGTACTTCACTCCAAAGCAGGGTTTCACATTTATATTTAGTGTGACTTCCTGTACTAAAATAACTAAAACTAATACAAAAACTACATAGTCTTTACTAGAGATGTGCGTTACGTATCAGCCGATGATTCTCACGCATCCCCACAAAACAGCTTGCTAACAAGCATTTAGAAAATGTGCTCACCTCAGATCACCCAAGATCAGGAGGAGTGTGTGTCTTCATCAGATTTGAAAATCTCACGTGTGTCTCAGTAATGGAAGTGAATGGGTGCCGTCAGAATGAGAGTCTGATAAAAGTTTTTAATTAAAATCCATAGTAACTCTTCCTCCTGTGAAAGTGTTCTGGTCAGAATCAGGAGAGAAATCTGCACAGCGTTTACGAGACAGCTCTAAACTAATCTGTGTCTGGATTCTGATGAGAGAAGACGAGAGATGGAGGAAGAGTTATTATATTATTATTATAAACTGGACCTAATGCTGGATTAGTTTGATCTTCTGTCTTCTCCGGATGGACTGGAGAGCTTTGGATTATTGAGATGTCTTTATCAGACTCTCATTCTGACGGCACCCATTCACATCCATTACTGAGACACATTTCTTCAGATCTGATTAAGGAAAGGATATTTTTAGCTTTTTTGTGTGAACCGTTTGTTTCAAATATAAAAATAAGATCTAACACATGTGCTGTTGTCAGTCGGGACGGTGGGCGCTCTGCACAGTAAAGATGGCGGCAGCAGTCGAGTGACGGGACTCAAGAACACTTACACCCCTCATAACATCCTGGACTCCAGCGCACCGCGTGTCAAGAGAGGGAAAGAGAGAGAGATTCCCAAAGTCAAGAAGACCACCGCCATGAAGAAGGTACTCACACACACACGCAGCACAAGTGTGACAGGATATGACATCACACAGCGTTAACCCCTCTCTCTCTGTGTGTAGATCATTCTGCAGGAGCGTGAGGTGAAGAAGGGCAAGAGTTCTGCTGATCACAGCGTATCTGGAGCTGACGAGCAGAGAGATGCTCTGAGCTTCACTGACCCGCTCACACAGGAGCAGGATGGTACACACACACACACACACACACACATTATCAGGTTTTGTCCAGTATCATGGAGCAGTCATCAGCAGCACAGGTATATTTATAGCAATTAAGGATTATTAAAAGAATCAAAACATTATTTCTGATTAGTAATATTCATTGCTAAGAACGTAATTTGGTGAATTTAAAGGGGATTTTCTCACGTGTTTCTACTCCCTCAGATTCCAGAGTCTTGTCCTCTCCTAACAAACCAGACATCAGTGGAGAGATGATTTATTCAGCTTATATAAAGCTCAATTTGGGCAGCAGTCCTCATCGGCCTCCTCTGTGTGTGTGTTGCAGAGAACGGTCTGAGCGTGCCCAGTGATGGGTCTCTGTCTCCAGCCAGTCAGAACTCTCCGTACAGCATCACGCCCGTCTCTCAGGGCTCGCCTGCCAGCTCCGGCATCGGGAGCCCCATGGCTGCATCCGCCATCACCAAGATCCACAGCCGCCGGTTCAGAGAGTGAGTGCACACACACACACACACACGTGCAGGGGTCAGGGGTCAGTGAGGTCACAGCAGTGCAGATTCCTGCCTGATACGGCAGCCCACAGCCTCTTCCTCTCAGATCTCAGATCAGCCTTTGTGTGCTGCTGCTGAGAGTGGGTTTGGAACAGCAGAGCCGCTGTGCTGCTCAGAACAGAGTGTGTGTGTGTGTGTGTGTGTGTGTGTGTGTGTGTGGAGGGCTCAACAATAAGGATTATTTTCTGTTGGCCTCCCAACAAAAATGACTTTTTTTTTTTATTGTTTCTGTACGGACACACACACAAA
>JAUMHP010000026.1:3265832-3311356 GCA_032361065.1 Enteromius trimaculatus
AATAAGGATTATTTTCTGTTGGCCTCCCAACAAAAATGACTTTTATTTTTATTCTCTCTGGACGGACACACACACACACACACACACACACACACAAACTAACGCTGAAGTACTTTATGTGTGTCTAGTTCTTTAATTAACTTTATGTTCAGTGTGACATATCTGAAATCTGAATTAGCCATAACACATCATCAGGATCGCTCTGAGATAATCAGTGGCTTTAATGCTTCATCTAAAGCTCTATGTGTGTGTGTGTGTGTGTGTGTCAGGTACTGTAATCAGGTGTTGAGTAAGGAGATCGACGAGAGCGTGACGATGCTTCTGCAGGAACTGGTTCGGTTTCAGGAGCGGGTTTATCAGAAGGAGCCCAGCAAAGCCAAAGCCAAGCGGCGGCTGGTCATGGGTCTGCGAGAGGTCACCAAACACATGAAACTGCACAAGATCAAGTGTGTCATCATCTCACCCAACTGTGAGAAGATCCAGGCCAAAGGTCAGACCGAGAGTCAGTGATTGAATCTGCTGTGTCTGCACCTGTACAATCAGGTGCCAGCTTTCTGGCTTTATTTATTCTGCCTGGACAGTGTTTTATATTTTGTATTGTGTGTGTGTGTGTGTGTGTGTGTGTGTGTGTGCAGGAGGTCTGGACGAGGCCCTTTATAACGTCATCGCCATGGCAAGAGAGCAGGAGATCCCATTTGTGTTTGCACTGGGTCGGAAGGCTTTGGGTCGCTGTGTGAATAAACTGGTGCCGGTGAGCGTCGTGGGAATATTCAACTACTCTGGAGCAGAGGTATACACACACACACTCTAACACTGGGAACCTAGGGAATACATGAATGCAATGTCATGATAATAGCGTGTGCCAGGTGCATGACTGTATCTCCGTGTGTGTGTCTGTGTGTGTGTGTGTGTGTGTGTGTTCAGGCTCTGTTCAATAAGCTGGTGTCTCTGACGGAGGAGGCGCGGAGGGCGTATAAGGACATGGTGAGCGCACTGGAGCAGGAGCAGGCCGAGGAAGCCCTGAAGAACGTGAAGAAGGTCACTCATCACATGGGTCACTCCAGAAACCCTTCGGCCGCCAGCGCCATCTCTTTCTGCAGCGTCATCTCCGAGCCCATCTCAGAGGTCAACGAGAAGGAATACGGTGAGACGCGCTTTCAGTGCCTTTGTTAAATACACATAAGGTTATGTCAGAACACAGAACACTCAGCTCAGATGATTTTTAAGCAGCTTCACAGTAGTAAACAGGAAAATAACTATATTAATGATGCAAGCTTCAAATATGAGATAAAACACAGGGTTCACATAAACACTTCATTTATTCTGAAATTACCTCAAACAGTTTGAAGAAAATGGGATCTATGTTACTGTAAGAGATCTGTGCATTGGGTCTTAAAGTGACAGCAGCCTGATAAATCTGCTACTGTCAAACCAAAATGAGAAAATCAGTCACTGCTTCTGATTCATAACTTTAATGGAGCTTTAATGAAAATGAATGCATATTTAGTGAATACAGTGAAGAGTGTGCAGATTTTAATGAAACTCCCACAATGCAGCATTACGTCTGAATCTTCTCCCTGCAGAGACCAACTGGAGGACGATGGTGGAGAGCGCAGACGCTCCAGAGCCGCTGGAGACCGAAGCGGTCAGCAGAGTGACCAGCAAAGAGCCGGGCGAGGTGAGCTCTGCCCCTCCGCAGCCGCCGGCCGCCCGCGCTCCCGAGAGAGAAGAGACGTCCCGCTCAGACGACCGGCTGGAGTGGGCTTCCCAGCAGAGCACTGAGACCGGCTCCCTGGACGGCAGCTGCAGAGACCGCCTCAACTCCTCCATCACCAGCACCACCAGCACCCTGGTGCCCGGCATGCTGGAGGAGGAAGAGGAGGAGGAGGAAGAGGAGGAGGACTACCCGCCCGAGCCCATCTCCGTGCAGGTGCCGCCCCTCAGCTCCAGGATTGAGTCCTGGGTCAACAAAACCCTGGAGAACCTGCAGCTGCGCAGACAGAGCAGCACCGAGGAGGACGAGGAGGATGAAGAAGAGCGGCTGAGCGACGAAGAGGAGCTCGACACCTCCGATCTGACTGAACCAGCGTCCGACCACAAGGACACGGCATAAGAGGTCACCCTCCACAAACACACACTGACTCAGGAACCCATAACGGACAGACTGACCGCTCTCTCTCACACACACACACTCTCTCTCTGTGAATCTGCTCTCTCTCCACACGCCTGACCTCAGCAGAACTCACTCAGAAGCACCGTGAAGCATCACTACGGTCAGATTAGACGAGCTTCAGTCCTTCCTTCTTCAAATCCACAACCAAAAAACGCTTTTCTTGTTTCCAGACAAAATATGTAAGAATTATCCAGACAAGAAAAAAAGAACTGAAAATAAAAACAGGACTTGAACTCAAATCTGCCGAAGGTGGTTTTCTCAGTGTATTTTTTACAGTGCAGTTCATCGTTTCCTATCCTTCTGTGCAACATAAACCAATATATGGAGAGTTGAGATGCAGAAGCCTCTAAGTGCCATGGGAGATTTTCTTGTTTTTCTCAGGCTCGTGTGTGTCGAGTAAAGCTCAGGAGCCTGAGGAAAACATCATTCCAGAAGAAACTCTGTTTTAAAGAACTTTGGAACCCATTGACTTCCATCACATCACAGGCGTCTCGGTGTATATGAGCCGGTCCTGATGGTTTCTGGGTAAATATTCCAGCTGTCCTGAATCAGATGAATCCCGATGCTTGACGGTGTTTCGTGCTGAAGCGTGTTTGAAGAGCGTGTGCTGAATTATTTCTTAAACTCAATGAAGGAAGCGTTGGTTCATTCCTCCACACTGGTCTGATCGGTGTGTTGTTTCTCTGGAAGAGCAGCAGACGTCTGGAAGTGTGCTTAACTAATGAACAACCCTGTGTAAATAACCTGTTGAAATGTTTCTAATCCTCTGTCGTCTTCGGTTCTATTCTATATCTGGGACGGTACTGACGGATCTGTGGTGTGTGTTGTTCTCCGTCTGTGCTCCACCTGCAGGATCAGTGATGTTCAGTAACGTGGTGCTGGTGTAAAGCGTAGGATGTTCTGGAGCAGCAGGATCTCGGTGCAATAAGCGTCTGTAGCAGCTGACGGATCCGTCTCTCTCTCTCTCTCTCTCTGTGTTTGGAGTGATCTTCATCGGCGTGTCTTTTGCACTATGTACATAAACGTGAACATGCTTTGGTAACTAATGTGAAACTAGTTTTCCAGCGGTTCTGATGGTGAAGTCTCAGCGTGTCTACATGCAGTAACTGTTCTCTGACTGATCGTTAATACAATTAAACTGTTTTCAGTAAACTATCTGCTGTGTGTTTATGGCTTTATATTTCTGTGAGAAACCATGATTTATTCATCAGGAGTCCTGAAGCCGCTCTCCGGAGGAAAGTGAAGGTCCAGAGAGGTAATATTATTTGATATGAAGATGAGGGAAGCTTTAAAATACACATCTAATCAGATTTTTTATTAGTTCCCTTAAAATGTATTTTTATTAAGTGATCAATGTGATTTTGAGTTTACATTTTTTCTTTTGTAAATATTTATGTGCTTTTGTTACTATTTATTATTAAATATTAATATTTTTTATTTAGGTTTTAATTTTTAATTTATTGTTTTCATTAGGAAGTTTTAGTGCTTCAGCTTAATAAGCTTATTTCCAAGGCAACCTTTCTAATATTTGTTCACTTTTGAATCTAATATTTATATTTCAGCTTGATTTTAATAAACAAGATGTTTTAGCTTTACATCAGAAGCTGAGTTAGCAGATGAGGAGCGAGTTATTGCATTTAGATTATAACGACAGACCGTTTCTTTAGATTATTATCACTGATGAGAGCAGGACTGTGTATTATTAAGAAATAAATGAAGGCTATTTTGATCTCAACCCAGGTTTCAAAACAATGTACATAAAGTGCTCTATTTTCCCTGATTTTGTGCTTAAAGTGCTAAAAATGATTCTTTAGTACTTATTAAGATCAACCAAGGTATTTTAGGACGTGAGTATGAACTATAATGTGCTTTTATACATAACGTATCTGTATTAAAAAAAAAAAAAAAAAAAATTGGTTACCACATGAAACCATCTTTCATTCACTAGTACACTCAAGTACACTAACTAGTACACCACCTCATTTTTGGTGTATTAAGTACAGAACTCGTGTGTGAAATCAGCTCTTAAAGTACTCTTTAACCTGTTGAATCGCTTGCAGTCAGAAGGTGGCGCTCTCGTCTAAGAGCTTGAGAGGAACAAAGCTGGCACAGATCTGAAGTCAGAAAAAACATGCAGAGACGCTTCAGATTTCATCAGCTCCTAACGGCTGTAGGATCTGACAGGAACCCTTCTGAAGAACTGCTTCCAGACGGAGAGGGGTTTGGGTGGAGAGCTGACGTCAGACAGCTGCTCACGAGAGTCCGTCGTCTGCCTTCAGAACCAGACCGAGGGGCTTTCCAGAATTCCTCAGCCGGAGTCGGACAGATTTCATGTCTCTGGACTGTTGTGGCTGGTTGCCGGGGTTCTGCTATGCGGTTGCTAGGGTGTTCTCCGTGTTTTCACTGTCAGATGTTCTAGTAAAGTCGGTCACACAAACACGAACCGAGATGAGCTGCTCTCGGTGAAGCTCACAGAACAAACTCCAGACTGATTCTTGTAGTTCATGTTTTCCAAATCCCAAGCATCTTGAATTCTGTCGTAACCCAGGACTCCAGTGCTGAGAAGCGGCGTTAATTCCCAGCATGCACAGCCCAAGGCCAGGAACGCTTTTGGCATTCATGTTTTTGATTATGAGAGCGATCGCGCCGCCTGTGAGCGACCAGCCTCTTCACCAAAGAGCCAGAAACTGCTGAAAAACAGTCTTATTAAATACGAAACACGAGCTTCAGACGCTGTGTGTGCGCTCGAGAATTCCCTGCAGACACGACCGAACGCATCTGTAGATGACAACACACACTAACACTCACGCAAGCTCCCTTCAGAGAGTCTGATAAAAACATCCCAATAATACACAGTTAAAGATCAAACTAATCCAGCATTAAAATCCATAATCTATAATAACTCTTCCTCCAGTAAAGAAGTGCATCTCCTGTCGTCTCTCACATCAAAAGTTTTGGACTGTCCTGTCCCGTAAATGCTGCTTGATCTGTGCAGATTTCTCTCCTGATTCAGACCACAACACTTCTAATTATTATAAATATATATAATATTACAAAAATCATCTAAATGCTGGATTAGTTTGATCTTCCCCAGACGTTAGCTGATGGACTGGAGTGCTGTGGATTATTGAGATGTCTTTATCAGACTCTCACTCTGACGGCACCCATTCACATCCATAACTGAGACACATTCCTCCAGCTCTGAAGAAGAAACACACTCCTCCTGATCTTGGATGATCTTAGGGTGAGGATATTTTCAGAAAGTCTTCATTTTTGGACGAACTAGTCCTTCAATCCACATACCCTTGTAATTTTTAATCAAAACCATGAAGTCAGAAGGAATCTCTCTCTTCTGATGGCGCGTGCTCGAGGGCGGGACAGTAATCCCAGAGTGACCTGTCACTCACATGAGATCACAGCAATTAGCAAACCACAGCGATCCAATCCATTCCCAACGGACAACATCAAGTCCTGCCCTACATTTTTCTTGTTCAAGAAGCCGTTTTAACTTGGAAACGAGTCAAAATAGGCAAAAAACAGAAGAGTGCAGTCTTGCTGGAAAAGCAAGCGTTTGTGGTTTTGGTGTGATCATCACTACTGAGTGTGTGTTGGGATTGAATCATCAGGTGTCCGGCAGCATCATGTGACGTGTCTCTAAACGCATCCGGAGCCAGCAGTGACACACGCTGAGAAATATGCTGCTCGTGTGTGTGCATTAATCTTCAGCACTGAGGGGCTTTTGTCAGGGTCCTTACAGACGGCTGCAAAACAAGACCGTGCAGCTGTGAACATCAGCCGCTGTCGCTCTCTGCATCTGTCAGTCTGCCCTTCACACACACACACACACACACGCGCGCTGATCTGACTGGATGAGATCATCTGAGGGTTGTTATTTATCTTGGGTAACGTGCGCTGGGCGAGTCGGTGTGAGTCAACGAGAGAATTACCTCAAACATCAGAGATGCACGTGATCGAATGCAGAGTTCATCACCTGCTGATGTCAGACGCTCTGATGAGGCTCAGCGACTGCTAATAAACCTCTACAGATGTGCATCGGCCCGCCAATAAACAGAACTAGCTTTAAAAGGCAGCAAGTATGATTCACTGGATTCGACAGTTTGAGTTGAAATCTTAAATGAGTCATGATCTGAGAAGACAATTCCTTTGATTTCGTGACACATTTAAAAGATCATTGTGCTATAACTCAGATTTTTCATTAGACTTCAGTATACTGAAGCTGATGTGATCTTCTCTGTGATGTCATAGTGTGGATAAGCACCGCCTCCGCAGGAGATGATCAACACCTGCCCCTTTAGCCCCGCCCACCGATTCTACATAACCTCCTCTTTAGCCCCGCCCACCGATTCTACAGAACCTCCTCTTTAGCCTCGCCCAACGATTCTACATCACTCTCTGTTTAGCCCCGCCCCCTCATTCTACTTTGCTGCCTGGTTTAGCCCCACCAACCCAATTTACATCACTGTTTACCCACCTATAATTCAAAATCGTTGCCTGTTTAGCCCCGCCCACCGATTGTACATTGCTGCCTGTTTAGCCCTGCCTACCAATTCTACGTAACTTCCTGTTTAGCCCTGGACAACAATGCACCGTCACTGCCTGTTTAGCTCCGCCCAACGATTCTACATCACTGTTTGTTTTGCCCCGCCCACATCGCCTTCCTTCTGATCCCAGCTTTAGAAAAAAATTGGATGAACTTGATTTTTAATGTAGATTCAGAGTGAAAACGTAAGGTTAGAGTTGATCCTTTTATAAACAAGGAGCAATTTGTCGCTGGATTTTCAGAAAGATTGAAACTGATTGGATCTGTGCAACATTCATTACATTGCTTTGTCTCTTCTTACAGATCATTTCATATGAATTTATGCATGTTTGGCCTAAATCACAGCAGCATCCACCTGTGGGTGTTTACTTCAATCCTCCACAGCTTAGACCCTTAGAAAATAGACTATTGCTTCTAAATTATGATTTAAAAACATTGATAGCATCATGAATGAAGCTCAGAGAACAACACAAAATAGAAAACAGGCAGTTCATGAGATCTTCAAGACGTCTTCTCCAGGTCTGTGTTGAGCACCAGCCATCTTCTGTGGTTTTATGTTTGTTTGGGAGAGGCGTGTGTTAGACGCACATGTGAATGCATGCATGTTTGCATGTCCACGAGTGTGTGTGTGTGTGTGCTGGTTTGGCTGAAGGACCCGGTCGACCCAAAACACAAGAGTTTTCCAAACCGTAGATGGTCAAAAATGTGAAGGGAGGTCGTCAGAGTTTTCCTGCGAGTGCTTCTCTGTGTCAGAGGAGAGAAATAACCCCGGAGACATCCAAACATCAGCCGAGAGGATCATGGATGACTCTTTCAGCTCGCGACCGGCCGATTCCATCAGAGACACTCTCAGAGGATCACTGAGGTCACAAACATGGGATGAGGGAGTTTTGTTCTACTTTGCACATGCAATCTAGTTTCTCAGAAATAAAGGTACTAAGTTCCTTTTAAAAAGGTGCTCCTTTAGGTTCAAATATGTAGCTATACTTCAAGCACTAGTATGTACCTTTAAGGTAGCGAAATATACCTTTTAAGTACAAACATGTCTCTCTTAAAAAAGGTACCAACCCAGTGACAGCTTTTCGACCTTTATTTCTGACAGTGTCTTTGAAAAAAAACATGCATCCCATCAGCCATGTTTTCTCAGTGACCCGCCAACAACAACTTAAAAATCAGAGCTCAAAGAAAATCAAACAAAAAACCCATTGGTTTCCAAGCTGAATCATAAATGCCAATCTTTCCAGCAGGACTTGAAAGCACCCAGCAGCACTCATGTTTTTATATAAACACGTGCTGATGATTCTGAACTGACCTTCAGAACACGGGTCACACAGGCTTCAGCTCATCTGAATCCAGCCTCTGGTCTGAGAGAAATGAAGGAATATGAATTAGATTGATTAAAGTCGGTTCCATTGACCCTCACAAAGATTTAACAAGCACAAATCACCCCATCAGTAAAGGGGAGTTAAAAAAATGAGAGAGTAAAAAAGACATACTCATATTGAGTCTATCAGTCAGGAAAAGGTTACGCAGACATTTCCAAAACCCTGGATCTGAACAGACCAACAGCGAGAGCCTTAATGTTGAAGCGAAGAACTCTTGGAACGCTGGAGAAACTCCCCAGGAGCGACTGGCCTGCCAAGCTTTCTCCAGAGGCGCAGCCTAAAACCATCCAGACGGTCACAGAAGATCCTGAAGCAGCGTCCAGGGAACCGTAGGCTCCTCTCGGCTCAGTGTTTATGATGCCACAATCAGAAAGAACATAAATGTTTGTCTGTCACTGGCCAAGAAGCACCCAGATGAGTCCAAGTGTGCTGGGAAGGTGGAGAGCCAAGCGGAGCGTGAATCAGCTTCAGGAGCTGGAAGACTTTAACGCTGCTTTATATCTGAAGAACATCCCTGATCCAGCTGGAGATGAAACCAAGCTGGAGGATGTGAACATTCACACAAGAAAACAAGCACAGTGTTTATAAATGTACTCCTCAGACTAGAGATTAATGACTCGCCGGAGAGGGGTTCTCAGTTGTGTGAAGCGTGAAGGACATTTCGCTAATTTAAAGAACCTCTTTGCACCCTTTTGTGCAATGGAGATGTTCTCCACTCGCAGTCACACCTCAGAAGAACAATTATCAGGCCCCTAAAGAACAGTTTAAACCAGCTAGGCTCCGCCCACAAGAATCACGGTTTACAAACACTTCATTCATCAAAAGTGGCTCGGTTCTTCTACTACATACTCTAATATCCTGAGGAACCTTGGGGCGATGAAAAGGTTCCCTGAATGTTAAAGGTTCCTCGTGGACCCATCAGACACCTGATAACATCGCCAGGCTAAAGTCTCAGGTCTGCTGACGCACAGGCGGCTCTCCATGAACCTGAACGCTCTGAGATATCAAAGCCATCTAGAAGTGATTAATAATGATTGATTGTGTGAGATTTCAGATACTCCTCCCATATCGCTGATCGTCTGGGAGTCGGAGCGCTCGATTCCTGGAGTCCAAGAGCACGGGAAATGAAAGGAGACACAGTCGCTCCTGAGCCAAAGCAAATAAACAGTGTGAGAAAGTTTGAGTGAGACGCTTTCGCACAGCACACGCTCCCCCTCCATCCGTCTGCGATCCGCACGAGGCCAGGAACAGGAACAGGAATGGGATGCTGTTATTGGGTCACGTGCAGCGAGAGAGAGGACTGAATTCCTCAAAAGTAGGTCAGTATATTGGAGCATCTGTTTAAGCCATAGCGCCGAGCCTTAGAGAAAGTAAACAAAAGAATGAGCCGAAGTTTGTCACTCGACCTCGAACCTCGCAGCCGATGGGACCCAGAGACACACGCCTGCTGCCGAATAATGACGTTACCCAGCGCTGCTCGCAAGCCATTTAAACCCAGTTTATGAACTGAGTGGATAGTGAAAGCAGTGGCATTGTTTTTATATGATTAAAGTTTTTATTAATAATGTCGACCATGTTTATTTAGACCATTTCAATTTTATTTTAATATTCGTTACATTTTTAGTAAGTACTTTTGCCATATTTATTTTTTTTCTGATTTAGTTTTTATTTATTTATACTCAACAAATACTAATAAATACAAAAACACATTTCCGTAGCTCAAACAGTACTCGGTAAAAAAAATTCCAGAAAATTTATAATAAAAAACTGGCAGCTGTGGGTGCGAGTACTACTGTAAAAATACGGTAACAACATTTTTTTTCAGTTAAATTTACAGTTTACTCACTGATAAGCATCAAATGCAGGTGATAATGAAAAAATGACATGATGAACCAAAGCAGCTTTTAAATATGAATATATATATAGAAGGAGATCAGAGTCATTCACACAAACACTAAACACCATCATAATGAGACTCAAATATTCAATAAACATTAATTTAACAACATTACATGTGACACACAACCCTAATAAACATCACTGAGAAGAAAAAAACTAAGAACAAACATCAAATTCAAACAAAATTTGAAAAGCAATTCACGGAATTCTAAGAACATCAATTTACGTTTTTTTTTTTCTTTTTTTTTTTTACTGTGAATTTGCCATTAATCATTTAACAGGTTTTTACCGTAACATTTTCACCGTTTTTTTCTTCTTCAGTTTTCGGCCATATTTTATAGCGTAGATCAGAGCACTATCAGTGCCCATTGTCTTGGGTTTAATTCTCAGGGAATAAATGAATGAAAGTGTCTGCCAAATGCATAAATGCCAAATGCAGCTCTTTAATTTTAAAATTTATTTTTTTCTATTTGTCACACAAGAGTCTTCAGAGAGTCGGTTCACCAAACCTGAACTTCATGAAATATATTCAATTTGCAATGGGTATGAATTGATGTCAGTGGGACGAAAAGTGTAGTGTGACCAAGCATCAGCTGGAATTATTGCATTTAGACGAAGGATTACGAAGAAAAACATTTGTTTAGAACACACTGATGAGATCAAGAGCAAAGTAAATTTCCTCAGTTTCATGTTGACTTCAGTCTGCATTCCTAACAGATGATTCCTGATGCTCAGAGCTTCGGTCCGGTCCAGAGAGAGGAGGGTTCTCCACCCACCGTGTGCATCAGTCTCTGGGTCTGACCGCAGACACAAACACCCATCAGGATGTGCTTCTTTCCCTCGCTGAAGCTCTGCTGCATCAGTAATGTAGCGCCGTATTATTTTATACCATGCTGAGGAATAACTGTTACGTGTAACGGAATTACAATTACAAAATAAATGTAACTGTTACAGTAACTGAGAAAAACTGTTACAAAAGAGCATTCATAAGAATAATTTCACACACACAGATTTAATTGATTTCTTTCCCAAATTGCAGTGACTGCTCTATAATGCAAGACACTAATGTTATGTAATACCATAATCCTTTAATTTCATATTTGGGTTTATGTATCCCAAGGCATTGTTAGATGTGTTTCCTGTCATGGATTTGATTTCAAATACAGTAAACCAATCCGCAATGGTTTATTTAATAGAGTTTATTTAAGAGGCGCTAAAGTCTGATTTTGTGGTGGCTGTGGTGTAACTTCTCAGGTAAAGAAGCATTCTGAAAGTCTGTCAATAATCAGTGTTGAGTTCTACTGTAAGATTAACTCTACCTGCTTTAAATGTTTCAAAATCAGTTAAAATCATTTATGGAGAAGTAATCAATAAGTTGCATTACTTTAATAATATTACAATTTAAATAATATATGTAAATATAGTGCTTTTGATTAATACTGTAGATATATATTATAGTATTTGCAACACTTTGTTAAAGAATACTACACCATACTGAAGTATTAACTGATAAACTGTAATAATGTAGTACACTTTAGATGTGTTGTACTGTATAACATGCTGCACTATAGTTGTAGAAAACTTAGTAAAATATTTGATCACTTGTTTATACTATAAGTTGATATATTACCACAGCAGCTATAGAATTACACAACAAATTAATCAAAAACACTTTAGTATGTTTTACTGTAAATTACTGTAGTATTTTTCCATGTGGTATTAGCTCCTCTGGTTGTGTTTTGTAAAAGTGAGCGCACATGCTTCTTTGACAAGGCTTGAGCTGTGTATTGTGCAGCACGTCTGGAGGGTAAAAGTCAAAAATTGCTTCCCGTGAGCCTCCTCTCTCATTGTGCATTGTTCGTGTTCTCGTTACAAGAGTCAAGGTGCTGCCAGCGTGCGCGCCCCCGCGCTAAACGTGACTGGGAACGCGGACAAGAGCCAGAGTATGTCAGCGAGCGAAAGTTCGAAAAAAATATAAAAAAAGAAGAATTACTACAACAAATATTCCTTTTAAGGTGTTTCGAAAGTACAACGGCGTTATATCAGCGCGCGGGATTTCATCTGAAAGTTATAACGACGACGTCTTTGTATCGTGTTACGTAGGCTACCTTTATGAATATGATATCCTCATATTGATTGATTTTATTCAGTAAAAGCGTCATATATGTTACCCTGGAGCACAAAAGCAGTCATAAGCAGCACAGCTATATTTGTAGAAAAAGACAACAATACATTATATGGGTCAAAATAATTTTTATTTTATGCCAAATATCATTAGGATATTAAGATTGTGTTCCATTAAACTATGTAGTAAATTTCCTATTGTAAATATAGCAAAATTTAATTTTTGATTAGTCACATGCATTTCTAAGGACTATTTTTTGAACAGCATTACATGTGATATTTTTTTGCAAAATTTCCCAGATTTAAAATAGTTGTATATCAGCCAAATATTGTCCTCCTAACCATACATCAATGGAAAGCTAATTTTTCAGCTTTCAAGTTTTGCATAAATCTCAATTTGACAAACGGACCCTTATGGGTGGTTTTGTGGTCGACGGTCCAGAGTAATAAGTGAGTTCGCGCAGAGTTCTCGCGAGATCTGAGGGGAGCGAGTGTTTGCATGAGATTTGAGTGGCGCAGCGGAATGAGCGCTGATGCAGTAACGCAGCCGCTGCGCTTTGTGTTGCACCTCTGAGCCGCCTTACTCTCCTTTTCTCACCCTGACAACTTTTACCAGGCACTTTACAGTCTTTACTAGTGCAGACTTACTGAAGGAGACCTCATCTTCATCTTCTTCATCATCTGCTGGAGGTACAGAAACTTTCTTTCCCTCAGTTTTATTTTACCTCAGTTTTCATCCTCTGCTCAAAAAGTTTCTCCGCTGTCGAATTCTTCTTTACTTTACATAAACGCCTATGACTGACGCACACTAAGCTAGTTTCTTGCTCGATAGGTTGGAGTTTTTGTCAGTTTTGTTATTAATGTGAGCTGTTGGTCTTGCAGCGGGAGCGCGCGCAGAATGAGGCGGCTGCTCGTGCTCGCGGCGGGAATCTCAGCGCTCGCGTCGCTGTGTGTATCAGCGCAGACGCTCGACGCAGGCGCAGACAGAGCTGCGCAGACACTGAACGCAGGCGCAGACAGAGCCGCGGAGCAGCCCAGAGCGAACCGATCGAAGCGGCGCGGCGGCGGCCAGGACGTGCTGAAGGGGTAACGTAACGACTCACTCCATCACCAGAGAAGCGCAACATTTACTCTAAACACCGCACTAAAGCTGTCATTATCAGCCGTTAGGGATCCTGTGGGAACCCGGTTTCCCGCGCTCCAGAATCCGTTAACTAGCTCTAGCGTCATAACATTAATGACAGTTTAGGTTTCGTAGAAGTGCTGTTTTCTTTGGTCTGTTGAGTGTTTGTTTTGCAACATCTCCAAGTCTTTGTGTTCATTTAGATGATCCTAATAAAACACAATAATCAAACATTAAATTATAGGAAAAAATCATAGCTGTGCACTAAAGTCACCGAACCTGTGGTAATTGGGACTTTTTATCTCACGATTATGAGGAAAAAGTCAGAATTGTTTGATAAAACTCGTAATTCTTTCTGTTTTTGCACAATTTGTCACTCTCACAATAATTTTTTTTTGTTTGTGCCACCGAATAAAAATTAAAAAAGGTAATTGTGACTTTTTATCTCGTAATTTTGACTTTTTCTCACAGTTACCTGTTTATGTGTCACAATTTGGACTTTCTTCTTGCAATACTGATTTTTACAAGTTTATATATGTAAATATATTTATATATTTTATATCTATATATCTTCTATATAGCTGCAATTACCTTTTAAAAAAATTCTACGTGACATACCAAAATACAGAAAAAACGTTTAAGAAATAAACAAAAAAAATAAATAGAATATATAACTTTTTTATTCTTGTTCCTGAAAAAAGTATAAACTTTTACTCAAAAACAATTAGTATTAAATTTCACATTTAACTAGAATGACTTTGATGTTGGCTTAATAATCTATAATTTTTTTAAGAGCATGAGGTTTTTAAGCTATGCAATATGCAAGATAAATAAAACGCTAAATAACCTGTTTTATTTAAAACTAAACATCTGTTTACAGTATGTGCTCCTTTCTGTTTCCATGTTGGTTTTATTCTACGTATGGAGAGTTTCACACATGAAGTTTAGGATTGAATTTGACCCCGTGCTCTTCCCGCAGGCCGAATGTGTGTGGATCCCGTCATCATGCGTACTGCTGTCCCGGATGGAAGACCTTGACCGGAGGCAACCAGTGTATCGTCCGTAAGTCCTCATCAGCTTCCTGTTTGCTGTGTTCTGCTCCAGCTCTCAGTAAGGCAGTGGTTCACAGTGGAGGGCGGGGTTCTAGATGATTGTTTTTCGCTCTCGTCCTGTAAATGAATAGATTGGCAGCGCTCAGGAAGGCTGGTGTTGTGTGACTCTGGCCGGCTCTCAGGCGCGGTGGGTGGGGTGATGTTGTTTACGTCTGAAGGTCAGGCGCTAATGGATCTCGGCCACAATGACCCAGAGTCTCTCTGACCTCCCGACCTCTCTCTGACCGCACTTAACAAGAACATTCCGGTAATAATCAGAGTTTGGACACATTCCAGTTATATGTGCGTCGTGTAATGGCATTAATCCGATTAAGCCGATATTTCCTGAATAAGACAGCTGGCATATGCCTCGATGAACTGCGAGTCTGTCTCATGGAAGGACCTGGAGCGGGACCAAAGCTGATTCTACAGACTTTGATTTTCTGGGATGGATTTAGACATGTTAGTGTGCTTAAACGCTTCAAACGCTCTCTGATGCTCCTGAAGGAAAAAACATGCATTAAGAGCAGGGGGTGAAAACTTTTGAACAGAATGAAGATGTATACCTAAATATCATATTTTACCATTTAGTACAGCCCTTGAGAAGCTACAGAGGACGTCTCACAGAAGACAAAATACGTTTTACCATGATCTTCAAATTCAAAAGCTCTTAACCTATAGTTGCATTCGAGTCCCTCATTTGTCCTCGGTGGATCTCAAAAGCCATTATTGGGTTCAAATACACAAAAATGCTGGAAAACCAAAGGATTTGTGGGAGCTGAAGGAGTTTTCTGAAGATCAGCAGGCAGTTCAGGACAAACAAGGGACTCATGAACAACTATCACCAAACTAAAAAACAGGGTCTTTCATAGAACAACATAATATCAAGGACGGGGTCATTTTTATATATGCAACTATTATTTTTACTTTTGGACTACATGTAAATGTCTTTTATGTGAAATATCTTTGTTCAGGTCAGTACTGATTAAACATAACAAGCATTTTGTATGACACCTCTTATTTTTGCTAACATTAAGTTAAATTCTTCTTTCAACCGTAAGAAACAAGAAGTCACAAGAGATGTGTAGAACGTTCGGAACATCACCTGCGCCTGTCTGAAGGTCAAGCGATCAGTAGATGTCGTCAGTCATTATTTTTGCTGTTCTCAGCTATTTGTCGCAGCTCCTGCGGAGATGGCTTCTGCTCCAGACCCAACGTGTGCACCTGTCCGAGCGGCCAGATCGCTCCCACCTGTGGGTCCAAATCAGGTAATTCAGTCCTCTCTTCTTCATCCAGGTGTGTGTCCGTCACACAGGTGGAGTCAGATAGTGATGTGAAGCTTGATTTGATTTCAACTCTTACTGTCACAACATCATTCTCAGGAGTGTTTTGATCAAACCAAGCCAACTTTTCTTTCTGACGTGTCGTGTGTAGATGGTAACTTTCAGTCTGTGAGGTATCTTCTGTGAGTATTATTGCACTGATACAGAGATTAATAGCTGATGTGATGCGTGATACTGTACATACATGGAAATGTAGTTCCTTAATTTCATTTATTTTAATTACTTGATCAATCTCTAAGTTATTATTTGCTTTGAATTATTATTTTTTACTGCTTTTGTGTTCATAATTTGCATTTATCAAATGCACTTTATTATTGTTTGGATGCATGCGGTTTTAAAATGCTCTTTTTAGGACAGTTTGTAAACTTATGATGCATGCATTATTTTATGTTTTTTTAAACTTAATACGCATGCATATTTAGAATGTTCTCTATGTCATGAAATCTTTTGTACTTCCTGTGCATGCATTTTTAAAATGTTGTCTTCTTTATGAGTATTTATTTTTAATGGATAGCGATTTGAATACCATCATGTAAAAAATGTGCTACAGAAATAATCTTGTCTTAATGACAGTAATTAAGATCTGAACCGAACAGATTTGCATTTTTATTTTATTTTTCATAATAATAGTTTAAATCAAACGTTGTGGTGTTTTTGGAGTGGAATGATGCACTGATGTCGGTCAGTAGGATGCAGCTATCAGCAAATGATCTCAAAATGGACAATAATGACCCGGACTACTGCAGCAAATGTAAATCTCACAAGACTTTTTACCGAATATGGTTTAGCATCTTAACACCAAAAATGTTGAAAGATGGTCATTTCTTTAGGGTGTTGAAAATAATGGTTTAGTGTCCCAATCGTCTCAGATTCTTGTGGTTGTTTTACTGCCGTGATTGTGAATAACAAATATTGTGAATATTAGCTGTGTGTGGATGGGTGTGTGAAATTTGGAGTCCGTCCACAGTCAACAGGCCTCACCCGCCGCTCCAGCTCCTCACTGGATCACTGCTGCAGCTCCACGGGGAGGAGACGCTCGTGTGTGTGTTTGTGTGTGTGTGTGCTGTAGTTTGGGGACAGATTCGTCCCCAGATGTGAGCTCAAGCCTCTTCAAACCTGCCTTAGTGGGCGTCCACAACAGGAAAAATGATTCATGCACACAATAATAATGTTTCTGAGCATTTTACTCTAGGCTTTGTGTTACTCTTCAGTTGCCTTGCAATCAAAGACATCTTGAGATTAATGATCAGAGTTTCATATTACCTTCTCTAGTTTTTTTGCACCATATATTAGTAAAAATTACTCTCTGTTTTCCTGCTGAAATGGATGAAACACACAACCAACACAAGCTATATAATCAGATTACTAGTAAAGTGATGCATTACTTGTGATTATTTAAAATAAGCAATGCAGGTTACTTTATTGACTGACAGCTCTCTTGTGCCAGTTTAGAGACAAACAGGGAGTAAGTGCAGAGGTGTTTCCTTCAGCTTTAGGCTTGTTTATTTCTCTTTTAGTGTGAAAGGGTGTGTTAACTTTTTTGTGGGGTAGTGTGGGTTTTTTTGTTATTAAAAATAAATAAGCCAGCCCAGCCCAGGTGGCCAAAAGTAATGTAATCTGTAAAAAGGACACAATGTAATGCAATTAATTACTTTTATGAAGTAATGCAATATTATAATGTAATGGTAATGTTTAGGTAATGTTAAACTGAAATAACCATTGAAACCATTTTTAGCTGCTGATAATACTAGTGTTCTGATGCTTTTGGCCAGCGCTGTATGTGTAAATATCAAGAACATTTAGATTCTCCATTACAGTTAAAACTGTGTTTGAAGGAGTGTGTGTGTGTGTGTGTGTGTGCGCGCAGTAATTAACGCATGTTTGTCTTCAGTCCAGAACTGTAACATCCGCTGTGTGAACGGCGGCACGTGTGCGGAGGACCAGTGTCTGTGTCAGAAAGGCTACTCCGGAGCTCACTGCGGCCAGCGTAAGACTCTCGTGACCCTGCAGCACACACACAGATGACTCTGCGGTGGAAGCTAACCGTGTCTCTGTCTCCTCTGCAGCGGTGTGTGAGTCCGGCTGTCTGAACGGAGGACGATGTGTCGCTCCGAACCGCTGCCTGTGTAACTATGGCTTCACCGGAGCTCAGTGTGAGAGAGGTGAGTGTTCGATTCAAACACGTGTGTAAAACATCAGACACACACATCAACAATAACTCCTCCGACTCTAGTTTGTAGATCTAAAGGTCCATGCTTTCGCCATTTTGTTTCCTTTTAGAAGCTGGTTGAGGGCTGTTAGTGTGTGTGTGTGTGTGTGTATGTATGTGAGGTTTTGTTTGTTTCTGTGTGTGTGTGTGTGTGTGTGCGGGATTATGTGGTTTATGAGGACACAAATTTGTATAATGACATGAGTATGACAGGTATTAAAATATGTAGGTGTTTTATGAGGATATGTTCAGTGTCCCCATAATTCAAAAGGCTTAAAAATCATACTAAACAGTGTTTTTTTGAAAATCTAACAATGTACACAGTCTCCTGTAAGGGGTAGGTTTAGGTGTAGGGTCAGTGTAGGACAATACCACATACAGTCTGTACAGTAGAAACACCATTACACCTATGAAGAGACCCCAGAACACATGGACACACTACAGGAGTGTGTGTGTGTGTGTGTGTGTGTGTGTTTAGGACCTGGTTTCTGGACTCTGATGTTCTTTGGATGTTATTAGCAGCAGATGTGCTGAGTTCAGTGTTTGTGAAACAGGACAGAGCGTTCTCTGTTTGTTTGCTGCTCATTTTGTTGGAAATCATATTTGTGTGCAAACAGCAAGTGGAAACATCCCTTTATGACACATCTCCGTCCTCCAGAAGGCACGATCGTGTCGGGTGTGTTTATCAGCTATAATGTTCGCTGGGGCAACTAAAGACAAGCCTGTGTTGCATTTTGGGTCAGACTTGTGTATAAATCAGGCTGAAGTGTTGAGAAAACTTATGAAGTTTATACAGACTTTATACAGTGTGCTGTGCTTCATCAGATTCACACAGGTGTAGAGAATCACATTCACAGCTTCAGAAACACACTCACCTGCCAGTCAGCTGTTGTGCTTAAACTGGAGTTTGAGATGGATTGATAGATATTCAGGTAGCTGTCCAGTCAAACAGTGAGGAACATTTATACATGCATTAAAAGGCACACAACTTCATTATTCTAATAAAGCATGTCGTTTCATTTATTTTTTATGACTACTTTTATACCAATGATGCATGCATTTTAAATACTATTTACCTTTTGGAAATGTTTTCTGTTTTCTTTTTATACCTATAATGCATTTCTCATATTTTTTTATATTATAGTTATAATGCATGGATCTTTTTTATGACTGTTTTATGCTTATGATGCATGTCTTTTAAAAAACTTTAAAAAAGCATTTTTACATTTATTTGCATGCATTATCAAAATGTTTTCTTTGTCACTTTTTATATTCGATGTATAGCACTTTGAATTACCATTGTATATCAAATATTTTTATGAGTGGTGCATGTACTTGACCCTGATCTGGTGGTTGTAAAGGGTTAATGGATCAAGTGTGTGTGTGATTCACACTCAGCTGAAGTCACATTTTTGTAAATGATTGTTAAATTGGATTTGTGCAGGAATGAGGTGCACAGAGAGCGCAGTGAACACAGACATTCCCAGAGATTTATTCAGTTGATGAACTGCAGGAGATCATGAATTCCATAATGAATCAAGCTCTGCTAATGTGGCCTGTGTGTGAGAGAGAGAGAGTGTGTGTGTTCTGGTATTCACTACATTATGAGGACCAAATGCCACCAAAAGTATAATAATACAAGTACATTTTGACCTTGTGTGGACATTTTTTCGTCCCCCTGAGGAAACAAGCTTATAAATAATACAGAATGAGGTTTTTTGGAGAATGTCAAAACGCCTGTAGTTTTGTGTGAGGGGTGGATTTAGATGTAGAGTAAAGGGATAGAAAATACACTTTGTACAGGAGAAAAACCATGACGCCTGTGGAGAGTCCCTGTCATGTTAGGAATACCAGTGTGTGTGTGTGTGTGTAAATGTTAGTGTGTATTAGAGTGTGATTTTTATTGCTCCCAGATGTTGAGCAGTGCAGGGAGTGTCCCCTTCACACACACACACACACACACACACACATGCAGGGTGTTCCCAGTGTTCACATGAAGCAGCAGTGAGTTGATCAACACTGTAAGAACATCAGCGATGGGAGACTAGTGATCGTTCCTCAAGTCATCATTCATTTTTCATTAACTATTTCACTGCTAGTACAAGTATAAATTAGGGATGTTGAACCGGAATTTTCGAATAGTCGAATCAAGAGTTTAGACAGTCATAATTACTGATGTTAACACAGGGAAAATGTATAACAGACGCTTTTTTTACAGTAGTGCTCTCATTATAACGTTAGGAATATGACAATAGTAAATAATGTTCTGCATTTGTGACCCTGGACAACAAAACCAGTCGTAAATGTTAATTTTCCGAAATTAAGATTTATACATGATCTGAAAGCTGAATAAATAAGCTTCCCATTGATGTATGATTTGGATGGATAGGGCAATATCTGACTGGGATACAACTATATGAAAATCCGGAATCTGAGGGTACAGAAAAATCTAAATACTGAGAAAATCACATTTAAAGTTGTCCAAATGAAGATCTTAGCGATGCATATTACTAATCACAAATTAAGTTTTAATACGTTTACAGTAAGAAATTGATCTTCATGGAACATGATCTTTACTGACTATCCTAAGGATTTTTGGTAAAAAAGAAAAATCAATAATTTTGACCCATACAATGTATTTTTGGCTATTGCTACAAATATACCCCAGCGACTTCAGACTGGTTTTGTGGTCCAGGCTCACATTTCTGTTTTGAGCTGCGCGCGCTGAAGATGATCAGTAGAATGAAGCATGATTGCAGAATTTTTCATTTCATTTATCTCATATAGAATACACTTCGTTATTTATACAACGTGATGTTAATATTACGACTTGTAGTATATCTGCACGAAATACCCAGAGTGCAGAATTGAACGTGTCTGTGCGGCTCGGGATGAACTCCTTTTGTTTACGCATTCTTCACGCATCAATGTGCAGAAACACGACAGCTAAAGAGTTTTATTATAATAGTGTTCTGATGTATATGACAGTCCCAGTCATAGTTATTATTATTCTTCACTGTTTGTCCTGCTCGCGCTGCGCGAAGAGATAAGGGCTTTACTGCAGCGTAACTCAACCAAAACATCATAAATAATATACACAATATATATAAACCAGCTGAAATGTTTGAAATCACTTGTACCCTACCTGATCGAAAAAAATCCAGTCTTTCACTCTGCCTCAATTTGAGTCTCGTTAAAGATTTAAATCCCTGCCACCTTTTCAGATTCTTATTTACAGCATTATTTTAATTGGCTGTATATTAACATTTGGGAGAAATCCAGTAGATCTGTGTAAAATCAGACATTAAGCACCCCCATATAGCATGCTAGGATCATAACGTCCTGTGAATATACGACTGAGAGACTGGAAGACGATTCAAGCTGCTTTAATAAGAGCATAGAATTGTTGACTATTCATATAATATGAAATATTAATTGTTTTACATTTTTAACATTATAAACAAAAATTGGTGGTTAAGAATCATCTAATTTTGTTGGTTTTGAAATGTTGTATTAGTCCAGTCAACAAAAATATGTTCTAAGAACGTTTTGCTAATGTTCCCATTAAGTTTTGAAAACATTATTCATATTACTTTTTAATATTCTCTCTGAAAAACATAAAAAAAAGAATATCCCACTAAAACGCTTCACTAAAAACGTTCTGTGAACAATGTATAAATGTTTTCCTGCTAATGTTTGGAAAGCATTATTAAGGATTTTCTGTTACTGGAAGAACGTTTGCGAGTACCTTGGCAGAACGTTTCCTGTTAGCCAGGAGTGTGCTGGCATGTTAAAATGTGAAATGTGACCCTGAAGCACAAAACCACGTTCAGTTTTATTGAAATTGAGATTTATGCATCATCTGAAAGAAAGCTGAATAAATAATCTCTCCACTGATGTCTGGTTTGTTAGGATCGGACAATATCTGAGGGTGCAGAAAAACACTAAATATTAAGAAAATCTCATTTAAAGTTGTCCAAATGAAGTTCTTAGCAATGCATATTACTAATCAAATACATCTACCTTTCAGTTACATTTTCGGTAAGAAATTGACCAAGTATCTTGGAATGTGATCTGCCAAGTATTTCTACAAATACACCTGTGCTGATGACTGCTGCTGTGCTCCAGAGTTCAGATGTCATGCTAGTGTTGCATTAGTGCGTTAAACATGATCTGTGTCTCTAGATTACAGGACGGGGCCGTGTTTTGCGTCAGTCAGTAACCAAATGTGTCAGGGTCAGCTGACCGGAATCGTCTGCACTAAGACTCTGTGCTGTGCGACGGTGGGCCGGGCCTGGGGTCATCCCTGTGAGCAGTGTCCAGCACAACCACACCCCTGCCGCCGAGGATTCATTCCCAACCACCGCTCTGGAGCCTGCCAGGGTGAGACGCACACACACTCACATACATACACACGCAGTCACTCACACACACACACATTTACATATATATATAAGTGTGTGGATTGCATTTACATTTACCTTCAGTTTAGCATTTCAGTTCTTCATATCCTCTTCATATTATTTATTCCCAGTTTGAAAGTTTTGTTTTTCATGCTGCTGAACCAGTCTGCCGTTTCTAACCTTCATTCATTCTACAGCTCTTGGCTCGTTTCGTCTATAGCCAGCATATTCTTTTTCTCCACAAAATCCCTTCTGTTAATAGAAATTAATTGTTGTTATTAAAGTATCAAGAGCAATAATCAGCACTAATGATTTTGTCAGGATATTGCAGCTTCACCCTCTAATGAGATCTTTTTTTTATTTAGAGGCTATTTGTTTTAGGTAATTGTTTTGTAATTGATTGAAGTAATTGGTTCGATTTAAATATTTGACATGAAACAACAACACTGAATTAAGTAATTATAAAAAGTGCCCTTACAAAGGTGAAAAATCCCCAGGATATCAATTCCTGCGGCTAATATTGCCACTTACTGGAAAAGCTCATTTCTGACCCTAGACACACACACACACACACACACACACACAGACGGACAGACAGTTCACTCTAATTGAGTCAGATTGGTTTTGGTTCTAATGAAGGAATGCTCCCAGTCATGCAAACAAGGACACACTGTCAGAACACATAGAGGCACGCCTGAGCAAGCCAGACGATCCCACAACACACACACACACACACTCTGATGAAGATCTACACTTATCAAGAGTAAACACACAGATCCACTCTGATACACACACACACACTCTTGAGTGTGAACGGATCTCTCAGTGATGCACCTGTTGATCTGAGCTGAAGGCTGAGGTAAGATGTGCCGGTCTCTGCTGGTCTGTTCCGGTTTTGAAGAGGATGACAGACCGGCTCCGGTGTGTGTGGTTTGGCTGTGACTGTAATTCCTCCAGCTGGGTAAATTCTTTTATCGTCTGGCTGTCTGAGTCGCTCTGGGAGGGTGTGCATGGGTCTCCTCTCTCTCTCGGTCCAGTCTCACACTTCTCCTCAAATCAATCAGGTTTTTATCTTGTCCCTTAATATTTCTCCCTGATCCTCACTGTCTCTGTGTGTGTATGCACAAATGAGCATTCTTCTGTGTGTGTGTGAGATGCAGGTGTGTGTACAGTATCACTATCACAGTAGGTATTGACGGGATCAACGCGTCTGAATGCACTGGGAGCCTCCATGACTGTTCAAGAGTTAAAGAACTAAACACTTTGATTCATCAAGGATGCATTCAATTGTTCAGTAAATACATTTATAGTGTTACAGTAGATTCTATTTCAGATAAATGCTATTCTATTGAACTTTCTATTCACCTGTGATTCCTGGTAAATGAAACGTTTCACAGTTTCCACAAAAATAACTGTGTTCAACACTGATAATAATCACAAGTGTGTGTTGGGCAGTAAATCAGTATATTATTATGATTTCTGAAGATCATGTGACACTGAAGAGTGGCTGAACATCACAGAAATACACTTTAACACACACTCACACAGAAAACAGCTGATTTAAACTGTAATAATATTTACTTACTGTATTTTCGATCAAATAAAAGCAGAAGAGATTCTTTCAAAAACAAAAAAAAAGCAAACTGACCTTAAACAGTATGATTTATGTGACTGAAGAACGTTTGGCTGTGACACTCACTTATGTACATTTGATTAGTCATACAGAAATGATGCACAGCCTAAAGATATTATGATTTGTTTGTGTCTTAACTCTTCGCTCTGTTTTCAGGCTCCACAAACACACATGAAGCGTTGCGACATGAGACCGGAGCGCTGATATTTCCTCCTCATGTTCTTCTGTTTTGAATTATACACACTGATTTGAGTGCATCTGTTGTGTTGTGTTGTTAAAGCATTTCCTCTCTCTCTGTGTGTGTGTGTGTGTGTGTGTGCAGATGTGGACGAGTGCCAGGCCATTCCTGGACTCTGTCAGGGGGGAAACTGTGTGAATACTGTGGGCTCATTTGAGTGCAAATGCCCTGCTGGACACAAGTTCAACGAAATCACACAGAAATGTGAAGGTAATGACACACATCAGAACTCATTGTTCAGTCTCTACACACACAAGATCTCTTTAACGTCTCAGATGTTTCTCCTAGCGAATGAAAAACAAGAAGAGATGTTTCTCCGGAGAAAAAGTCCCTAATAACGTTGGCACAACAACAACTGAGACGTTTCTGAACAACGTTTTGTTGGGCTTTCTTCTAATATTTTGAAATAACGTTCTGAGAACATTCAAATGTAGCATTCTCATCATTTTTGGCAAAACTTTTTTTGTTTAACGTTAAACATTTAAAAAAGTAGATGTTTTGAATGGTCAGAAATAACATTTTCACAACTCACTGAGAATGTAGGCAAACATTTTTGGAGCATATTTTGGTTAGCTGGAAAGATACCAAAAGCTGCAGACAGGTCTCAAAATGAAACACAGAAACAAAGAATTTAAGCATTTCTCTTCAGATGAAGACTAGTGACTCATTTGGGCCTGTTTTTATCTCTCTTGAGGTCTTTTTGGAGAAACATCTGAGACGATGCTCCTCTGAGTACTGATCTGCGTGTTTTGCTGTGAGTTTAATCTGGTTTGGTTCAGCTCTTGAAAGTGGACGGTAGATCTTCAACTCTCTCACATAATCTCCATCTAATCAAACTCCATCCGCAGTGCAGATTCCACGGTCGGTGTTTTCATCATTCATGTTTATGGATGATGATGGTGCTGGTTCCCTGGCGGTCTGACATCACTTAGACAGCCGCATTAGCGTGAGTTTGTTTAGACAGCGAGTCTGAATCTTCTGTCATTATCTCAGAGTCGACGCTCTCAGACGTGTTTATAGGACAGACGGAGAGAGTCTGGCTGCTTCGTAGTGTTTACAGCAGGGCAGAAAGGTTTTATTTTTACTTGTGTTCGATTAAACGGATCACTACTGAACTAGAGTGAGAGTCTCTAAAGCAGAAGCGAGCGTATGTGTGTGTGTGTGAGAACCTTACCCACCCCGCACCCAGAAATAACGGCCCAGAGCTCTGGAAAGCACCCGAGCCAGAGCCAAACTCAGACTGCTGTCCATTATTAGTCAAGTCGTATTTCACTGCAGAGATGCTGCGGTCAGTCATCTGACAGTACGTCTGACGTTCATATTGCTCAATAATTCATATCATACAGAAAAACCCCTTTAAACAGGGCTGTGTAGATGCTCTCTTGGTGTCAGGATGCCAGGATCTGAGTCTGGAGTTGAAAAATGTGACTTGATTTAGATTCCAAATTAGCTTGTTGAGTGTTTCTAAAAACTCACCCTCAGGTCATCCCAGATGTAGATGAGTCTGTTTCTTCATCAGAGCTGGAGAAATGTGTCTCAGTAATGGATGTGAATGGGTGCCGTCAGAATTAGTCTTGATAAGAACATCAGAATAATCCACAGCACTCCACTCCATCAGTTATCATCTGGAGAAGACAGAAGATCAAACTAATCCAGCATTAAGATGATTTTAACTCAATCACAAGTCTATAATCCATAATAACTCCTGTTGCCTCTCAAATCAAAATCCAGACACGTATTAGTTTAGATCTGAAGGTTGTGTGTCTCTCAGACATCGACGAGTGCTCTCAGCTCCCGGGCCTGTGCAGCGGAGGTCAGTGCTCCAACACCATCGGCAGCTACTTCTGCAGGTGTCCGGTGGGCTTCGACACGGCGCTGGACGGCTCGCGCTGCATCGGTGAGTCCGGCACACTCTCGCCTGAAACTGTTCACATTTTCATAATGCTCAGATCTAAAGCTGTAATTAAATCCACTGTGAACTCACATTCAGACCTGAAACAAGAATTTAACATCATCTCATCAGTTTTTCTCATTAAAAACTCAAAATTAATATGTTATTGTTATTCTGTTTGTTTTTTGTTGGCCAAACCTAAAACCTAAAAGTCTCAAAGTTAGTATTTCAATAATTTAGTAACACATTTGGATGTTGTTAATGGATGTTAACGGTCACATGACATGCAAGTATTTTAATAGTTATTAGTATTTAGTAATTAGTATTTTAATTTTAATTTAATGTTTTTATGATGAATTTTTAGTAAGATTATTTTAATACTTAAAATCATTCATCATTTATTTATTTATTTTTGGTGAGTATTTATTTTTGATTAGTTTCTAAAATTCTATATATTTTTTTGTGTGTTTATTTCTTTATTTTCTTAATAATCTTTGATTTTGCATGTTATATGGCTTATATATTTTTCTGCAGTTTTTTTTTTAATTTTTATTTTAACATTATTTATCACATTTGTTCATGTTTATGATTTTTTGGCCTCTGATCCAGTTAACCAGGTTTGAATGTCATTTAGCTTGAAGCGACTGAGGCAGAGCATGTACAGCTGCTGATGAATTACATGAAACTGTAGAAATAAGCGTCTGAGTGAGGCCTTCAGAGGAGGCCGTGCTCTGTGTGTGTGTGTGTGTGTAAGTGGGTCAGTGGTCTTCAGCTGATGTGTGTTGGCTGTGTTTGTGTGGAAAGAATGTGTGCTATGATTTGATCCACTCCAAACGTTTCCTGAGCCAAACATCCCTCTCTTCTCCTCCATCATCGCTCGCTCCCTCGCGTTACTCCTGCAGCTGGAGCTGCTCTGTCATTACACAGACTGCTCCGTCACACTGCGAGTGTGTGTGTGTGTGTGTGTGGCCACGTACCCAATGTGAGGTGACACATGTACCCAGCAACAAAAACATGCTCGAAGAAAGTTCAAGTTGCGAAAGCATTATTTCTGAAAGTTCTATAAACTTCAAAAAATCACTTTCCTTAAATTTTCAAAAAATATCTTTAATCACAATTCCACTGTATAATTTTACAAACCTTAAAGGAACGTTACTTTTTTATTGTTCTGAATGTTCGCTAGCAACATTTAAAAACCATTAGCTCTATTAAGGGGGGGGGGTTATCGTTTCTCATTGGTTCCTACTTTTTTGGGAACGTAAATGCTCTAAAATGGCAGCTTGGCCAGACTAACTTTGCTCGCGAAATGAATGTAGCGTCAAAGGACGTATGGGCGGGCCCAGGCTATGTTTGTGCATCACTACAGGATGTTGTGGATTTGTCACCGAACTCTAACTCTACATGTATAAACATGCAAACACACTTGTGTATTTTAATTACTTTTCATTTGCTGAGTGATATTTTGTGATTGTGAATGATGGGTTTGTGTTTGCTGAAAGTGGGTAAGGTAGCTGAAGCAGCCTTGTGTGTTTGTGTGCTCCGCTCCAGACGCTCGGACGGGCTTCTGCTATGCTAACATCGTGAGCGGACGCTGTGCTAACCTGCTCCAGCAGCGTATGTCCAAAAGCCAGTGCTGCTGCGAGAACAGAGGATGCTGGTCCGGATCCAGCGTCCCAGAGATGTGTCCCATCCGTGGAACAGGTGAGGATCCAACACTCTCCAGTTCAAAACATAAATAAATATACGCTGCACCCTTTCCTTTCAATAACGAAAAAACACCTCAAAAACTGACCGTGGTGAGAAGGCAGCAGTTAGCATCTGATTCCAGCAGGGTCCAGTGAAGTCCAGTTAGAGGATAATTGTTAAGTTTATGTATTGGGTATGATTAGAGATGTAGAATAAGATCATGCAATAATATATGCTTAATTAGCACTCGTAATAGCTAATGTTCTAGTAATGTACAACAAAACAGGTGTAACCGTAAAATAGTGTGTTACTGTTATTTTATGCAAAAGATAGAAACATGAAAAACCATAGACAAGAGTTTTGATCACCTTTTTACTTCACATGATTACTTTTATATATATATATATTTTAGAATATGTATAATTCAGAATTGTAACTAATTCAGAAAAAGCTGAATAATCAAAGTCTACTGATTAATCAGACCATTAGTCAATTAATAGTCTATTAATAGTTAGATTAATCACACTGCAAAAAATGCCTCTTTTACTTTACTATTTCAAAATATCTAAAAATTATTAAACCAAGAGGTCATTTCTAGACAAGATAAAATGATTTAGCTTGTCCTGAGCAAAAACTCACTTAATTCTGAAAATTGTCTAGATAATCCTTCTTGATATAAGAATTTATAGATATTTGGGCTAAGAATCGAAGTATGATTTTTTTTTATCGTTTGCAGGCCTAATTATTATGGTGTAGAAACTGTAACATCTTTAGTCTAACGATCTGAATAGTATGAATATAATATGAAACTGAATAACACTCTCTCTCTCTCTCTCTCCGCTCAGAGGAGTATCAGAGACTCTGTTTGTATGGTCACACGGTTCCTGATCCAGACAGACCCGATCTGATTCCACTTCCGGGTCCGGGTCCGATTCCTGGTATTATTCCTGGTATTATTCCTCGTCCTGGTCCTGGTCCGGGTTTTCCAGATGACCCACGAGATCCTTACCCTCATGATCCGATCCCTGTGCCGCCCACATCTGTTGACCTTCCCTCCTTCACCATCAGACCTGGTAACACACACCTCTCACAAAGACACGCCTCACTTCCTGTTTACGTCCTTGCTGTCAACTTGTAAATGTGTTATAAATGGACTGATACATGAAACAGTTCATATCAACAACACTTCAGTAACCTCTTACTGGCTTCGCGTCAGAATCCTTTATTCCACATGTCAGGCAGATCAGATGAAAGAGCTGTGTGTGTTGAACACACTTCAATCGCTTCCTGTTTGCTTCAGACTTAAACAGATGAGTTCAAATGTGTTTGATCAGTGATCTCAACCTCTCACGGCTCATTCAAAGGCTGGCATGTTTCCTCTGGTTCATCTGCTGGAATAACTGTGTTTTTTATGTTGCCAAAAGTAGTTTTCAATTTTTTATCCAGGTCACATACAGTACGGATGATCTGGAAATGCATGATTTCAGTTTACTCACAGTTTCTACTTGATAAGATATTTTACAGCTTGACGTAAATAGAAAATAGCAAATTCATATTAAAATTCCCGTGGTATTTTATGATCTGAATAATTTCCGTGAGGTTTCCATGTCTGTAAATGTTCAATAAATGAGGGTTCCTCATATCAGTGATAATTGAGTGAGATGACATCATCATTTGTATTATTATTATTTAGCTTGAATCCGTTTTTATTTTTATATATTTTTTTAATTTAAATTGTTTTAGTCATTTGTTTTTGACAATTTTAGTATTTTTTATGGCTATGTATATACTAGTTTCTAAATGGTTGCTTTGGCAACTAGCTGAAATCAATTAACTTTAATAACCCCGCCTCATATATCCAGGTCCTGGTTCCAGGGTTTGAGAGGTTGATCAAACTCTTAATGATCGTATTTCTCAGCCTGAAGTTTTCCCATCTCTCTCTGTGTCTCAGTCATTCTGCCTCAGAACGTCAGTATCAGGAACATGTGCGAGGTGTTTCGTAACCTGTGCATCAACGGCCGCTGCGTGCCGACGCCGGGCAGCTACCGCTGCGAGTGTAACATGGGCTACCGACTGGACGGCCGTGGAGAGTGCATCGGTCAGTGAGACGCCTGAAATCAGACGTGTTTCTAGTCATAATATCTAAATATTCTTAAATTGAGATGAATTTACTAGATAAGCAAATATATTTATATAATATAATTTGTCTTGGTGCGTTGAGCGTTTGATCAGGTGTTGTGTGTGTGTGTGTTTAGATGCGAACGAGTGTGAGCGGAACCCTTGTGTGAATGGAGAGTGTGTGAACACGCCTGGATCCTATTACTGCCAGTGTCCCGTCGGGTTCCAGAGCACAGCCACCAGAACTGAGTGTCGAGGTGACCGCACACACACACACACACACACACACACACATATCCCTTTTTGAGCAAAGTTAGAAGTAATACATTTTTTAAACTTGTTAATGACAGTAAATTGAAAGTCTTGAAAATCAAATCAGTTTCTAGATTTTGATAGTGGATTTAACTTTATTAGATGATCTAAAGCAAAGAGCTGTAAAAATAGTTTCTGTTTCTGATTGAAATAAAGTAGGATCGATGAAATCATGAGTATGCTTTGATGTAAAGGTCAGAAGATCTATCTTCCATCAATACAAATCACTAACATGACCCTTTCATATTAAATCATTTTATTGTATACTCAGATTTATTAATGTGCAATATTTTTTCAATCAGATTACGTAAAAAGAGCTCTAAAAGATACAATGATTATAAAATAACGTTTTTTGATTGTTTATTAAATCCTAACAGTTAAGTTTTTATTGAAAACGACCAAATCTTCTTCTAATCTCTGCAGATACTTGGTGTTGTTTTCAAACAAAAGGAAATATATATCAGCTGATAAATATTGGAAATCGGTCCAGTATTGTGCTTTTCTGGTGCACATGTTCACTCACTCACTCTCTCTCTCTCTCACTCGTGTGTGTGTGTGTGTGTGTTCTCTGCAGATCTGGATGAGTGTGTGGCTAATGGTCGTATCTGTAATAATGGCCGCTGTGTCAACACGGAGGGCAGCTTCCACTGCGTGTGTAACGCCGGCTTCGAGATCTCCGCCGACGGACGCAACTGCCAAGGTGCGACGCCCCGCACACTCCCATGATGCACTGCAGTTTACAGACAGGCGTGTATGCATTAGATAGTGACAGAAACGAAACTAGTTATATCTGTGTTACCGCTGATCAGACACTAGGTGGCAATGTGGGGTAAAAATGCAAAAATACTGATTGTTTCCAAACAGGTTGTCTTCTCATACTCTAATCTGATCAGTGTGGACAATTAATCGTTACAGTACAACCCTCTATAGACACCTTGGCAATACAATCACCATTTATATTATAATTCTTATATAAGTATATTATATAGAAATGTGTTTTATCTTTTTTTGTTCCTCTGTCATACCTTTGTGTTGTTGTTTATGTATTTAACAAGCTTTTTATTTGTAAACGTGTTCTTATAAAAAGTCTGGAGACCTTGAGTTTCCCCCGCATTGCACTGACTGTGTCTGGTATTTTTCAAAGCAAAAGTGTGTTCTGTTTTAACAGCCTCTTAGTTATGTTCAGTTCTGTTTATATTTTTTAAAGGGAATATAATATGCAAGGAGAATGTTAGAAATAAAACATCAGTTCACCAAACACACATTATATGTATGTTCTTTAATAGTTTGGTGCTAGAAAAAGTGCTTGACGTGCATGAGGAGAGGCCTGTATGAACCCCGTTGAAGTGTTTGTGTGTGTGTTTCAGACACTGATGAATGTTTGATAAGGAACATCTGTCTGAATGGCATGTGCATCAACGAGGACGGAAGCTTCAAGTGCATCTGCAAACCTGGATACTTATTAGATGGTACTGGACGATTCTGTGTGGGTAAGTGAACACACGCACACACACAGTCACTAACCAGCCCTAAACCAACACACAAAGATCCGAATCAGAATATTAGGGAGGACCTTTTCACATATTTGGGCCCAAAAGCTCAGACAAACCTAAACACACACACACATCTGAAGTCATGCATATGATGTACTTGCTCATTAATGATTTGTATAGTCTCAAGAAAGAGGAACGAGTCTAGAACACAGGAAACCACACACACACTGTTGATCACACTGATTGCTCTCAGCTTCAGTCTGAGTTCAGATGAATTATGAGTATTACTGATCTCACATTAAAGCAATAGTTCAACTAAAAATCGAAGTTTTGACTTCATGAACAGATGTTTAGCAGCTCTTCTTTGTGCAATAAAAGCAGATAGAAATCAGAAATCAGACTCATATATGATACTTTAATGTTTTTAGGCCCTGTTTACACTAGTGTGTTTCTGTTTTAAAGCAGCGTTTTAGAATGAAAACCATCCTTGTTTATGTTGTTCAGAGATATCTGGCCTTTAATAATGTTCCCAAAATATTAGCGCAACTATTTATCCTTGGATATTCATCTAATATTTTTTATGTTACTATTTGTTACAAAACATCCAGAGAACATTTAAAAATCATGATGTTAGCATATTCCCTTAAAGGAACAGTTCAGCCTGTAGTTCAACAACATAAAATACTGTCATTTACTCTTCCTCATGTCGTTCCACTCCTGTATGAGTTTCTTCTCTTTTCATTTCTCCCACACTTTAACATGTTTAATGATGTTTGACTGATTGATTACTCACATTCTGCTAAATGTTTTTTTTGGTGAACATTCATAACCTGGGAAAATAGTTTTAAAACACAAAAATTCAGAGAGCAACAGAATGTAGAAGTGTCATGTGTGTGTTCTGTGTCAGATGTGGACGAGTGTGAGGTTCCTGGGATGTGTATGAATGGTCACTGCGTCAACACCGAGGGTTCGTTCCGTTGCGAGTGTATGCCAGGACTTGCTGTGGGGCTTGACGGACGCGTCTGTGTAGGTGAGTGCAGCCGGATACACACACACACTTTTTCTCACACTAACACACACCTTCTCATACATTCACACACACACATATTGGTTTTTGTGATTTATGAGGACTCTTCATAGGTGTAATGGTGTTTCTACTGTACAGACTGTATGTGGTATTGCCCTACACTGACCCTACACCTAAACCTACCCCTTACAGGAAACTGTGTGCACTTTTAGATTTTCAAAAAACTTAACTCTGTGTGATTTATAAGCTTGTTTCCTCATGGAGACCTAAGAAATGGCCCAACAAGGTCAAAATTTACTGCTTTTCCTATCTTTGTGGGGACAGTTGGTCCCCATAAGGTGATAAATACCAGGTGCACTCTCTCTCTTTCTCTCTCTCACACACACTCACACACACACAGGGTTTGTTGTTCTGGTTAGGGGTTTGTTTGTTGTTCTGAGTGTTGATCTGGTGATCTGCAGTCGTTTAGTCGATGGCTGTTTATCACGGCATGTTGCTGTTGTTGTTGAAATGCGACGCTGAGGACTCTTCTGCTCTCCTGCAGACACACACATGCGCAGCACGTGTTACGGAGGATATAAGCGCGGTCAGTGTGTGCGACCGTTCTTCGGTGCCGTCACCAAATCTGAGTGCTGCTGCGCTAGTGTAGAGTACGCCTACGGAGAGCCCTGCCAGCCCTGCCCACCACTCAACTCAGGTACACACACACACACACACACACACACACTCATAAACTCATACACAGGCGGGTTTAGCGTGACTCTGCAGCAGCTCTCACACATCACTCCTCACCTCTGCTCACCATGGAAGCCATGACATCATGGATGACATCAGCACCTTCAGAGGCTCAGCATGTCTAGATCGAAGCCCTTTGAGAGTGTGTGTTACTGGAACCTTACTGTGCACACACACTTCAGCCATGTTTAGAGTTCTCTGGCATCTGCAAACATGTTGTTAAATTGTGTGTTTATGTTCCAGCGGAGTTTTCGGCTCTCTGCAGTCACGGGCCAGGAACCACGACTGACGGCAGAGGTGTGGCCAAACACACACACACACACGAAGAAGAAGAAGAAGTAGAAGTAGAAAAAAATAATAAAAATAAATATATATATATATATATATATATAACATTCCATTAATTATATAATTATTAAATAATTATACATTTAATTATTATAGTTATATATTTTATTTGACTTTGTTTTATAAAATGTAATGTTTGAAATATATGTAATTATGTAAATCATAAGAAATAATTTCATACAATTTCCATTTTGCCCATATTTTAACCCAAAATCATAGGAAAATAGATTATTAAATATGAATTGTAACATATTTAAATACATAATATATTTGTTGTATTTATATACAAATGAACATTCTAATTTAAGTGTATGCATAAAATAAGTAAATAAAATGTCGCACAAAAATCTAAAGTAAAGTGTTTGTATAATCAAACATTTAAATAAATAAAAAAAATCAATAAATATCACAAATTTAATCAAATATCATTTGATTAAATGATAAATGGCAAATTCACATGTGTGTTTTTAGACGTTTGTGTTGATTTTGTGTGTGTCAGATATAAACGAGTGTGCGCTGGATCCTGATATCTGTCAGAACGGTGTGTGTGAGAACATGCTCCGGACGTACAAGTGTAACTGTAACCTGGGCTTCGAGGTGGACATCAGCGGGAAGACCTGCGTGGGTCAGTATCTCTGCAGACATTAGCCTGTGGATCGTGCAGACGTCTGCGTCATGCGCGCGTGTGTGTGTCTGTTTCAGATGTGGACGAGTGTATGATGAACAGACACCTGTGTGAGAACGGCCTGTGCAGAAACACACCGGGCAGCTTCACCTGCCATTGTCCCAAGGGCTTCACCTTCCAGCCCGAGACAGAGGTGTGTGAAGGTGAGTCATATAGTTTATATATATTTTATATAGTTAATATATATTTACGGTGGGAAGTTTACAAAATATCTTTATGGATCATGAGTTTGATTCAGTTCTGTGAACTTGATTCATTTGATTCAGTTATTTGTTTGTACCCTAAATTAAAAATGCACTTAAAAATGTTTTAAAAATATTATTAATGGTATTTTTTTAATCCCTTTGTATATTACTCCTTTGGATTATATTAACGAAAATAGTTCAATCTGATGTTTTCTGGTCAGATACAACGAGATACTATTATAGTTTGGATCAGCTGGATATTTTTATATTTGTATTTAGAGTTTATATGAATTTGTGTAATTTAATGTATATAATTAATGTACATAATTGTTTTTAAAAATTACAAAAAAAATTATTTCAAGTAAAAAAGAAAAATTCAGTTGGGTTTTTTTTTAATTTTTAATGCATAAACTTTTGGTTAACCATAATAATAACCCTGGTTTAATTGTTCAATTAGTGAGAAACAGACCTTGTCATTAGACTATTATTGTCAGGGGCAGAAAAGGTCCCAAGAGCGGATGAGGATGAGGCTGAAACAGACCAGAACAGCTGGCAAAAAGTCAAAAAACAAAAGAACTCAGTCTGTAAATGTAAGATGAAAGGCGACGAATCAGAATCAGCAAACAGGAGAGTAGTCAAGCGGCGATGGGTCGAGAAAGGTAGACAGATATGTGAACGTTATCCAGTTAGGGTTAGAAGAATAAGTTAAGGGTTAGAATTCTAACAGAATGAAAAGAACCCAGAAAGAAATAATAACCAAAAGGGAATAAAACCCCAGAATGAATAAAAGAGAGATAAAAATAGAAAAAACCTCCCAGCAAAGTAGACAGATCATGCCTGAGTCCTAACTATTATGACTCTCATTTTGAGTGTAATAATATCTTTTGTGAGTGTTTACCTGCTGTAATCATGTCTGATGTTCTCTCTGTGTGTGTGTGTGTGTGTTCAGACGTGGACGAGTGCTCGAGTAACCCGTGTGTAAACGGCGAGTGTAAGAATAGCGCCGGCTCGTTCGCGTGCCTCTGCTCCGCAGGAAGTACACTGGACACCTCAGGAACTCTGTGTGTGGGTGAGTGCACTTCCTGTCCCGTCACACTCATCACATGTGTGTGTTAAAGCCTCATGTGTGTGTGTTTCAGAGACCACTAAGGGCACATGTTGGCTGAAGGTGGTGAACGGACAGTGTGAGATCAACATTAACGGAGCGACGCTGAAGTCTCACTGCTGTGCCACGCTGGGAGCGGCCTGGGGCTCACCGTGTGCTAAATGTGAACCGGGTGAGATTCAACCTCTACTAACTAACCCGTCCAACTAGGACACCTCAAACATGTGCATTACCAGTCTGGAATAATTAAGATTTGTTTCACATGATCTTCAGAAATCATAATAATATACTGATTTACTGATTATTATCAGTGCTGAAACAGGTGAGCAGTATATTATTCTGATTTCTGAAGATCATGTGACACTGAAGACTGGAGTAATGATGCTGAACATCACAGAAACACACTTTAACACAGATTCACAGTCAGTCTAAATAGTAATAATATTGAATGTTTTGTAATGTATTTGTTATCAAATAAGAGCTTGTATTGGTGTAAGTGTGTGTGTTGTGTGTTTCAGATCCGTTCTGCTCTAAAGGTTACTCTCGAGTGAAGGGCACCATCTGTGAGGGTGAGATCTCGCGTCACGCTTCACTGTCTGCATGACTTCAGAGTGTCTCATTCACCTGTGTGTGTGTGTGTGTGCAGACGTGAACGAGTGTGAGGTGTTTCCTGGCTTCTGCATCAATGGGAAGTGTGTGAACACAGACGGCTCGTTCGTCTGTCAGTGTCCCAGCGGGATGACGGTGGACTCTACTGGAAGGACCTGCGTGGGTGCGTGTTAAACTCCAGCAGAACATATTTATTATGAGTGCAAACTACTCCAACATCACTTTTAACATTTGGATTTGTGTTTTCAAAATGTTGGCACAGAAAAAACACATAAATGGTGAAATAGTAAACACATTTTTGTTATAAATAAATATAAGTAAACATACTGAAATGAAATAAATAATAGCTATTTTGCAACAAGGCAACATTTCTCGTTCAGTTCAAGTATTAATATACCTCATACTGATCAATATAAAATTAAAAATATTAAAAATGACAAAAACACAATTAATTGAATACTATTTGAGCAAAAGAAAATCAATCGAAACTCATTTTAAATATTGACAAAAAAACTATAATAATATCTGGATACTAAAATAACACTCGGCTCTGCATCTGATAATTCTATTTACTATGATAATATATTAACATTAATCTGTTAGCCAGTGAGTTATATGTGGAAATTAACTTGATTGCTAACATCCTTGAGAACAGCCATGGATTCATTTTCCGGTTCTTTCTAAATGGATCATTTTCATTATGCATATTCATCATTATGGAAATTAAGATCTTTTGCATTTTATGCAAATTACTGGATTCCAACTAGTGGGCGGGGTTATGCTAATTATGAATACGAGTGCACACACTGCCTCTTTACAAATGACAGGAATTAAATTAAATTAAATCTGAGCTTTTAGGAAAGAAGATTCAGACTTCATCCCAGAAGAGCACTTCCTGTTTTCTCATTTGTTCTCAGACATCAAGATAAATGTTCTTAAAGTCAAGGCTAGCTTAGGAGTTGTGAAAATACATAATAAATGTATATAAAATATATATATATATATATATACATAACACGCACACACACATATATGATGTAAAATTAATGTTAAAGAACAATACACATCACACTTAATCTGTGGATATTATGACAGAGGTTTGCTGACGATGTGTGTTTGCAGACCTGCGGACGGAGCTGTGTTACCTCACACACGTGGACGAGCGCTGCGGGGCTCCGATCTCAGGCCGGCACCGTGTGGACGCCTGCTGCTGCTCTGTGGGCGTGGCCTGGGGCCCGGAGTGTGACGAGTGTCCAGAAAAGGGAACGCCCGAGTACGCCCAGCTCTGCCCTCGGCCCGGATTCTCCCACCGCGGAGACTTCATCAACGGCAAGCCCTTCCTGAAAGGTGCCTGAACACACACACACACTTTCACTTACAGCACTCTTACACAGTACAGTCATATCATTTTTCATAGACGTGTAAATGCAATATAACCAACACATTATTCAGTGCTTTTTACTTTTATACGCAGGAGTGAATAAAAAAGTTAATCTAAAATATTTTAGGTTTTAGGAAGACTGGAATGAAAGGTTTTGATCTACTTCAAATGTTGATACTTTGTAAAGTTGCTCAAGCGCCAAAACATTTAAAAATATTTAGCATTTGAGCTCAGCAATGCCATCTAATCAGTTAGTGTTGTCTTTAATTGCCTGCACAGCACTAACATTTATTTAGAACATGGGAGTTTGTATTAAAATATCTTGATTTTTATAACGTTTTGCAATATGATGTTCCTTTTTTTGGTGAAAAACAATGGTTTTGGAGTAAAGTAAATAGCAGCATGTAAAGCAAATAACTTAAAAACACACACCGCAAACGCACAGCAAACGGAGCGTGGAGCATTGTTCTGTTTCTCTGCAGATATAAACGAGTGTAAGATGATCCACAGCTTGTGCACGAACGGCCGCTGCAGGAACACCATCGGAAGCTTCCGGTGCCGCTGCGACAGCGGCTTCGCTCTGGACTTTGATGAAAGGAACTGCACAGGTGAGTTCAGAAGTGTTTATAAACTAGTGACAGCTCTTCATTTTTCTATTCAGTTAATTAATGAATCAGTGACCTTTTACTTCATTGGCGATTTCATTCCAACCATTTGTTTGAACGCTAATGAGTTCTGAATGTTACATGCTTTCACTGGTTCATCAGACACATTTTTGTTTCAAAATTTCAGAGGTGTGTCCAAGTGTCCAGAAATAAAAATAAATGAATAAAATGTAATAATTAAAATAAAATAATTATATTTAAAATAATAAACTTCAGTTTTACACACACTGTAAGAACTGAAATGTATATTCATCATAAAAAAATAAGAACAAACTGGAGGTTTTTTGTGTGTGTGTGTGTTTTCACAGATATCGATGAGTGCCGCATCTCTCCTGATCTGTGCGGTCACGGCACCTGTGTGAACACCGCCGGTGATTTCCGCTGTGATTGTTTCACCGGATACGAGAGCGGCTTCATGATGATGAAGAACTGCATGGGTGAGACTCTCAGAGACTTTGACTTCAGTGACATTTAACCTAAAATCTAACCTGATGATGCGAACATCATTTTGATGTGCGGTTTATAATCGGCGTTGTGCAGCTGGATTTTTTGGGGGGCCTGTGCTACTTTTTTCAGGAATTCTTTGATGAATAAAAAGTAACATAAAACAGTGTTTATTTAAAATAGAAATTTTGTGTTACAGTAAGTTGGTCTGCTCAGGATAACTGCGTCTGAGAACACAGCGCTTGACTTGCAGCTCAGCTGGTGTGTGTGTGTGTGTGTGTTTCAGACATTGACGAGTGCGAGCAAAACCCTTTACTCTGCAGAGGAGGAGAATGCATCAATACTGAGGGCAGCTTCCGCTGCGAGTGTCCAGAGGGTCACGAGATAGCCCTTGACGGCTCCGCCTGCCTCGGTCAGTGTGTGTGTGTGTGAGAGAGACTGACAGATTTCTGTGTGTTTGTTTGTTTGTTGAGTGTGTGTTTCTCTGCAGATATCAATGAGTGTGAGCTGAGTGATAAGTTGTGCAGGAACGGTCAGTGTGTGAACATGATCGGACGCTACCAGTGCTCCTGTAACACCGGCTACAAATCCACCGAAGACAGACTCTTGTGTGTCGGTAAGATGAGTCCAGACACTAAACCAGTCCTGATCGAGTCTGTCATTGCCGTTTTCTGTGAGTTAAACAGGCTGCTTGTGGTAAAATATTGTTTTGTAACTAGTGAAACAAACCAGAGAAAATCCCAAATCAAGCCCAAGAATACACACTTCAACTGAAATGCAGATGTCTGGAAGCTGTAATATGCACTATATTTGCATTAATGCACCCTAAAGAACATTTATAACTGAGACTTGAACCCTTCCTGTTATAAACTGGCCCTTTAATTGATCTTTAAGTGATCCTGATCATTACATATGGATTATAAGGAACAAGAATACGCAGAATTTTTGTATATGTACACTATGAATGTACTTTATAATGTTGAGCTCCATGACACAAGAAAAAAAGATCCCTCTGTTGTTAAACCAAGTAAAATAATATGAACCTGTGCTGGCAAAATGGGCCACGATGTGCGAATTTAAAGAAAAATCCGCCATGATCATACTGTACTTACAGTACACAAGCAGAGGCAGCACTGGGAAAGGAAACACATGGAGATCGACACACACTATTCCCACGTCTGGATGCTGAGTATGGACTTCAAACTGAGTGTGTGTGTGTGTTTCAGATATCGATGAATGCACCATTGAGAATGGCGGCTGCGAGACGTTCTGCACAAACTCAGAGGGAAGTTATGAGTGCAGCTGTCGCCGTGGTTACGCCCTCATGCCCGACCTCCGGAGCTGCACAGGTCGCCCACACACACACACACACACACACTCACACACTCACACACACACTCACGCTGTACTGACCTTGGCCACTGGTGTGTGTGTCCAGATATCGATGAGTGTGAGGACAGTCCAGACATCTGTCACGGCGGTCAGTGCACCAACATCCCGGGAGAATTCCAGTGCCTGTGTTTCGACGGTTACATGTCATCTGAGGATATGAAATCTTGTTTGGGTAAATCACTCACTCGTTCACTCGTTCATAACGAGACTGTGGACACGATAGCACCAGCATTCATCACACAAACTGAGCTGATGAAATTAATAATTAGTTACATCATAAAATGTTCATATCATAAAGATCATAAAACATGATTTTTTTTATGAAAACTGTAAAAGAAAAGTGGCTGCATGAGCGCTGAAAAACATCAGAGGCATGTGAGCATGAATGCGTTATTGATTATATTGATTATTTTTAATTTAATATAATATTGCTTCTAGTAAATTATTGAAAAATTAGCTGAAAATCTTTCAAGTAAATATTTAAGTTCAAAATGATGTGAATAAATGAGGCCTGTCATACTGTATGAGCAAAGTACTTACTCTGTACTGTGATAAATGTCACATGTCTCTTATTTTCACTCTTGTGTAACATTATACTGTGTGTGTGTGTGTGTGTGTCAGATGTGAATGAGTGTGAGCTGAATCCAAACATCTGTCTGAGCGGGAAGTGTGAGAACACCAAGGGCTCGTTTATCTGTCACTGTGACCTCGGCTTCTCCGTCAGGAAAGGGACGACCGGCTGTACAGGTGAGACGCCCTTCACACACACACACACACACACTCCTCTGATCTGATCTCAGTTTACCGGTCTAGTTAACATTCTTCAGTGATTTTAACTTTAGTTCCATTCTGAAACGGTTCTAGTGTTTGTTAAAGGGTCCGCACTGATCAGTTCTCACCATAGTTTACGTTAGTTTTATGTTATGATCATGTTTTTTTACACTGGGTTTATTTGACACAAACATTTTCCTTACACAATCACTTGTTTCTTCTTCTTCTTTACCGTGTTTTGATCTCAATATTCAGTACTCCTGATGTCTGTGACCCCGGAGCACAAAAGCAGTCATAGATAGCTCAGGTATATTTATACCAGATTCCATGAAGGTATTTCCTACCATAAATATATAAACACTTGATTTCTGATTAGTAATATGCATTTCTAAGAACTATGATTTTCTCAATATTTAGATGTTTTTGCTCTGTCAGATTCCAGATTTTCTAATAGTGGTATATCAGACAGATATGATCCTGTCTTAACAAACCAGACATCAACGAAAATATGAATTATTAAAAAAAGACCCTTATGGCTGGTTTTGTGCTCAGAGTGTTGCTAGGGTGCTCGGGGTGGTTGTTATGTAGTGTCAGTTGAGTCAGTCTCTGTTTCTCTCTCGGTCTCTGGCTCATGTTTTCTGTGTTTGGGAGCATGTTTTTCTCGTCTGATCTGAGTCAGAGCGCGGGAATCCTGAGACGCCTCATGTTCTCGGGGTTTCTGCACGTGAGGCTGAATGAGCTAAGCACTGGAAGACATCGGGCCCAGATTCCTGAGCGCTGATCGATGGCCCATTACAGCCACTTAACCCGTTTAATCCCAGCGCTCACTATACTGACCAGAAAAAGACTGGTGTTTCAGTGCATGTCCTGCAAATATGGAAAAAATACAGAGTCTCAGTGAAATATGTGCAGTTTTACATGAATTTAGGAATGCAATATAAATCCAATAGTACTAAAATGATGCAATGACAAAATATTGCACTAGATTAAAAGTAGAATAAGCAACCAATATGGGTTTTTGGGAGGCTAATGCTGTTATCGTAGAAAGCAGAGTAGCCGATAGTTGTCAAAAAAAGTCCTGCATCAAACATATCGGCCGATAAAGTTTTCTGTTTGGTCAATATGTTCGAGGCAGGACTTTAATTTACCGATATATCGGTTGACCACTAATCTTGATGACTGTGTTTTTTGTATCAGTGTTGTGTACGTTTTGATGCATGATAGTAAACCTAGAATGGGACCAAACTCTTTCCCCGCCAGCGTTGTTAAAAAAAGTTGCCATCCACCGCCAGCATTTTTGATGATTTTCACCTAAATGCCGTTCTTCAATGCGTATATGAACATATTATATATCAAAATAAAGAACCAAGCCTCTGCTTTCAAACAAACAAAAAAACTATTTATGTTTTATTTAATTATCATTTCATTAAAACGCTTCATGCGTATATTAAATGCAGATAGGTTTCATCAAAAATTTAACATTTTGGACAAAAAACAGAAAATGTTTTCACTCGAAAGTAGCTAAAGCCAGCTTGAAAAATCCTTATTTATAATCGTTTATCATTCATAATAATGAAACTGTTGCACCTATGGCTTCTCCATCACGTCCTCCGGTTCACCAGAGGGAGCAATCACCTGAGTACTGACTCACTATTCGGACTCCAGTTCCCAGAATGCCTCATACCTGGGACTGATCAAGCACACCTGCTGAGACCACACCTTGTGCTTGTTAGGAGCTGTATTTAAGCAGCACGCTGAGTTCAGTTCAATGCGGAGTCTTGTTCTTGCTACTGCCTGACTTTTTTGAGTGTTTATATCTGATTGATCTCTGTTTTTGACTTGGACGGTTTACCGTATCTGTGATCGTTATCTGCCTGCCCTGAACTTTGCCTCTGGATATCTCTGTTGTTGATTCTGCTCCTCCTGATCTTTTGCTTGTACGACTATTCTGAATAAAAGCTGCAAATGGATCCCTCTCTGCCTTCGGCCTCGTTACAGAAACCAAGTACACATAAGATATAGAAAACGGCTATGCTGTGACTTTGGCTCTATTTTCATGTAATGTAGAGTTAGGAGCAACATAATATCTATTTTAACTGAAAGCCCTGCTCCTCTCAGGCTCTCGCTGAACAAAACAGGAGCAGAGAGAGGTGTGTGCGTGCTGGGAAAACAAGAACTCAGTACCGGCGGTACCGGAGACTCGCTGAGGTTTGTCTAAGAAGTCGCTAGATTTTTCGCTAGACGCTTTTAGGGAAAAATGTCGCCAAGGGGGACTTAAAAAGTTGCTAAATCTAGTGACAAAATCGCTAGGTTGGCAACAGTGCACACACACACAAACCCATATCACCAGGTCATCTATCCATGACATAGCTAGAGATGTTTCTGTGTCTGTAAAGGCATCTCCATCACTCGCTAGGGCTGTCCTTACCTTAATGCACCTAAAACAGAGACGTAAAAACTTGTCTTTGTCGGAGAAACATTGTAACCCAGTTAACGAAATTTCTCCTTAGTGGCGCGGAAAGAGTTAAAGTAGCTAAGTTGAGATATTTTTATGACTGCAGAAATGTGGTTATTCAGTGAACACATAAAACATAGACACTTTTCCAAAAAACAAATAACAAAATAATTATTGATTAATTTAAAGGGTTAGTAATGACGCATCATCTGGAGGTTTTCATGTCTGTGTTTGGGATTAAACGGGTTAATCAGTTCTGGCTCGTTTGGATTCGCTGCTTATTGACTTTTTATTTCTAATTTCTTTCACATTTTCATCCTGAAAGCATTTGGCGTACATCTGCAGCCGTTTGTTCCTCTGTGTATTTTTACTGGTGATGATTTTAATGTCTGTCATTTATAAACGTCCAGACGCGAGTTTTCCAGGCATGATGGGACTGAAGGATGGTAATGAACTGATGGTAATGATGAATGGTAGGAGAGTGATTGATGAGTGTGTGAAGGTGATATTGTGTGTTTTAATTGGCTGAGTGACATCATCAGTGGGCGTCAGTGTTGGGGGGAGGTGTGGGGTGTTCGAGGTCAGGAATCTATCAGTGAAGGTGTTTTTGATGTCTCTGGTTTATTAAAAATGCACCTGCAGTATTTGTAGTGAATAAAGCACTTGGTAAAGTTGTACTGAAGTGTGTCTGAAACACTAATAGAATAGAATTAGATTTTGAAGTTAATATTTTAGTATTTAAGAACACATTTGCATGCGCCTGATTCTCTTAAGATTTTATATTTTAAATTAGTTTTTCATCTTGATATTTGTCATTGTCATATTATATTTTACTTAAATTCATTTACTTAAATACATTACAGTCATTTTAATTATTTTGTTGTTTTTATTTGTTTTTTTATGTGTCAATGACTTTTATAAATGTATTTTAGTTGTAGTTTGAGCTGTTTTGGTATATCAAGTTTAAGGTATTTGAGGTTATCCTATTTAATTTTAATTTAAAATTTTGATTTATTTCGAAATTACTTATTAATTTGACATTTTTATGATTTAATATTTTTTGTATTTTGATTTTTATTTTAAAATCATTTAAAAACAATATATTAAATAATGTATTATAATTTAGCATTTTTATGAATAAATGCTTTTATTAAGTGTTTTTATAAAGTTTTTACTTAGTTTAATAGTTTATTTACATTTTTTATTTATTTTCCCCCTGTTTGTTGTGTTAGATCTCTGTACTTCCTGCTCTGGAGAATCATTTGTCATGTAGCTTCATGTCGTCATAACGAGTCTTTATTGATGAGCTTGTTTATCTGAGCTCAGTTCCCATCAGCCCAGTGAAGTGGTTTATTTTGGAGTAAACAGACCTGGTTTTATCGCTTTGATTGGCTGTCAGCTGGACGTGTGCGGTGCATATTTTGCTGATTAGCTTTGCTCTAATAAAAGCTCAGCGTGCTCAGGGCAGGCAGACGGTTATCTGAGGACAGTCTAATGAGACTCGCTGAAGGAACAGAATGTGAAGGGCTCACAGCTGAACTTCATCAGACACGTTCAGAGACACGCTCGTTAAACAATCTCATTAGACGGACACTGACCGCTCACAGGATCCTGGGATTAAGCCGACGCAATTATCACAGGCCCTGCAACAGGAAATGATGTCACGCTCCAGGACATGGTCAAACATCGTTGTCACGGGTCATTGGACTTGAACTTGAGTTCAGTGAGTGATGAATCTCCTTTCACATGTGTGTCCATCAAATTAGAGCCCAAAGTGAAATAATAACCTATAAACCTTTAAAGACAGGCCTGTACTGATGTTATTTATCTCAAAAACTACATTAACCAATTAATAGTATATTAATAGTATACTTTGCAACCATTATTATGGTAATGCATTCTATCTGTGTCTCTGGAGCACAGCAGCAGTCATCAGCAGCACAGGTGTATTTGCAGCAATTAGGGATGGCGAAAACTAAAAAATTTCTTGACCGACCACCGAGCCTCATTAGCCGGTTGAAACCGGTTAACCGATTAGTT
>JAUMHP010000026.1:3313554-3332057 GCA_032361065.1 Enteromius trimaculatus
CTTTTACATTCTCAAACACTTCATTCTGTGTGATTTATAAGCTTGTTTCCTCATGGAGACCTAACTAATGTCCCACACACACACACTCACAAACACACACACACTCACACAGGAAGTGATGCCACTGTTAATGCGTGTGTGTGTCCTGTAGACACAGACGAGTGTGCAGAGAACGTGAATCTGTGTGAGAACGGACACTGTCTGAACGTCGCGGGTGGATACCGCTGTGAGTGTGACATGGGCTTCATCCCCACCGCTGACGGCAAAGCCTGCGAAGGTGACACACTCCTCCTGACTTACATCTGTCTTTATTATAACTATCATCATATGTGATTGAACATTACATTATCAGTAATTTATGATTATCTATACGTATGTATCTTATTTTTATATTAATAAATATAATCTAGTTTATGGGAGTGTGTATCTGTGTTTTTCAGTGTGTGTGTGTGTGTGTGTGTATGTGTGTGTCTATCAGTGTAGGCTTGAGTGTGTGTGTGTTTATGGAAGTGTGTGTGTGAATCTGTGTGTGTGTTTGTGCCTCTGAGCAGTGCGGTTCTGCAGCTTCCTGTGGGTCCAGTTCCTCCAGATCAAGACCATAATGCATCACAGCTGTTTTGTGTGTATGCGTATCTCCGCAGACATAGACGAGTGCACGTTTGCAGATATCTGTGTGAATGGCCGCTGTCGTAACATTCCGGGTCTGTTCCGGTGCCTGTGTGACCCCGGGTACGAGCTGGACCGCAGCGGAGGAAACTGCACAGGTCTGGGATCACACACACACACCAGCAGGGTTGGGGAGTAACTAATAACATGTAAATTACAGAATCTAATTACGAAATATAATTAAGTGTAATCAGTTACAGTTGCTTGTGAAAAGTTTATCTATTACCAGAGGGGTTGCACCCCCTCCCATGAACAGGTTTAGCTGATTTCTTTCATAAATTGCATGGACTGCTCTAAAATATGAGCTGCCAGAAGTTGATTAGCAGTAACATTTCAGATGGAGAAACCTGTAACCTGTTGCATTTGCAAAGTATCCTTCCCAGCACTGCACACCAGACACATGTGACCTCCCCTCTGACCTCTGTGTTCTCTCTGTGTCAGACGTGAACGAGTGTTCTAACCCCACCACCTGCATCAGCGGTCTGTGTCTGAACACACCGGGCAGTTACATCTGCAGCTGTCCACCGGACTTCGAGCTGAACCCCACCGGAGTCGGCTGTGTCGGTGAGATGCCTGAACTAGTGTTGTGCTGATAGCATCGTGTATCGACGATAGTGACTGACGTTTTCAGTGTGTTGATCAGTGCATGTGTGCTGACTGAATTCAGTGTGTTCATACAGCGTGTGATTATAACGGCCTCTCTGTCTTTCTTGCAGACACTCGCTCTGGAAACTGCTATCTGGAGGTACGATATCGTGGGGATTTCTCCGACAGTCTGGACTGTTCGACTGAGATCGGTGTGGGTGTTTCCAAAGCGTCCTGCTGCTGTTCTCTGGGTCAGGCGTGGGGGTCACCCTGTGAGGCCTGTCCATTGCTCAACTCCTGTGAGTCTCATACGCACACACACTCTCACAGAAACACACACATACTAATGTTTGTTTTCATGAATTGTTGGGAAATTCCATAAGCGTTTTGAGAAATGGGGACTTTGGGTAATGTCCTCATAAATAGTTGTTGGTACAGTTATCATTCTCAGAAGTGTTGTTGGTTTCTCTCAGCGGAGTACAGGACTCTGTGTCCTGGAGGAGAAGGATTCCGACCCAATCCCATCACTGTGATACTAGAGGGTAGGTCTGTAGCACACACACACACTTCCTACAGTCCTCCAGTGCTGCGAGCTGACCTCTGTGTCTGTGTGTGTCAGATATCAATGAGTGTCAGGAGCTGCCTGGTCTGTGTCAGGGAGGAAACTGCATCAACACGTTTGGCAGTTTTCACTGTGAATGTCCGAAAGGTTTTGCACTCAACGAAGACACCAGGATCTGTGAAGGTCAGTCCGACTTCCTCTTTCACACACTCTCTCTGTAGCCCTCTCTACACCAGCTTTATTTCTGTGCTGCTTCACACTCTATACACTGTTTTCCAGCATCGGAAAAAAATTTGTGTTAAGAAAAGTGTCAGTTTAAAATACATCACTAAGTACAAATAGCCCGCCTTGAGACTATTTACACTAACTCCGACCACCATCGTGTGATTGGGCTGAACATTGGTTTTAGTGGCATAGAAAGTAGAGTAAACTTTTTTTCTCCCTTTTTAAATCCAAATATTGAGAAAATCATATTTATGGAAGGAAATTTATAAAATGTCTTTATCTTTACTTAATATATATATATATAATATATTTTTATGATAAAAGGAAAAGTGTCTTGTGTTGTGTGTAGATGTGAATGAGTGTGAGCGTCCAGGCATCTGTGGTCCGGGTCAGTGTTATAACACCATCGGGAACTACACCTGCATCTGTCCTCCGGAGTACATGCAGATCAACGGAGGAAACAACTGCATGGGTGAGTCACGCTACACGCGTCACGCTAGCGCTTTCCCTCTGAGCAGACTGAGACGTGTGTGTGTTGTGCTGTGTGGTCAGACATGAGGAAGAGCTTGTGCTACAGGAACTACTACTCTGATAACGCCACATGTGACGGGGAGCTGACCTTCAACATGACCAAGAAGTTCTGCTGCTGCTCGTATAACATCGGCCGGGCCTGGAATAAACCCTGCGAGCGCTGTCCCGTCCCCAGCACCAGTGAGACACACACCAACACTCATCTGAAGCACAAGCCATTCATCTAGAGAGGAAGTAGCATGAGAAAGTGTTTCTGTCTAGACGAGAACAAGCTAGAATTGAGAGGGATTAACTTTGGAAGGCTATGGTATGATTAAATATATGGGTCACACTTTATATTAGGTGGCCTTAATTACTGTTTACTTACACCACAAATATGTACAATGTACTTATTGTGTTCATATTGTATTGCATATGAATGTAATTACATATAGGTATTTTAAAAAATATTAATTTCAATGTAAAAACATGTATGCACACAATAAGTGCATTGTACCTAATGATTAATTTAAATGTAAGAACATAGTAGTTAAGGCCACCTAATATAAAGTGGGACCAATACATGTATACATTTCTATTATATATAATTATATTTAATATATAAGCATATTTTCCTGAAATATATATATATATGCATGTGTGTGTATTTACATATGAAGCGTTTATTTGCAAAAACAGTTTTTGACAGTTCTCAAAAATCATGTTTTATTATGTTTTTATTCTGTTATTTGTTTTTTAAAGTAACTTTTTAACTTTTACAGTTTGAGTGAGACTAATTAGAATGCACAACAAAACATGACTTTTGAGAATTGTATATATACAAATATATATAATATATATGCAAAATGCATATATACACAATACATATACATATATTATGTGAACATGCGATTAATCACTATTAATTGTTTGACATCAAATGAAAATACATAAATATAATATTTTATAATTTTGACTCTTTTTCTTGAAAAAGTTTAAAACATTGTTTTTTAGTTTTATCTGTCAGAATCTGTATTTGAAGTGTAAAGTTGTTTAAATTGATTTTGGTCTACCTCTCATACATCATTTATTTGACGCAGGTCTTAAAAAGCATTAAATTGATTAAAATAATTCTTCAGATATGCAGTCATGAGCGTAAAGCTGTTCTCTGCTGCAGATGAGTTTGCTGTGCTGTGTGGAAGTGAGAGACCTGGATATTTCATTGACATTTACACCGGTCAAGTCATTGGTAAACACACAGACACACTCAAACACATTCAAACAAAGCTCTGTGTCTGCGAGACTTCACATCCATCCTCTGTGTGTGTGTGTGTGAACCACAGACATCGACGAGTGCCGTGAGATTCCCGGTGTGTGTGACAACGGCGTGTGTATCAACATGATTGGTAGTTTTCGCTGTGAGTGTCCGATGGGGTTCGTCTATAATGACAAGCTGCTGATCTGTGAGGGTAAGAGCTCCAAATACTCTACCTCTTTATTTTAGATGTTCATGTGTTTGCATATATGTCTGTTAGTAATGTAAAACCTTTCAATCATGACATTTTGTAGTTTTATATCAATAATTAATAAACATCACGATATAGTAAAACTAATAATGTATTTGAACAAATACGAGTGTGTGTTACGCCCCTCTGGAGAGTAGAACTCTCAGCGCTCTGAATGGTGTGTGTGCAGATATAGACGAGTGTCAGAACGGACCGGTGTGTCAGCAGAACGCCGTCTGTCTGAACGTTCCCGGAAGTTTCCGCTGCGAGTGTAAATCTGGATACCGGCAAACTCCCACCCAGCAGTGTGTCGGTGTGTGTGTAATAGAAATATCTCATGTTGCTCATAGTGTGTGTGATGATGATGATGATGACTCTTCCTCTCAGATCGTAATGAGTGTGCTGAGAATCCAAACATCTGCAGTCCCGGTCAGTGTATTGACATGGTGGGTAGTTACCGCTGCATCTGCCCCAACGGCTTCAAATCCACACCAGACCTGTGTATCGGTGAGAGATCAGCCTCACACACACACATCTGTCTGTGGTACATCCTCATGTAGATAACTAACTGACCGCCTGTGGTCTGTTCAGATGTGGACGAGTGCGAGCGTCAGCCGTGTGGAAATGGAACCTGTAAGAACACTGTGGGCTCCTACAACTGTCTGTGTTACTCAGGATTCCAGCTGTCACACAACAACGACTGCATCGGTACACACACACAACCTTCATTGATACTGTTTTTACCATCATTTTTGATGCAAGCACAAAGCTGTTATGTAAAAGTTTATAAATAAGAATATTATAGAATATGTATTAGCAGACAGACATGTGTGAATGAATATTTCCTGATGATTTATTCACCCCCATGTCATCCAAAACATCCATGTCTTTCTTTCTTCAGTCGCAAAGAAATACATTTACTGAGAAAAACATTCAAGAGCTTTTCTCCATACAGTGGACACATCACTGGCTTCTAAGATCAGTTTCTTTCAAAACAAATAATATTTATCCACTTTTTAAATGCTGGGCTTGCTCTAGCGTCACGTAACCCTGTTGGAAAGGTCAAGCGTGTATTTGCACTTGTATCTCAATTTTTCCTCCAACTTTAAAATCATCCAACATCAATATTTTTATCTCTTTTGCATCTTTGTAAACACTTGTTCATCACACCTGATCTTTCCAACATCAGCTCATAAAGACGTGCATCGCAGAGCTAAGGCTAGCCCAGCATTTGTAGTTTAAGAGCATAAATATATCCTTTTTTTTCAGAAAATGAGTGATTGTTTTGTTAGATAAGACCCTTATTTCTCGGCTGGGGTTGTGTAGAGCTGTTTGAAGCTGCCTTTTGATGTTCAGATCACTGGCCACCATTGAATCCTGGAAATCCTGGAATGATTTCTTCAAAAAACATAATTTCTTTGCTACTGAAGAAAGAAAGACATGAACATCTTGGATGATTAGCTTGTCAGGATACCTGTCGGTGAACTTGTCCTCTTAACAGCTGTGTTTTGTTTGTCGTTCAGACACAGACGAGTGCTCGTCGCTCCGAGGCTTGTGTCGGAACGGAAACTGCATCAACACGGTGGGCTCGTTTGTGTGTGTGTGTCTGGACGGCTATAAACTCTCTCCTGATGGCCGGATGTGTGTGGGTGAGTCCCGAAGCTGCTCTACTGGACCTCCAGTGTGTGTGTGTGTGGGTATTTATATCGCGTCTCTTCTGCTCAGACATCAACGAGTGTTTGATCAGCCCTGGAACCTGCGGCCCAGGAACGTGCCAGAACCTGGACGGCTCCTACAGGTGCATCTGTCCTCCAGGATACTTCCTGCAGAACGACCGGTGTGAAGGTCAGTGAGGCTCAGGGGGGCGCCAGCACTAGTGCTCACAGCGAGTGTGCTCAGACCGCCTCATCCCTGTGTGTGTGTGTGTGTGTTTGCTCAGATATCGACGAATGCTCTCAGACCGCAGAGATCTGCATCTTTGGCAAGTGTATGAACACACCGGGCAGCTTCAGGTGTGAGTGTCCGGAGGGATTCCAGCTGTCCTCCACCGGGAAGAGATGTGTGGGTGAGTGATCGCTGATATATCCCACAGTTCCACAGGTCTATGTTCCTGGTTGTTGAGGACGTGATGCTGCAGGACATCGGTCAGGATATCTCGTCATGTTTCGTGAGTGAATGATTGTGAACTAGGAAGGAAACGTAACACAAAGCAGGTAGTTCATTTGTTGTTTTTCACTTGCTCATACTTTCCATTTTAACTCCATGGACAGTGTGTGTGTGTGTGTGTGTGTGTGTGTGTAAAGGCTTCTGCAAATGAAAAACAGGCCTCAATGACAACAACATATCTTTCACAACAGCACACACACACACACACAATGAGTTTAATCATGTTTAGGCTTTTTGACTTGAGAAAGAGTCATCTGTAAAGCTCAGATTTCATCTTAACTGAAAGTCATTTCCTGATGAAAATGATTAAATATGTTATTATTTTCAACAAGTCAACGTCTGTTTCTCGTCGTCAGATATTCGTGTGAATTACTGCTACACTAAGTTTGAGAGCGGACGCTGTCTGACTCCGAAGCCCTTCAACACAACTAAAAGCTCCTGCTGCTGCAGCGTGATGCCGGGTCAGGGATGGGGCGACCCCTGCGAGATCTGCCCCTCTCCAGAGGAGGAGGGTAGGCACGCACACACACTCACACACACACACACACATGATGTGATGGCAGTAATAGTTGTGTGTGTGTGTTTCAACAGCATACAAAGATCTGTGTCCGGCCTCGGGTAAAATCATGACTATAGATGAAACGGCTGTGGGTGAGTGTCTCTGGATCAGACTCGCACATGTGTTTGTGAGCATAGACTGACCGCTCGTGTGTTTCAGATGTGGACGAGTGTTCAGAAAACCCCGGCATCTGTAAGAACGGTCACTGCATCAACACAGATGGGACGTTCCGCTGTGAATGCCCGTTCGGTTACCGGATCGACTTCACCGGGATCAACTGCGAAGGTTTTAAACCCGCCGTGTCCAGTCACGTTCTATTCCTGAACTAAAGTTCAATTTCAGCTGTAAAGCAGCTCTGGTGTCATTGGTGGTGATGCATTTATTCACCGTCTAAAGCTGCTTCTGTTTCCTCTGCAGTGAAAAGAAGTTTCTTGATAGTATGCACACTCTAATGCAGGGGTGTCAAACTCCATTCCTGCACAGATTAGTTGCAATCCTAATTAAACACACCTGATCCAGCTAATCAAGTCATTAAGGCTTATTTGAAGACTGTAGTTAAGAGCACGGTTGGAACTAAACTCTGCAGGGCCCTCCAGGAACTGAGTTTGACACCCCCGCTTTAATGTGAACATTAAATTATGAAACATTATCAATTATGAAACATGTTTTTAATTTCAATTTATTTAAATCAATTCGGTTCAGGTTTTGTTCTTTGTTGCAGTTAAACTGATAATATTACTGAATATTATGTTATTAAATCATGTACATTTGTAAGCGTATGATCAGGCTGATGGGGAGTGTGTGTGTGTGTGTGTCAGACACGAACGAGTGTGAGCTGGGGAACCCGTGTGGGAACGGCACCTGCACAAACGTGGACGGAGCGTTCGAGTGCAGCTGTGACGAGGGCTTCGAGCCCGGACCCATGATGACCTGTGAAGGTGAGTGACTTCGTCTTTATGAATAGAGCTGTGGTAGCTGGCATGTTCCTAGACTAAACACACTGAAATAAAGTACAGGAATACTATTTCAAAACTTTCATCCTTTTAATGAATGTATTACTGTGCTTTTTCACCATTAAAATGAAAGAATAAAAATTGAGTCATTTTTCTCACAATTCTGAATTTATATCTTGATATAAAAAAATGAAAGATAGGAACTAAGAATTGAAATAGGTTTAAGGTTATTCTAAGAAATATTCAAAATTCTGTTTATCTTGCAATTTCTACCACTTCTGAGAAACAGTCTGAATTGTGGTAAAAAAAAAAATATATATGAATACTTTTTTAGTATTTTGTACTTTATTTTAATCAAAGTGCATCCTTCGCTGCTTTTCCATCATATTCACATTTTGCATCTTCAGCAGCATCTCATGCATTAGTGCACAAAATGACTCGCTGCTGCAGCAAAGAAATAAAGAGGTGACTAAACCATGTGCACTGGTGTGTTGTTAGATATCAACGAGTGTTCCCAGAATCCTCTGCTGTGTGCGTTCCGCTGTGTCAACACGGTGGGCTCGTACGAGTGCAGGTGTCCAGCGGGATACGTGCTGAGAGAAGACCGGCGGATGTGCAAAGGTAAAGACGACCCTATCAGCGTCACAAGCACACTTCATCACGTTTGAGCGCTCCTCTTGTGTTCTTCAGATCAAAACGAGTGCGAGGAGGGTCTGGATGACTGTGAGGTCAGAGGAATGGCCTGTAAGAATCTGATCGGCACGTACATGTGCATCTGCCCGCCGGGATACACCAGACAGCCCAACGGAGACAGCTGCGTGGGTGAGCACTCAAACTACTCAGAATAATTTCCCATTAACAATCACTGAGGAGAAGTGCGTGGCGCTGGATGAAAGCACACTTTCAGTCTCTGACAGCAGGAATACAGCGCTACCCTGGAAACAAAACAGCGGCTACTTTCTGTTTCTGAAACGTCTTTAAATGATTTAAATGCGAAGGTAGTGCCATAGCTGTCATCTCTTTTATTTATTACATTTCTTAATTAGATATTTTTTTCCGCTCTATTGTTTGTTTAGCACTATGTTGTTTGTGTATATCAGTGCTTTAGAAATCAACTTTGCACACAGATCTGAACGAGTGTATAGCCAAGCCAGGCATCTGTAAAAACGGCCGCTGCGAGAACACAGTGGGCAGTTACCGCTGTGTCTGCGATCAGGGCTTCAGTCCCAGCCCCAGCAGGACCGAGTGCATCGGTAAGACCACCTTTACAAAGACGTCAGTAATCTCATCATTTAACTGTTTAGTAAATTACACTTACATAAATGGACGTGTAGTGTCCTGCACTCACTAGTAGAAAAAATACAAAAAATGATATCTGAATAATTTTAGCATGCTGTCTTGCAGGTTATGCTAGTTAACCTGGTACTGTACGCTCTGTGTGTGTCAGATAACCGTCAGGGCTTCTGCTTCCTGGAGGTTCTTCAGACCATGTGTCAGATGAGCTCCAGCAGTCGTGTCAGTGTTAAGAAGTCTGAGTGCTGCTGTGACGGGGGCCGCGGCTGGGGGCCTAACTGTGAGCTCTGCCCGCTGCCCGGGACCACGCACTACAAGAAGATGTGCCCGCTGGGCCCCGGATACACCACAGACGGCCAGGGTAACGCCACCGGCTCGTGTGTGTGCTGAGGAGTGTGTGTGTGCTGAGGAGTGTGTGTGATGATCTGTGTGTGCTCTGCAGATATCGATGAGTGTAAGGTGATGGGGAATCTGTGTAAGAACGGCCAGTGTGTGAACACGCTGGGCTCCTTCAGCTGCGTCTGTAAAGTGGGATACACCACTGACCTCAGCGGCACTCAGTGTGTGGGTGAGTCTCGCTCTCAGACCTCTTCAGACTGTCCCAGACCTCTTCTGAACAATACACTAAATATAACAATAACTGCAGCAATATTAACCAGAACTACAGTGATACGTATATTGATAACTAATAACGTCTGTACAACTGTAATAACTAGTTATTACAATAACATTTACAAATATGAGCATAAATATACCAAAAACTATAACCATAACTACAGCAGCAGATGTAAACTATCATTAACACACTTTATTTTACCATTACACCTATTAGTTGCTTATTAGCATGCACAATACTAGAGTATTAATGTTAATTAAGCACATATTAATGGTTTTTTCTACATCCCTAACTGTCACGGCCGGTGTTTGCAGAGAGAGAGAACACAGGGGTTTTATACACGGAAGACTAATCACTAGACATGACACAGCTGGGGAAACACAGGTGGAAGGGAATCGACTAATAATCACATCACAACACAGGAAAGACCATATATGGGCAAACAGGAAGGAAGACATAAACTGAAACTAACACAATGAAAACGAAACCAAACCAAGAATTCAAAAACACAGAGAACGTTAAACTAACACTACCCAATACCTAAACTTAACAACTACCTACTAACCATTAACAAGCAGCACATTAAGGAAAAGTCATAGTTAACAAGAGTTACCTATTCTATAGTATTGCCAAACTATCTATAGAGTAAACTAACTAAATTAACTAACTATAAGAATAATTACAGCAATAATTGTAAAGATAACTATGGTGATAACTGTGAATATAAACAATAACTGTAGTGATTATGCAATAACAATAAATATAGTGATAACCACTGTAACTATAACCATAACTTAAAGCTATAGCTATAAAGATAACTATAATAGTAACTACAACATTAATTGTAACAATAACTAATATCTATAAACATAACTATACATGATAACCATAGTAATAATGATAACTATAACAGTAAGTATAACAGTGACTACATCAATAACTATAAGAACTATGAAAATAAATCTATATAGCGAAAACTATAAATGATTACAGTGACTACAACACTAAATATGCTGATAACTTCAGTGGAAAATATAACAACAACTGATAACCATGTGACCATGACTATAATAATAATTATAGAAATAACTACAATAGCTAAAATGAGAACTGTAAGGATAAACAAAGCGATGATGAACTATAGTGATATAACTGTAACTATATATGGAGGAACTACACCATTCACTTTAACTATGACTATAACTAGAATGAGAAAGATAGTTATAGTGATAACAGTAACTATAGTGATTAGTGTAATGATAAATGTGATACTATAATGATAACTACAATAACTCAGATGTCAGCGAGGTCAGCTCATAGACTGTGAATGTTTGCTTTCAGGTTAATGATATTTTCTGTGCCCTAACCTGACCTCTGACCCCTGGACATAACCATCAGAGAAGCCTGTCCAAATACTAGATTTATATACAAATGTGTTTTGGCCAATTTAACTAGTAAGGAAACATTAAATGTCTAGAATCTTGAAGTCTCTGTATTAGTGAGCAGATTTGGCTAAACCTGTGTGTGTGTGTGTGTGTGTAGATGTGGACGAGTGTGTTCAGGCTCCTAAACCCTGTAACTTCATCTGTAAGAACACGGATGGTGGATATCTGTGCTCCTGCCCGCGAGGATATGTCCTGCAGGATGATGCCAAGAGCTGCCGGGGTAAAACACACACACACACACAAACACACACACACTAACACAGAGAGAGAGCGGTCAGTGAGTCTAGACTAAATCTGACTTCCTCCTGCCTCAGATAACACACATAAACACACAGCTGATTAAACACACATCGCATTAACGACACACTGCTCATTATTTACAGCGGTGTAGCGTTACTTCTGCAGTCTCAGAGCTCAGGTTCACCGGCGGGACGTGTGTGTGTGTATTCTGACCCTCTCTCTCTCTCTAGATCTGGACGAATGCGCCACCAAACAACACAACTGTCAGTTCCTGTGTGTCAACACCATCGGAGGATTCACCTGCAAATGCCCACCAGGATTCACACAACACCACACGGCCTGCATCGGTGAGAACACACACACACATTCATGAAAACACACACTCATGTGTTCTGGGGTCTCTTCATAGGTGTAATGGTGTTTCTACTGTACAGACTGTATGTGGTATTGTCCTACACTGACCCTACACCTAAACCTACCCCTTACAGGAAAGAAGGTTTTAGCACAGTTTTATGTTCACCTGTCAGTTAAAGAGTGTTTCCTGGACGAGTACCGCTGTACGTGTCCACATACCCTGGTGCTGCGCACTAGTTTTGAGCAGATGTTGAGGAAGGCGCTCTGAGGATGATGTCACGTCTGCTTCTCCAGCCGCCTGGTGCCACGATGACCCAGCTCTCGGTTGTTATGGGATGTACTGGTTCTGTTGCCGTGGTTACAGCAGCTGGTGTTTAGATGTGATCCATTAGCTGAAGTAAACAGCTGTGAAACACAAACCCAGCACTGTGTCCTCAAGCACTTCCCTTTCCTGTCCCGACACTCAAATCATGATCAACATTCATAGTTCATACAGTGATGAAGTGTGTGTGTGTGTGACACAGATAATAATGAGTGTGCCACTGAACCGGGTCTCTGCGGTCCGAACGGAGTGTGTCAGAACAGCCCTGGCAGCTTTAACTGTGAGTGTCAGAGAGGTTTCTCCCTCGACCCTAACGGACAGCACTGTGAAGGTACACACACACACACACACACACACACACATATATACACAGACATCAGAAGCTCCCCCTAATGTGTGTGTGTGTGTGTGTGTCAGACATGGACGAGTGTGTGGGGAATCATCGCTGTCAGCACGGCTGTCAGAATCTGGTGGGAGGATACAGATGCAGCTGTCCACAGGGATACCTACAGCACTACCAGTGGAACCAGTGTGTCGGTGAGACTCAGTCTGTCTCTTTTTCCGTCTGTGAAAAAAGAAGTGAAAGTGTGTGTTTCTGTGTGTGTGTGTGTGAGGTAAGTGTTTTCCCATCATCCTGTGTGGGGTCTGTGACTGGCGCTCGGCTCTTCCTCTGCTGATTAAAGTCTCCTGATCTTTGGTGTGAATCCAGCTGGTCCTCGTGCTCCTCCAGAGCTGTGGGAACCGGCCTGACCTCTGACCTCATGTATGTCTGTGTGTGCAGATGAGAACGAGTGCCAGAACGGTCAGATATGTGGCGGCGCCTCGTGTCACAACACACTGGGCAGTTTCCGCTGTCTGTGTCCGACGGGCTTCTCCTTCGAGCAGCAGACCGGAGGCTGTCAGGACGTCAACGAGTGCAGCTCCTCTCAGAACCCCTGCAGCTTCGGCTGCTCCAACACCGACGGAGGATACCTGTGCGGCTGCCCACCGGGATACCTGCGTGCTGGACAGGGGTCAGACTCTCACACACACAGCTGCTATTTAAATAAATATGGAGCTCCAGGTGATCCAGCTCATAGAAATAAAATACTTGCGTGGACGAGGCAATTATTTAAAAAAATCTAATAATAATGTCAACATGTAAGTACTCTAATAACAGAAATAATACTAAAAGAACATCAGGATTACAGATTCATACCTGATGAACATGTTTATTAGTAGATTCTGTGGTGGTGTGTTTCTGTTTCCCTCATGTGTGTGTGTGTGTCTCAGGCACTGTCTGTCTGGCTCAGGGCTGTCGGCCGGTGGATCTCCTCAGGCTCCTGTCGGTGATGGAGATGAGAACGCTCTCTCTCCTGAGGCCTGCTACGAGTGTAAGATCAATGGCTATCCGAAGAAGGGCCGCAAACGCAGGAACGCCAACGAAACCGTGGAGCTCCAGGTGATCTAGCGCTCACCAGACACTCTTATAACCTCTAAAACAAACATCTACATGTGTACACGCACCTGCTGCTCAAATTCACAGAAGAGATCAAATCAGAGCTTGCTCAGTGTGTAGGATAGAGTGATCTGACACTTAAGTATAAAATAGAATTCATATAATAATCTAACTCTAATTAAAGTCAGAAAATAAAATACATATCAGTTAAAATCAAGATGTAAACCCCATTAGTTCAGATTTTTCCCCGTTAGTGAACTAGTTTTTTGAAGAAGAGTGTACACTTTTTTACATTTATCACTAAATTTCAGTTTTCAGTCCATAACGAAGTTTAAAATCAAGCAGCTTTGTTAGAATTATTGCAGAAATAATTAAAATAATGCAAATGTCTTCTTCAGAATAAAAATGTTTTATATCCTTTCAAAAGTGATATTACTTCCCAGCAACAATAATTAGTTACATTACTAGTTACATCACTGTTCTTTCATGCATCTTATTGTTGCATTTATTTCCCTTAAAATTCTTCCAAAATATTACTAAAACATATTTCTGCCTCATCAAGTGTAAGTGTAAGTAATTACACCCATCACTATTAATCATCACTGAGTGCTGAAGTGAAAGTGTTGCATTACTCTCATTAACTATCATGGCAGCTTGTAGCTGTAATATTCTGCTATACCCATGCATGATTATATTCCATAATGTGTCAAAACAAATCATGTAGTTCTTTAAAAAAAACTTTTTATGCAATTTACATCGGGATCAGAGGGATGCACACCAGTGTTCAGATCACAATGTAATTGTAATACTTTCATTAGCTGAATGTAAGTATATTCATACGCCTGCTGCTCTGGTGACTTCATGTGCCTGTTTGTTAGAGAAAAACTCTAAAAATAAATCTAGCAATTATTGGATCGTTGGAATTTAAATCAGTAGAGGTGGAGACATTGAAAGGAACTAGCTGTTTTATGGAGAGTAACTGTAATATTCTTACTGAAATATTATTAGTAATTGCAGAAAGTAATATCTGTCTCTGGAGCACAGCAGCAGTCCTCAGCAGGACGGGTGTATCTGTACAAATAGACAACAATACACTGTATGAGTCAAAATTATACATTTTTCTTTTATGCAAAAATCAAGTAAATATTAAGTGTTTTTCTACCATAAATATTTCAAAACTTCATTTCTGATTAGTAATGTGCATTGCTAAGAACTTCATTTGGACACATTTAAAGGAGATTTTCTCAATATTTAGATGTTTTTTCTCCCTCAGATTCAGATTTTCAGAGACATGTATCTCAGACCGATATAGTTCTAATCTAACAAACCAGACATCGGTGATTTATTTATGATGTTTATGACTTTGTGTTCACATATTAGCACTGTAACTAGTAATGTGTGTGTGTGTGTGTGTCTGTGTGTGTGTGTGTGTGCAGAATGATCTGGACGGGGTCAGTCTGGGCAGTGTAGACGTGGACAACACACTGCAGCTGCATCTGAACATCAGCACACTGAAGAGCAAAGACCACATCATTGACTTCGTGCCGGCGCTGTCCACGCTCGCTAACCACGTGCGCTACACTATCGACTACGGCAACGACGACGGCCTGTTCCGCATGAGCCAGAAGGACGACGCCAGCTATCTGCACATATCCAAGAAGAAAGCTCTCCAGCCGGGGGCCTATTATTTACAAATCCGCAGCGTGCCTCAGAACGGCAGCCCGGAGCGGCCCGACACAGACTACCTCAGCGGGCAGCAAGGAGACGCCCTGCACATGAGCGTCCAGATCATCCTGCACTGACGGACACTCGGACAGACTGCAGCAGCCTCGCCAAAGAGCAGCACGCACGCTCACATAACACACTATCGCTTGAGTCCTATCAATTCCAGTTCAGATTCTGCTCATCGATTCCTACGCGCTCGAAAACATCTCGCTGCTTTACAGTTATAAGATTCTGTCTGCATTCTGAGCGCTTTCCACAAACATTAGCTATTATAGTCTTCTGTAGATAGAACCCTTTTTCTTTTCTTTAAAAAAGGTTCAAAATGTACACAGCTTACAAAAGAAACACCAGATGATGTAAATAAGGTGTTAAAGGATAAGAACGTGAATCGGAGAGAACCTTATAACTCCAAGGTGACGGTTTAGATATCAAACTTATTTATTATTCTCTGTCTCTTTTTGCGAAACGTTTAATTGCTGCTGAATACTATAAACAAAAATCAGCCGGTTGCGTAAAAACTGGACTCTATTTAGCAAAATAGAGCTTTAAAAACAAAAAAATTAAAAGAGGGCCGTGATTCACAATTTTGAAGAACAAATATTAGGCAACTAAACAAACTGTTGTGGAAGTTAGGAATGGAATGATTCAAAGACTCGTTACTGGGTGAATCAGTGTGTGTGAACGAATCTCTTGAGTGAATGACTCAAAGACTAACACGCATGAAACAGTGCCTCAAGATGGGCACACAGGAATTGATAGGCGGAATTTTACAACAAGTATCTGATTCTGGAATTGATTTGGATTGCCAGCCCTACATATTACACACACTCCCGCTGCCGAGGAACCACGGAAGTTTCTCGCTCTGGCTCAGTCTATCGTATCTTACCGGTGCTAGTAGATTCCTGCACTGTAATAACCGACCCACGCCGTCTCTGGCTGCCCGACGCTAGCCTTTCTGTTCTCTGCAAATATTCTAATGGGGTTCCTGTGGCTCTTACCAAGGTCAGGAACGTGCAAGGAACAAACCGAATGGAACACAGTTCTCCCTGAATGTAAACCCATCAGCAAAAACACCACTTCCTTTATTATACAAACCTAAAACAGCTTATGTTTTGAATATCTGTGCTCAGAAACACTAGAATATGTAAATAACTGTTACTGTATATTCTGAACACACTGAACACAGATGTTTTTGAGAATCAAGTTACACTTACAGGAGAAGCGAGGTGAGCAGTGTCGGGGTTCCTTTAAATTTATAGGAAAATATGTGAGTCTCTTTTTCAAATAGCTCTCTATTCAGCCTGATTATTATTCATTTCACTTTTAGTGTGCAAGGGCCAAATAAATGTACTCCAGTAATCACGAGCTGTGCAGGTGACAAAGATTAATGCAAAAGTAACATCGTATTGCTTTATATAAGAAGTAACTAATACAATTACTTTTAAAAATAACTTTCTCCAATGCTGAAAGTGACAAAATAAGAAGTCTTGTTTTCTAAAAAACAGCACCATTTTCAACTAAAAACGGACAATCTGTTGTGTTTTAGTCGTTTGTTTATTAACAGTGTTTTGGGGACCTGCAAACTCAAACTTTTCAAAGTGGTAGTTTTTGAAAATGTCTCTAAACTACAAAAGCTACGAGTCACTTCACGGATGTGTGTGAACGCTGACGAGCAGAGACCTGCCGATGGCCTCAGATACATTCATTCAAGTGAAAAAGTAATTTTCGTTCCTCAGGAGCTCTGTTTGCATCCAGACCGATTAGTAGAATACTGCATAAAACACTGTTTCAATCCCATGTGTTCTAAAGAAAGAATTGTAGTTTGCTGGGACACTGGCACAAAATAGGAATAAAAATCAAAGTTCCTGCAGTATGGGACACTTTTTTGTCTAGAGATTGCGCGGGAAAAGCACAATATCACGTGTTTAAAAGCCTGATCACATGATCTGTTGAAGTGGTCACATGACTTTTTCACATGACGCACATTGAGGAATTTATTCTCATCATAGTTAATGCTCATGTCCTCCTCAATCGAGCGCATTTGTTTTAATGCACAGTTTAATATGTTATGGACATCATTTCCATCCTGTGTTTTATGCAATATTCCAAACTGCATGAAAAGATGTTTTCTCACACTTCATGAGTTTATTTTGCCTCTGCAGTAAATGCATCTTGATTTAAACGTTTAGATGTTTGTACTGGAAAACAAGACAGAAATACTGAGGAAGAGATTTTTTGCAGTGCGTGCAGCGTTTATGAATCCAAGACCTGCTCTGATCCCAGACCTCTGTAAGAGCCCCGCGGGAACCCTGTCCATGTAATTTAAGTGTGTCTATACTGTAACCGTGTCACTTTTTTACTCGCCAACGCATTTGTAAACTAGAGGACCCCTGGAACGGAGGGGTTTGTAATGGTGCTTCTTATAATGACCAACTACTTGTAAACTGTGTTTCTGTGACTCGATCCATATGCACTGAGGTCTGACGGCCACACACACACACACACACACACACACACCTGTGGCCTCCGGCGATGAGAACGCCGCCTCTGCCGTCTGTACGACCACGTTCTGTCCTGTCTTCACACTCGTGGGGGTTAGATGTACATTCACAATAAAAACATATTTTTGGTTGTACAGGCGACTCGAGCGCTGGCCTTCTTTCAGAGCGACCTCTGAACTCCACCGGCTTTCAGAATCACTCGTTCTCCCTCGGGTCCTCTTGGAGGAAAAATAACGTTTCACTCCAGAGTTCAGAAGTGAGCAGCTGACGATGTTGGCGTCGTATTGTAATAATAACCCTGCTGCGTTATGTGTGCTGGTAATACCGTGGTAAACACCTGTAAAGCCTGACGTATCTAATAACTGTTCAGAAATACCATCTTTTTTAAAGTAACATCTCACTTTTTTGAAAATAGACTAATTTTCCAGTTTTTGAATCATTCAGTGGCTCTCCGGGTCTGGCGGTAGCAGTTTTAGCTACAGCTTAGCATAGATCATTGAATCTGATTACACCGTTACAGTTATATCAGCCTAGAAAATCACAACTTCTCATTTTTCCTCTGTTTTACTAAACATTGGTACCATAGAAGAGTAAAGCGGTCATGTGATGTGATGTCAAGAGTTTCTTTCTCTGTGGAGTGTTCTGAGCGGTTAGTGCAGAGAGAAGATCCTGAAGATACAAAGATTAAAGTCTCAAAACCAACCAAACTTGTCCACACCCCCCTAAAACGACTTCTCTCCGTCACAGAGTGGGTTTATCTTCAAATGTCTCCAGAAAGAAAGAAGGCGGAGCTATTATTGTGTCTGTAGTGTTGCTGCGGGCGCCATGTTCTGGAGAC
>JAUMHP010000026.1:3332157-3347771 GCA_032361065.1 Enteromius trimaculatus
AACAGTCCCGTAAGCACTGTGGTCTCGCGATAGCTGCGTGAGCGAGTCGCGCGCCTGAGTCCTGAGAGGAGCAGCAGTGATGGCGGACGCGGAGCTGACGCTGGAGCTCACTGACACCAAACAAGAGGAATCAGGCGAGTCTCCCGCCGACGAAGGAGAAGCGGAGCCCCAGCAGACGCAGGAGAACTCAAATGGCGTTAAAACGTAATTTGAAAGACCTTTAAAACAGAAATCCTGCATGTGTCGCGCGTATTGCTAGCGAGGCCTGTGAGCGAGCGGAGCGTGTTGACAGAGCAAAAGAAACGCGTTTATTGTGCTTTCTCTTCGTTTTGTGTTTATAATGCGTGCGTCTGTAGATGCATTCTCTAATTGTCCGTTCATCTAGGCGCGTTTTTCTGTCGTTTGTTTGTTTTGCTGTGCTGCGTTTGTTAGTGGCGCGCACCAATCAGAGCGGTAACCCATAGCAACCGCGCCATCATCTGTCATTGATCAACAGACACCGCCCACTTTTGCCGCTGCCGGAAGAATTTCCGTTTAGTTTTCGTTAAAGATTGATAAATCCGTGAACCGACTGAATGGATCACATCATTACAAACTCTGAACTGAAGCACAGAAGTATTTGCAAATGAGATAAAGGTGCATAGCGGTGCATCATATAGTTTGAGTTTTCTGATTGGTGGAGATTTTTCTGCTGAATCCTGGGAAATGTAGTTCCACTGATAAACACTAGTATTTTTTTTAAAAAATCGTAAAATAACTGCTTCAGCAAAAGCAAATAATATTATTATTAATAACCTCTGAGCTCACATTAGGTCTGTTTTTAGTATTTTTATTTTATTTTTTTCAACTGTTGCGATATATTAAAAGTCCTGCTCATAAAGAAAGGGTTTATATTTGTAGGAAAAAGGAACTGTTATGGTTTATAAAAATATTTTGATGAATTGTTGCAGTGTTTTTTTTTTTTTTTTATGTATACAATTTTAATGTATAAAAAAATAAGGAATCTTTATGCTTGTATTTTATATTAATTATAAAATATATACACACACAAAAATAAATCTTTGTGTATGTATGTATATATATATATATAGATATAGATATAATTATTATTATTATTATTATTATTTTTCAATTACTACATTTTAGCATTACCAATGTTTTTGTCGTTGTTTAATTTCCTCTCTCTCTTGTGTGTGTGTGTGTTTGCAGCGATGCCGAGGACAAACCGGAGCCCAAAGAGAAGAGCCGAAAGTCGCACCGCTACCATCCCTACAAAGAGCGCCATGGCGGCTCCTCGGCGGACAAGAAGGCTGCCCACAGGAACCGGGTGTTCATTAGCAATATCCCTTATGATATGAAGTGGCAGGCTATCAAAGATCTAATGCGCGAGAAAGGTAACCCACGCAGAGGCGGCGCTGCGCCCCGTCCTCTCCCTCTCTCAGCTTTAGCTCGTATCTGTCTATCTAGACAAGCGTGTCGCACAGGCCGGTTGAATCTGTTCTGGTGTGAGCAGCTGGTATTGGCTGTAGTCATGATTCACTGTAGTGTTGAAGGATTGTACAGGTGGGTGGCCTTGTGATTTTTCTACCTGTGTAGCATCATAGCGCTAGGTGTGCGTTGAGGTGCCGTTCGAGGAGCGGGTCTCAGGTGTATGTGTGTGTGTTACACTGGGCTTTTCTACCTGTAGCGTTGCACCCAGGGCCACTGGTGATTTAAATGCCTTGTTCTCTGTGGTATTTTCCCTTTGTATGTCTCATGTAGTTGGTGAGGTTACATACGTGGAACTCTTTAAGGATGGAGAAGGAAAGTCAAGGGTAAGTGTTGGTGACTCTGCGCTGTCTGCGAGGTTTGAAAGGCCTCCGCAGCATCACTCTCATGTGCTCAGGGCCGGTAGAGCCGATATACTGTCGTACCTTTGACCTCGGGACGGTGTGTTGATGTGTAGCCTTACAGTAAAGCCCATTAAGACGCTGATTCGGATGTCCTTTAAATTGGTGGTGACCCGTTTGGCTGGGGTCCATCTGTCTCTCTCACATCTGATGATTGCTTAGGTGTTTTTGATTTGGACTTAACCGACCTACGAGAGTCATCTCTGTCAGGTGTCTTTCCTTAAACCCCTTCTTTCATGCATCTGTCTGTCTGATCCCTTCTGTCTCTCTCCTCTCTCTGTCCCGTAACAGTTCCATTCGGCCCGAGTTCATTTGCTTTCATTCGTCCATCTCACCGTAGCCAAATGAAACGCTTGTCACAGTATTAGAGTCATGAGCATGTGCTGTAATTGATCTCTCTGAAGCACTAATGATCAATCAGTCGGCTGTTTCTCTTTGTGCTGAAGTGCTTTGAACTGATGTGATACTGACCAGGTTCTTTCTTGTCGTTCTCTGGTCTCGTCCTCGTTCTTCTGGGATGCGCTCCTGCAGGGCTGCGGGTAAGAACTGCTTGGACTTGATGCATTTACACTGAGCATGTTTTACTGATGCGTTTGGAAGACGCTTGTATCAAGAATCAAGTCGAAATAATTTAGATTTTTCCAAACATTTAAGAAGGAATTACTTTTTCAATAAATTCTTGGAAAAATATAAATGAGGGTCATAAAAAATAAGTATTATTAAAGTAATATTTAAATAAAACAAATATGAATGAAATAAAAACATAATTGTGGAGGGAAAAAAAGTCATTATTATTTTGAATATTCCAAGTATCAATTTTATACATTAAAGTGTTACACTTTTAGTGTTAGGAAAACATATAAATGATGGTCATGACAGTTTATTAATAATAATAATTATTATTGTAATAGTTAAGTAAATATAAATGAAGTTAATGCAATGGAATATTGCCTTCAATCAATAAATGAAAACAGTGGAATGTTGTCTTGAAAGCAGTGTACAAAATACAGAAAATAATATTTATTATTATTATTTCCCAACATTAAGTAATCAGTTGTCAAATAAAGGCACTTAAATGTTTTATAAGCCACAATAAATCATTTTCTACTTTTGTTCCAAAAATTGAAAAAGTAATTAGCTATATTTAAATATTAATTTAAAGTAATTACAAATAAATGGGAATGGGATGATTCCTTGAACGATGTTTTCAGTTATCTATATATATATTAATGAAGTGATGGTCTATTATCAGCCGTACAGACGGACTGCAGTGTTCTGATGCTGCTCTTCTCTTTCAGAGTGGTTGAGTTCAAAGATGAAGAGTTTGTGAAGAAAGCCATTGAAGTCATGAGCAAACATGATCTGAACGGACGACCGCTGAACATCAAGGAGGTAAACGCATCATTGTTCTGTAGGGATGGCCGAGAACTCTCCTTTTGTGTTTGATATGATACGATAATTCCTGAAAGGCCAGTATCATGGGTATTGATACCCATACAGTACTTCTAAACTGAACCTTTCGATTAATTACTAAGAGTAAAACTGGTAATGATTCCTACTTGCATTTGAATTTTTAAAGTGCGTTTTGAGATGAAATGAACTTTTATTGTTTGATTTAAATAATTGTTATCACGCAAACATACCTAGTTTGTGCAATTACAAATATTTAGAAGAAGGCTACAATTCAATTGGTTTGTGAACTAACTCCACCGTGTATGTTTTTCTGAGCGTTGTTCTTCTGAAGCGCAGCTCGGATTGAACACCCTGTCAGAGGAGAGGGAGCGCTCGGCGACTGATTGATTCGGTCTTATAGCGTTTGTGTGTTCAGACGAGCAGGAAAATAGTTCTGTTATACACAGTTCTTTACTAACATAGGTTATACATTCAATGCAATTACCTTTTATGTTAAATAAACAAAATGGATCAAAATGGTCCAATTTTTATTGACTAGGTAAAGATCATGTTGCTTGAAGAACTTAATTTTTATATATCAAAACTTCATTTCTGATTAGTAATAATCATTGCTATGAACTTCATCTGATCAACTTTAAAGGTGATTTCCTCAATATTGAGATGTTTCTGCTCCTCAGATTCAGATTGGCTAATAGTTGTATCTCAGACAGATATTGTCCTCTCCTAACAAACCAGACATCAGCGGAGAGAGGATTTATTCAGCTTTGTGGGTTAGGGTCACATTTCAGGATCGCCGTCTTGTACTGCCCTGTGTGTGTGTTTCAGGATCCGGACGGGGAGCATGCGCGCCGCGTCCTGCAGAGATCGGGCCGGATGTATGGAGGCGGTCGGGGGTCAGATGCTGGTCCGGCCGGGATGAGCGTCCCTCCCTCCATCGCCAATAACCCCAACATCCCTCCGGAGATCATCAGTGCGCTGCAGGCCGGGCGGCTCGGCACCACCGTGTTCGTGGCCAACGTGAGTCTGAACCGTCACTGACTGACACATTCAAATCACTAAAATCAACAAAATAATGCCTTAAACGTAGTTTGAATGCTGTGTTTTCTAACTCACACAGATTGTGTGTAGTCAAACAATAGTAGTTTTACATGTTGCTGTATTGGTATAATGTTAAAAAAAATGTCAAGTTGATATTTTTAAATTGTTGTTTTGTCATTGTTTTTTTTTTTTTTTTTTTTGAAAAGCAAGACAAAACAATAAAAATCTATTTGTGCAATGGTGAATAAAAATGAAAACAATGTTCAGAGTATTTGGTCTTCGGTCGAGTGTTTGTATTTCTGTGCATTTCTAATGAAAAGCTCTTAGAGCAGAATGTTGCATTAAATGTTGCTTGCACTGCATCAATCGAATCTCTTCCTTGTCTTGTTTTCCAGTTCAAATATTAAAATGTGCTTGAATCAAGACATTTACTGGAGATGCTGAAGGATTTCTTGTTTTCTGACAATTATTAATGTTTATGTTTAAAACAAGAACAAATATCAGTCAGTGGGGAATAACAATTAATGTTCTCTGTGACTTAAGATTTTTCTGAGCCTTTTGGCAAGTACATCTTCATGTTTTAATTATCAACATGATAAATGATATTAATGTGATTTGTGATTCTCCAGTAAATGAATCATGATTTAAGACTCTTTATACATTTGTACTGGATAACACGACTAAAATGCTGAGGAAAAGATCAGAAGTTACAATAAAAGTTACCTTTTTTTTGTAAAATGAATAAAATAATGCTAACCTACTGGAAGTGTGGCTAATACAAGAGATTTACATTTAGAGAACAGTAGTGATCCATTCAGTTAATTTCCTTAAATGTGTTATTCTCTATGTTAAAAGTCTTAAATTTACTTGCTGTGGTCTGTTGTGCTTCATCTTTATCTTCTGATGGCGTGTGTATCTGCAGCTGGACTTCAAGGTGGGCTGGAAGAAGCTGAAGGAGGTGTTCAGTATGGCCGGGGCGGTGAGAAGAGCCGATGTGAAGGAAGACAAAGACGGGAAGAGTCGAGGGATGGGGACGGTCACCTTCGAGCAGCCGCTGGAGGCCGTACAGGCCATCTGTATCCTCTGGACATCCACCTAGAGATCATCAAAGTCATTACTTCTGTTTGTGTATTTATTGAGGTGACTTCATCAGTCCATGCATTCACTGCAAAAAACTCTACAGGTCTCATTTAAAGCAGTGTTTTGAGCTTTTAACGCTCCAAAAGTGACACCTAGTGGTGAAGACTGAATCTGCATTTTCATTCAGACCAAAACATCAACAAGTGGGTGCCATTATGCTAATGTTTCACTTCCGCGTAAACACAGAACGGATCGAGACTCGTTTTAAAAACAACTCCCTTCAGTGATTCAGAGTCGACTCTATCTTTAGAGAAGCAGTCACTAAGAGCTGTGTTATAAGATCCATAATAGTGGCACTAGTTAGTGTGTACTGCAGTTGCTGGCCGTGTAGACAGTATGTTTTCATCATCCCGGCGTCTTCCTTCACTCGCGCTCTCAGCCATGTTCAACAGTCAGATGCTGTTTGACAGACAGATGCATGTGAAAATGGTGAGCCGCTGCAGCGTTTGCGTTTGTTCTCACGCAGTTTGTGTGTTTCTGAGGCTCAGCATTCATTCTTGTGTTTTGTGTCTGTAGGATGATAAATCACTTCCTCCTGATGACTTCAGGCCTGCAGAGAAAGCGCCACAGTTACCCCGTAAGAGCTTTGTGTGCTGGTTTGGGAGGTGTGTGTGTAACTCTGTATGTGAATGTGTGTTTATGTCCTGTTCTGCAGGAGGTCTGGGTGGTGTTGGGATGGGGTTGGGTCCCGGCGGTCAGCCAATAAATGCTAACCGTCTCAGTGGAGGAGGCGTCGGCTCCATGGGCCCCGGAGGTGTGTTCATGATTGATTCATTATTCTTGCAGATGCTTGATTATTAATGCACACAGGGTGCATGAGGAAAGCATTATCTATGTGCATGCAAAACACTTTTAGTAATGATGCAGATGAGTTATTAAATTGTGTTTTTAATTGATAGATATTTGCAATGAATGAATTCATCAACTCTCTGAACACTGATGAGGATTTGTAATGATCAGATGAAGAGGCGTGATGAGTTAACGCAGGTTTGTGTTTCTCAGGGATGGACGGGCCAGGATGCAGCAACATGAACCGCATGAGTGGTGAGAGTCACGTTCATCTGGAGCAGATCCTTCAGAGATCATGTGAGGATGCTCATCTGTGTGTGTGTGTGTAGGCATGGGCGGAGGTTTCTCCGGGATAGACTGCATGGGTGGAATGGGAGGATTCGGTGGCAGAGACATGGCACCCATGGGCCGAATGGGAGGTAAACAACATTCCTTCCTTCAGTCTGTCTAAAAGACTTCTTTAGGGCCGTTCTGCCTCCAAACACACTTCAGAAACCTCATTGGCACATTTATTTATTTGAACATGTGTTCTAAAGACAGACAAACATAAAGAGTAATGAAAGGCAGAATCTGAAATGACATGGATGTTTATTTTCTGAGTAAGCCAATGTTGTGTAGAGGAGGGTCGATATGACAATCTTACCTGAGATTTGGAGCCAAGGGTAAAAATGAGTTGCAGACGGAAGCATCATTGTTTTATTTCACTGCTCTGTTAGTAACATCTGTGTGGCTCTGTGGGCAAACCTTCAATGGTTAAAAGCCAAATATCAAACCAAATGTTTTAGCCCGGCACCTCTGGTTGAGTCGACACAGAATGACCAAATAATGCTTTATACGATACAGATTGATTCATAGCAGCTTCACAGACATAAATATATGAATAGAATCATGCTGTAAACTAATACGAGTAGAGCAGCTCTGAGACCGTAACGAGACGAATGTTCAGTTCAGGGTTCTCTGATGTCTGTGCAGATATGTACCGCTCTGGAATGGGAGGGATGGACAGAGACTTCAGCAGAAGTGACATGGGAATGAACCGCCCCTTCGGAGACTCGTTTGGAGGTGTGTGTTCATTCTGTTTGTTTTGGTTGTGTGTGTGTGTGTGTGTGTGTGTGCTGACTCTATGGTCTCTCATCAGGTGGAGGATATGCAGGAATGGGGAATGCTGGGATGGGACCCATGGGCTCTGGATTAGGTCAGTCACCTCATGCTCTCACACACAGAATGAGATCTCTATATACCTAACTATGTTCTGACATGAACCTCTTAAAACATCTTAATTTACATTTCATAAAATAAAGCAGAGTTCTAAAGCTGTGGAATTAAATGCTACATACAACGCTTTCTTCCTCCATATTGTGTTTGTTTTCCAGCGCATGCATCTAAACACTCTTAAATTAAGACACGCTGCGTTCAGTCTATTTCTAGCATTTTCTTTTCTTAGCCTTTAAAGTTTTACATTTACATAAATCTTCAGCAGTCATCAGCAGCACAGGTGTATTTGTAGAAATAGACAACAGTGCTCTGTGTTTCCACAACATTAAAGGTAATTTTGTCAATATTCAGATTGTGTAATAGCTGTATCAGACAGATCTTGTCCTCTCCTAACACACCAGACATCAGCGGAGAGAGGACTTGTTATCAGCTTTTTATTCAGTATAAATCTCCTTTTACAAAAAAGTGACGGTTATGACTGGTTTTGTGCTTCGGGATCACTTAGTGTGTGTGTGTGTGTGTGTGTGTGTTAGGTGGAGGAGGGATGGTAAACATGGGAATGGACCGCATGAACTCTGGCTTCGACAGGATGGGCGGGAACATGGACATGGGGCGTGGCTTCAGCCAGTATGGAGGCAGCTCAGGTCACATGGGTGGCATGAGTGACAGAGGGGCGGGGTCTAAGGCTGGATGCCAGATCTTTGTAAGAAATGTACGTATGACGAGTAAACATGATGGTGTGTGTGTGCGCGCGTGTCCCTGAAGTGTGTTTGATGATGATCATCTGTGTGTGTGTGTGTCCACAGCTGTCGTACGATCTGACCTGGCAGAAGCTCAAGGAGAAGTTCAGTCACTGCGGTAAGAGTGGATCTTATTTCTGATATGCAGCAGATGAACAGAAACATATAAACGAGTGTCTCTGTTCTTCAGGTCAGGTGATGTACGCTGAAATAAAGATGGAGAACGGCAAATCTAAAGGCTGTGGGACGGTGCGCTTCGACTCTGCTGAGAGCGCAGAGAAAGCCTGCCGCATGATGAACGGAACCAAGATCAACGGACGAGAGGTTGATGTTCGTATCGACCGCAACGCTTGAGTCTCTCTCACACACACACACACACACACACGTCACAGAGCCCAGCTTTTGTTTTGTTTTAAAAACATCATGACTGTCATATCAGCGATCTCACCAGCGGCTTCAGCTCCATGTGTTAGTGACCACGCTTCCTTTCCTTTTCTTTTGTAAATTTTAATTTGTGGGACGTTTGTCTCAGGACTAAATTTTTAAAAAAATAAAAAGCTGGCTGTTGTAAATTTGGTCTGCGTCTCAGTTTGTCAGATCAACACAAATGTAAAAAATACTTTTATCCGTTATTATTACTTTATATATACTGCTATTATTATGAATGTTTAATTTTTTTTCTCACAAATGTTTTTTAGGAATGTTCTGAAGACAAAACTTCAAGAACTCGTAATCTTTTACACGCTTTACAAGCTTACAACGTCTACGCCTTCAAAGATGTGATGAATAGAGTTACACATCAAATAAAACGAATGCGTCTGAAAACGCATGAATACAGGTAGATATGTGTGAATTACTAGTGGCAAGTTCTAAATATGACAGGAAGAAAAAAGATTCAACATTTTCTTAACATATGAGTCTTTAAGAAACGTGTTTTAATAATTGCATTTTTTTTATGTGAATTAAATTTAAGGATTTTTTTTTTTTAATAACAATAAAGATAATTTTGTTTTTCATAAAAATACTCAAATGTTTTAAGATTGAGACAAAAGCAAATGTAATCATGAATAGTCACCGAGTAGTTTGACAATATTTATTAAAGGGTAGTAAAGACCTTTATGTTGATGATGTATGATTGAAGATATGGTGGTGAGAAATTAAATGTTAGGAATATTTTGTATTGCAAAAACACTTGTAGAATGATAAAGCCTTTTTATAAAACGAGATGAAAAATAATGATTTAAAAATTAATTGACGTTTAATGGGATTCAGCGCATTGCTTCGAATATAAATTTATATTTATGTTCAGGGCTTATTGATCAAATACTCACAGATAAAGCCAGATATTTGAAACAATTGTTTTTAAGGAAAACCTTTCTTTTATGAACTCTTTATCTTGATATGTTTGTGACCCCAGCACCAGGTCATGTTTCTGAATGTAAAACTGATCAGATTCTCTGTACTTCAGAAAAAACCCACTCTTTGTAAATGCTTCATATTGTTTTATTGTAAGGTAGTAATAAAAGGCCAGCGTGTGATGGAGTACACTGAGGTAGATGATGGATCTGCTGTGGGCACACATCGATTACTGAATGATTTCAATTTGAAGCTCAAACAATGAACGTTAAACTCATTTTATTTCATTTTTCATATTGACCAAAATCCCTGAGCAATAAAGTTTTCGGAAGAATGCACTCGTGCCTCATGAAATAAAGGAGACCGATGTTTCCTCTGAATGACTGATCACTGCTGGCTTCAGGACACACTCCTACCTTCACCATCAAGAGAGAAATGTTCATCAGGAACATGATTTAATACTTTTTTATTATTATTAGAATTTTGAGTGGATTTTATGATACTCTGCCATATTTATTCCACCTCCATTAGTGAACATGAAGATACTCGTGTTTCTGATCTTTCAGCATGATTTCACACGAGACTAACGTCACCCCTCCTCCGTCTTTCAGTTTAGTTTTGTTTTTTGGAAAATTCCTAGAGTTTATTTCTGCTTTATCTGTATTGTTTAAATAAAAATAAAAAAAACACTTGGCTTTTACAAGCACTGCGACAAATTTCTCAACACTTCATTAATGCCTCAAACCATGCCATTCTTACATAACCCTACACACACACACACACACACACACACTCCACTCATAACACCACAACAGACAGCTTTATACACTCTTCTGTAAAATCAAACAGAACACTTCCTGCAGTTCCCTGCTCCATGTTTACAGTGCAGTACAGAATTATTCCTGCTGCTCTGATAGTATTCAGAGTTTATAGCATATGATATTTCTAAAGTGGGTTTTAAACTTGTTAACAAGCATACAGATCAGCTTGAATACTAGTTTAGGTGATGTTTGTGTTAAAGCCAGAAAACATTTCCTTTCATATGACGCAGGTCGTTAATAAATGCATTCTGTGTCGAGATTTTAGAGTTCTGAAAACATGACCCAATATTGAGAAATGTGTCCTCGTGACTGTAAAAACTATAATGATGTGATGGGAAATGATATCACCCAACACTAGTGCTGGCACATGATTAATCATATCCTAAATAAAAGTTTCTGTTTGCACAATGTGTTGTGTGTACTGTACATATTTATATATGAATACACACAAATGCAGCATATAATTCAAAAACTATTTACATGTATGTTCATATAAATTATATGAGATATAAATATAGTAGTGGGCTATATTTATGATTAATCACGATTAACTGCATCCACAATAAAAGTTTTTATTTACATAATATGTGTGTGCTGTTTTTATTATGCATCTGCAGAGAAACGGTATTACATATTTTGAAAATATTTACATATATTTAAATACATATAAAATATATAAAAATAATACATTTATATATATATATATATATATATACTGTGAAATGTGTATATTTTATATATATACTGTATATATACACACATGCAAACACAAGCTTTTATTGTGGCTGTGATGAATCTTTTGACAGCGCTAATATAAAGTAAAAAGTAAAGTCAGTTTAAAGAGCATAGATGTGTTTTATGGGAATATATTATTCTTGATGAAACAGGTCAAAAGCATCCCTTGTTTCAGAATCACCTCATGGACCATCGTTGGACAGGAAGGAACCAGCGCTGATGGGGTTGATCTTGATTATAAAATCAATGCACTGAAACAAAAGGTTTTTTCTCCAGGATGCGTCCTCACGTGAAGTCACTGACCGTCAGTCTCCGCAGGCGCGGATGGGATTGTTCCCGATGATCCCGAGTTCGTAGAGGATGGAGAGCGTGGCGAAGAGCACATAACACCCCAGAGACACCAGCCCCAGCTTCCAGTCCAGCTTCCAGCCGTTGACGTGAACGGCCACGAAGAGGAAGAGGATGGAGAGCAGCAGCGTGCAGGACATGAAGACCAGACCGCTGCTGTTGACCTCCACCGGAGAGCCAGGGTCCACAAACACCGTCTTGATGAACCACGGCAGACCCAGACACAGCATGTCGAACACGTTTGAGCCCACGATGTTGGACATGGCCATGTCAGCTTTACCTGAGAGACACGCGACAGACCGCATTTAAATACTGCTTACTGTATAACAATACCCTGCATGAGTCAAAATGATAGTTTTCTTTTATGTCAAAAATCATTAGGATATTAAGTAAACATCATGTTCCATGAAAACATTTAGTAAATTACCTACCATAAATATATCAAAACTTCATTTCTGATTAGTAATATTCATTGCTAAGAACTTCACTTGAACAACTTTAAAGGTGATTATTTTAATTATTTAGATTTTTTTGCTCCCTCAGATTCCAGATTTTCTCCTAACAATCCACACAGGAATAATATATTCCATAATAATATCCTGATTTACTGTGATACACTAAAGTTTGCATTAAACTGACCAAAAGTGGCGTTTATAATGTTACAAAAGATGTCTATTTGAAGTAAATGCTATTCTTCTGAACACTCTATTAATATGTGGAATATTAATAGAGTGTTTTCAACATTGAAGAACCTGTAGGTTTCTTCACCTTCTCGAGCGACCATCACGCTGGCCACGGTGTCTGGGATACTAGTTCCCGCCGCCAGGAGCGTCATTCCCATCACTGTGTCCGGGATTCCCAGAGTCTCTCCTGAACACAACATCACACAGTTGAGAACAGGACAGATATTTATCTGGAGTCGTTAAAGAGACAGGTCACTGAAAAATTAAAGTTTTATCATCATTTACTCGCCCTCAGGTCGCTCTAAACTAGAGTTTCTCTCTTCTGCTGAACACAAAAGAAGATATTTCGCAGAACGCTAAATAAAGCTGCATTCATTCATCACAAGAAAACAGTGAACATTTATAATAACCGTTTTCTCTGAATATGTGTTAAAATGTCATTTATTTCTATGATCAAAAGTTATTGTAAAGGTTATTTTGGATCAGTGCAGCTTCTCCTGTGTGAGTGAGGTCCTCGTCCTCAGGGTTCTTCTCTCAGTACCTGCTCATTAGAGCTCATGTGAATCTGTGTGACCGTGAGCAGGATAATAATCCTATTATATGCAGCTGCATCACATGGTTTCTCAGGGACCCCGTGGGCTTCAGCCGAGCGTAATCCAGCACGGATCGAGCATCATAATCCTTCAGGATACAGCGCTGGTATTTCAGGAATGGAGCCGGGAGCATGTGACCCGTCTGTGTGTGACCCGCTCAAAACCCCACATCTGCAGTGATGTGATTCACAGACTTGGCATGACGCTCGATCAATGCTAAATAATCAATCAGATCAAACCAGACGTCTGCTAAACACACAACACTACATGCAGGATACAACTAATCACCAACAACAGCGGTTTCTTCTGTCAATGTCATACTGAAGAAACTTCCAGACAGAAAACTTCATAATCTGAAAGGGCAAATCTGTCCCAAAAGATCAGACCATGATGCACTGATGCTGAAGAACTGAGATGAACGGACCTGTAGACAAAGCCTTGTGTGTCAACTTTCTAAACCTCCTGTCTAAACTAAATCTTTTTAAAAGCTAACCAATATTTAAATTACATATTCAAACAAAACCAGCCAATATTTAAATTCTGTAATTGAACAAAACAAACCATTATTTATCGAACAAAACCAAGCAGTATTCAAATCTTGTAATCGAGAAAAAAAGAAAGAAATTAAATCTCATAATCAGACAAAACTGACAAACAATTTAATCTCAAAAAACGATGAACATTTAAATCTCAAAATCGAACAAAACGGACAAACATTTAAATCTTGATACAAAAAAATTATTTAAATCTCATAAACAGACAAAACTGACAAACATTTAAATCTCGTACTCGAACAAAACCAGGCAATATTGAAATCTCGTAATTGAACAAAACGAACCAATATTTATATCTCAAAATCAAACAAAACTAAGTAGTATTGAAATCTTACAATCAAACAAAACAAACATTTAATTCTCTTAATCAAACAAAACTGACAAACATTTAAATCTTAAAATCGAACAAAACCAGCCAATATTTAAATCTTGTAATTGAACAAAACAAACCAATATTTATCGAACAAAACCAAGTAGTATTAAAATCGTGTACTTAAACAAAACCAACAAACATTTAAGACTCTTAATCAAACAAAACTGACAAACATTTAAATCTCATACTCGAACAAAACCAGGAAATATTTAAATTGACCGAAACAAGCCAATATTTATATCTCAAAATCAAACAAAACTAAGTAGTATTGAAATCTTGTAATCGAACAAAACCAACAAACATTTAAATCTTGCTACTGAAAAAACAACAACAACCAATATTGAAATCTCAAAATCAAATAACGAACAAAACAACGAACATCAACTAAGACATCATAGACAAAAAACATGACTTTCTGTAAAGCTGCTTTGAAGCTGTGTTTTGTGAAAAGCATTGCACAGATAGACTTGTATGTCCTGCTGCTCATTGGTCTGAGCGTGATGTTCGCAACACAAAGGCTGTGGGTTTGATTCCTAGCTCTGAAGGTCACTGTGATGACCAGACAAGTCAACAGAACAAACAGACGAGTGTGTGTATTTACCAACGATGGTGACCATCCACACCAGCACGTATGTGAAGCCGGAGATCCAGACGGCCGACATCAGGAAGGTCAACATGTAGCACTTCCTCCAGAAGCTTCTCCTGCAGTCGGGAACGGTCAGGAACAGCAGCACGATGACCGGCAGAGACAGAACCCACAGGATCCGCTTCAGATCGTGATCCGGCATCGTGAACACACTCTTCTGCTCTGAGAGAGAGAAACCAGCAAACCACCTTCAGCTTCAAACAGATGCTGCTGTTCTACACTGGAATAGAGACTCATTCTAATTGGGCCTCCTATTATTTGTATTTCTGCATTTTTTGTATTTTTCTCACGATCATATTCTGTTATTTTATTTTTATAATTATACATTGTTTGTTATATGCGTTGGAATATTTCATGAGGTGGGATTCTTTGTAAGTACTTCCAACACTATATTTACAAGACTTTAACAAAAAGACAGTTGTACCAGAAAGATGTCTCAGTGGCGTGATGCCGTACCGTCGGGTATCTCGTTCAGGCCGTGCAAGCTGAGGGACAGGTGGGAGTATCCTGAGTCGTCCTGAAAGATGCCGCTGTCGGCTCTGGAGCGGCGCTGGAGACGGAGGCAGCTGTCCTCGCTCCATCCCATCAACGGCTGTTGCTCGCTGCGCTCCTGAGAGCTCTTATTCAGACACCAGCAGCATGGGCTGAAGCGCTGCATCATGTACTCACTGATCTTCAGATCGAAACACAGCACACACACGTACACCCCGTACACCAGCAGGAGACACGCGCCGTCGTACCTGCACATCAGAGATCAAAGCCCAAACTTACAGAATATACAGTACATGCACGGTTAGAGACGATGGGCTTTTGTAGGCCAACCTGTAAGTCATGTTTGAAATTTTCAAAATGCAAACGTCATGAAGTAACTTTTTCAGAATTGTGAGAATAAATTTTATTATTACCATTTTATAGAATATTTTTGACATATTTTTGTGTGATTATTTTGTAAAAAAAACTAATTCTAATAGAAAGGTCAGAATTGTGCAATATAATTGCAATTGTGGAAAAAAAAAAAAACATGCAAAATAAAAACTACACTTGCGAATCAACTTAGAAATGTGAGATGAAAAGTCACAGCAAAAGAATTTTTTAGTCTTTATTCTGTGGTGGAAAATTTAGTTTTTTATTGCAGGTTGTAATTAATTGCAGCCAGCAATTTGTGATTCATTTAGAGTCAGAGTCTGCACAGCAGCGATTCGTTTAGAGTCAAGTCACTTTTATTTCTATAGCGCTTTTAACAATACAGATTGTAGCAAAGCACTGAACATTATCAAATAG
>JAUMHP010000026.1:3354498-3371496 GCA_032361065.1 Enteromius trimaculatus
AAATACACAAACATATATATATATATATAAGATGTAATATTTGTATATTAAGTATTTTTATATATAATATAAACTATATATACACATGTAAGCACATAAATATTCTCAAATACTATATACTGAATGAATGTGTATTCATATACATAATGTATATTTGTGTACAGTGCACACACATATATAATGTAAACAAAAACTTATTTTGGATGTGATTAATCATGATTGATTGTTAGACAGCACTAATAAATATGCATACATGCACGTATATATTTAAATATAATTATATTTACATATAATATATTGTATGCATGTGTATTTGTACAAACGAAATAATTCTACACAGTACAAACACATATTATGTAAACATCTGGATAAATTGATAAATCATTTGACAGCACTAAAAACATAATGCACAAAGGCTTAGTTTAATGAATGTAAACTAGCTTACTCAGTTTTTTGAGACTATTTTAGCTCCGTATGTTATTTCAGTCAGTATGAATCATTGTCCATCTTTGAGAAGCTCATCGATGAGAGTTTATCTGTCAATAACAGGTCAAAGAAAGTGTATCTGACTGCATCTGTGTTTCAGATCTGAAGAACCGGATCCAGTTCACACTGCAGTTCAACACAGCGCCGCTCCTCTGAGAGATCCGCTCTGTCCTGATCTCACACAGACACACACACACACTCTGAATTTAGATCAGAGCCATGCAGTGTGAACAGAAGTGAAGTCACACCGGCTCTGGTTCTCTCCTCGTCACCTGATGTCGGTCTGTCTCTGAACTCCCGTCCGAGGAGCGGTCAGTCAGTGTCCAGAGGGTCAGGAGCGTGTTCTCCTCTGAGCCACACGCGTGCACGATGCACAGCACGCCATCTGATAGTAATCGTACACGCAGAGACGCGCCTGCACCACCACGTTACAGTTGAAGTATTTATCACGACACTTCTCATCTGAAACACACACATTTTATGACTTTATTATTTTTTAAATTCATCCAGATTTGTTAATTATTATTATTATTGTCATTATTCTCAATGATGATTATCATTTGATTATTATTACTATAATTGTATTTTCTTAATAAAAGCAAACTTATTCTAATATATACAGTAGAAGCTATAAATCAAAAATGGAATAAACTAAAAGGGCATAAACTTTAATAATTCTGAGCTTCTACAGTTTTTTTTACTTTGTTTTGTTTTAGTTACATAATTTTCTAACAACTTCTTTCTTTTGATTTTGAGTAAATGTGAAATGGATTTTCAGAGGTGTTCTTATTAAATGAGCACAGCTGAAATATGCTGTGGCATGTTTACATATTAATGAAAGACTGACCAATCAGAGGCAGGCAGGGCTCGGGGTGACACTCCTCCTTGTCGTGTGGCTTCAGTGTTTCCTCGCAGCGGTCACTGCTCATCATGTCATCGGTCAGACAGCGCACCTCTCGCACACGGAAGCCCGTCTCACACGTCTTTGAGCACTGCAAACACACACACACACACACGCGCGCGCGGATGGTTGTGAGGGTGTTTTACTGTGATGTGGTATTACTCTGAGTGTGTGTGTGTGTGTGGTCTCACCGTGCTCCAGTCGGTGTATAACCACTTAGCTCCGCAGGCTTTGAGGAAGCAGCTCTGCTGACCGAGAGGTTTATCCAGAGACGAGCATTCATACGACGGCATCACTGAGAAACCCTCGTCAGAGCGCATCAGACACACCACTGCCCTCTGCTGACTCCCAGAACCACACTCCGCCGAGCACTGACACACACACACACACACACACAGAGAAACACACACACACACAGAAACACACACACACACAGAGAGAGAGAGAAACACACACAGAGAAACACACACACAGAGAGAGAGAGAAACACACACACACACACGTAGAGAGAGAGAGAAACACATACACACACACACAGAGAGAAACACACACACACACACAGAAACACACACACAGAGAGAGAGAGAAACACACACACAGAGAGAGAGAGAGAAACACACACACACACACAGAGAAACACACACAGAAACACACACACACAGAGAGAGAGAAACACACACAGAGAAACACACACACAGAGAGAGAGAGAAACACACACACACACGTAGAGAGAGAAACACATACAAACACACACACACACACACACACACACAGAGAAACACACACACACACACAGAAACACACACACAGAGAGAGAGAGAAACACACAGAGAGAGAGAGAGAGAGAAACACACACACACACACAGAGAGAGAGAGAAACACACACACACACACACGTAGAGAGAGAGAAACACATACACACACACACACACAGAGAGAAACACACACACACACACACAGAAACACACACACAGAGAGAGAGAGAAACACACACACAGAGAGAGAGAGAGAAACACACACACACACACACACACACAGAAACAATGTCTAATTAATGAATTAAAGACAAGAAGAGTTAATGCCTGTAATTCATCAACACACTCACATGTTTACACTTAACTGTCACATATGGAGTTAAACACATTAAATATTTCATATTCTTAATGATTTATTTTGTTTTCATTTTTTTTTATCAGTTTTTGTTGTTTTGCATTTTGATTAAACATTTTTATTTTGTTTTTAATTACATTTTTATTTGTTATAATTTCTTTAATCATTTATTTAAATTTAGCATTTTTAGGATTACATATATTTTTTGTGTTTATTTTGACCGTTTTATTTTTAAATAATTTCCTTTAATTTAGAATTTTAACAATTTAAAAAAAATTAGTGGTAAGCATTTATTTTGAAATGTAAAAAAAACGTAATTGGTATTTTTATTATTTATAAAACAATTTATTTTTATAGTTTTAATCGCAATATTATTTACACCACATTTTTAAATTTGTGTGTAAAAGTGTTTATTTTTATTTTGAAATCATTCATTATTTTAATTCTGCATTTATATCAACATTTTTAGAAAGATAATTATTTGATTGTAATTTTACATTTTTCATTCATTAACTCCAAATTTAGTTTTTTTCAGCTGTTTACACGTTTTCCAAACTTTGCCTCTTTTTTCCAAACTTCACACACAAATCCAAGAACTACACACAAAATGCTAAATTCCTCACATCTGGTCCAAAATGAGTCACTTCATTCCACACATCACAAACACATCTTTAAAGCATGCATTTGCAAACACTTTTGCCATAATATTCATTCCTGTTAGATTTGTGTACCTGACTCCAGGGCCCGGTGAACCACTCGGTGCGGCTCTCACAGGGGCCGTTGTTGCAGGGCTGGGCCTCGGAGGGCCGCTGGGCCCCGCAGCGCTCCAGGGGCAGGCTGCTGATGTGATTGGTGAGGCACTGAACAGTGCGTGTCCTCACACCCATACCACACTCCGCCGAGCACTGCGTCACACACACACACACACACACACAGGTTCATCACAGCGACACACACCTGAGCACAGACCTGAGCGTGACTCACCTGAGAGCTCCAGTCACTGAAGAACCAGCTCCTGGTACACACACCTGCATCACAGTTCTCCACGTCGCTCGGACGCAGCTTCATGTTACACTCGTCATCAGCCACGATATCACCCACATTACTGACACAGTGCACCTCCCGTGACCTTTGACCCACACCGCAGGGTACCGAACACTGACACACACACACACACAGGGCTTAACATTAACCCACACCAAGACCCAAATCTAAGTAAAACTCTAAATTAAATGTAAAATTGTTTTATTAATTCTAACAATGCCTGAGAACAAGATATTGTTTAACATGATCAATAAATCCCAAATATTGCACTGTAATATTAGTATTTTAATTGCACTGTTGCTATAAAATAATAATGATAATAATAATAATGTAAATCAAAATAAATATGATAAAATAATTTAACCAGTCAGGTTTCACTGACGCCTTGCAGACTGCTAAAGCTGATAATCAGTGCTCATTCTGCTGGATCTATCTGCTGCTTTTGACACGGCTGTCCACCTCTCATCAGGGTGGCCTGGGGAGGAGAGGTATCCAAAACATTATCTGGTCACTGGGGTTCCTCAGGGATCGGTTCTAGGACACCTCCTCTTCTTCACACACACTTCATGACTGGGTCCCGTCATTGAGGCACATGGCTTTTCCCACCACCGCTACGCTGATGATACACAGCTCTACCTCTATCTGCACAGATCTCAGGCTGCCTGGAGAACATCTCTGCATGGATGAAAGATCATCACCTGCAGCTCTAACCTGGCCAAGACTGAGCTTCTTGTGTTTTCTGCCACTCCAGCTCTACAGCACGACTTCACCAACTAGCTGGGTTCTTCAACAATTACCCATCAACTTCGGTCATCTTGGTGTAATACATTATAGTGATCTTTAATTAGTTAATTTTATCATTTGATTAGGTAATAATAATAATATAAATTAATAAACAACAGTACAATTTCAATAGTAATATTGGCTGCAATGTAGTTGTAAACAACTTATAGTAGTTTTTCTTTGCTTTTAAACATACTGTAATAATAATAACTACAATAATAATAATAAAATCTCTTTTCTACTTCGCTTTCAAACATTAATTCAACGAGCATTCATTTTGGCAGAAACCCACAAAGAAACCAAATGATACATTTTTTTATAATAATATAAAGTAATCATAAAAAAATTAATAAGAATCATAAATGTATGAAAAATAATAATAAAAAACTGCAATTTGTTATTAATGCTGAGTATATGGTGTTTTTAGTCTGACTAATGAGACTAGTGCGGTTCTCAAGCCCAAGCTCCGCCCACTGCCCCTGCTGATAGGCCAGTGCTCTGAGTCCTCACGTGTGCAGCCAATCAGCATGGAGCAGGGGCAGTGATGGACAGCTGTCACTCACGGGGCTCCAGTCGGAGCGGATCTGCCACTCGCTGCAAATCTTCAGCTGGCAGGAGCTGCTGGTCTCGGGCCGCTCCGTCTGCTGACAGAGACTGCTGGGAACAGTCAGAGTCCGGTTACTGTACGACTGACGACACAGAACCTGACGATACTGGACTCCCAGACCACACGACTTACTGCACTCCGACCACTCGCCGATGTCCCAGCTGAACACAGACACACAGACATTGCTCTGAAACCATGTGCATCGTGAAAAGTGCTATACAAGTTATTTTTGACCTGCTGCAATTTCACCACTAGATGTCAGGACAAGCTCAGGACTAGCCACACAATCAGTTCTTAACTAAACCCTGATCAAACTCACCAGAACAAGATCCTCAGGCCTGCAAGATCTTTAGAATTACAGGCAATCTGATCAGGGTTTGAGCTCTTCAGGACAGGGACCCCTGATTTACTGCAAACAGCGACACACACACACACACACACACACACGAAGAAGAAGAGGACACTCACAAGGCCGGGCAGGGCTGGACGTTACACGGCTCCTCCTGAGGACTGGGTTTAGTGCTGCTGTTACACAGACCGCTTGACACATGAGCGTGAGTTACTCGATGAACACATATGAATACGGGGAACCTGTGACCTGAACAACACAAACACTACTCAACAGACCAGCAACCCATTCAACAAACCTACAGTGTCTCAGTAATGGATGTAAATGGGTGCCGTCAGAATGAGAGTCTGATAAAAACATGGATTAGTTTGATCTTCTGTCTTCTCCAGATGTTAATTGATGTGCTGTGGATTATTTTTTATCAGACTCTCATTCTGACGGCACCCATTCACATCCATTACTGTGACACATTTCTCCAGGTCTGATGAAGAAACGCACGCATCACACTGATCCATGTGTGCACTGTTCTCTTCAGTCTCACTGCTGTGTAATGTAATGAGCACCTCGTCCACAGGAGGCGCTGCAGTCTGTGGCGCCGCTCAGCTTCCAGTTATATTCTTTGGCTCTGGTTGAAGGCGGAGCTGCAGGAAGCTGATTATCCGGGACAGGAGGAGGGTATCTGACCCTTGGCCTCTCATGACCCTCTGGGGTCAACCGTCCGTTAGCATCAGAACCAGCCGGACCGTTCACAGTGTTCCCTGTGGAGCAACGCAAGTGTACACAAGTACAGTGATTTCTCACAGAGACAACACAAAGGCCGAGGTCTAAAGAAACATTTTGTCTTGGATTGCATTACATCCCAAAAACGACCTATGGAAAAACGAGCATAATATACATCCACTCACTGTCCAGCTGGTTCTCTTTAGGACGAGGAGCATCTACAGCGTTCTCTGACGGCATGACGAACTCATAATGGACTCCTGGATTGGGCTGCTGGTAGATCATCTGAGGAGACAGCAGACGAGTACCTTACTGTCAGTCTTTCTGCATCAGTGAAGACCATTTAAACATCTCCGGTCAAACATACTCCAGCTAACAGCTTCTTGCTTTCAGATATTTATCAAGTTTGAGAACATTAAACATCAGTCTCCATGATGTGAGGGTAATAATAATCCTCATGTAAATCTCACTTTGGATAGAAACATCTACTAAATAAATAAAAATGTCCCATTCATAATAATAGTAATAATAATAATAATGACAACAAATTATTAAATTGTTTTATAATTAGACTAATAATAAATATTCTATAAATAATTAATTATTATATTGCAATAATAGTATATTGGGTTCCACAAATGTCAATATACAGCTTAACAAATAAATATGCATAAACTAATAATAATTAAACAAATTAACATAAAGATCTATTTATTTACATAATTATTCAATAAAATAAAAGCTGTAATAATAGCTAGATAAGTAAATATTGCTAATAATAATAATAAAATATTGATAATAAAAAGAATAATAAAAGAAATATATATTACATAATTAGACTAAAATATTCATAAACATATGAATAATTCAGTATTATATTGCAATAATTGAATTTTGGACATGCATGCAATAACAATAATAATAACAACAACTTGAATTTCTAATTTCTAGTTTCACTAAATTCAGTACAATATTATAATCATTAAATGTGTCCGAATACCAAAAGTGGTAACAAAAGCTAAATTACTTAATATACATTTAATACAAAAAAGGTTTAATAACCCAGAATTCTACAATTATATTACTAAAATAAAACATTAATAAGGTAGGAAGATAGATAGTGTTGAGGTGTCACTCACATACACGTCCAGGATCTCGTTGGTGGGCCCCGCGGCTAGGAAAGACTCTCCTGCGGTGCTGCTGATCTCATTGGGCCGTCGGTACGTGAACATCGTTCCCACTCCCTCATACATTCCTGGACGGTCGATGGCCCAGTTTCCATTAATAATGGATCGGCCAGACCGGCTGAGCAGAGCTGCGCACACACACACACACACACACACACAGTAGCTCAGAGTTATGGCCGGATTGCTGCTGACAGGGAACTTTTAACGGTTAACAGTGTTCTGACACATGCTCATAAACTCAGTAAAACACACAGCTCACGCTCACTGACCTCAGGCTCATCTTTGCTCTCTGAGCGTTTACTCGGGATGTTTATTGAATCATGTGGCTCATAAATCAGGGAAAGGAAAATCCGGTGTCCTGACACTTCATCTTAGCTGTCAGATTTTAACCCTACCAGGGTTTACTGCGCATGTGCACATCAATATCGCAGCATTTGTATCACTCTGAACGATGATAATTACTGCATTAGTATTAGTGTAAAGGGTAGTTTTTAGAATCGAATAGAATCTCTAGCCACAACCACAAACAACACATACCTACTGTATTTGCATTACTGTAAGAGGTAGGTATAAAATACAATCTCAATCACTCAGTTAACCATTCAGTCACTCTTTCTCATTTAATAATCTGAAGAATAATCCTGTGTGAAACATGTTTAAGGTTCTTTCTGGAACAATATATATCACAAAGCACCTTTTTTTAACAGTGTAAAAAAAATAGTTGTTGGTTTCCGGCCGTAGCTGTATCCCTTCCAGCCACAACCACAAATAACATACTGTATTTGCGTTACTGTAAGGAGCAGGTTTAGGTCTGCGCATCTCAGAGTTTACGGTTTAGTTTGAATCAATTCCGATTCTTCTAACTTCTTATTGATTGCATGTTTTGATTCCAGTGTGGTTAAAAGAAGAAGTTAAACATTTAGATATCAAACTTACTTATTCAGTTTCTCTTTTTGCAAAGCATTTAATTGCTGCTGAACAGCATGAATGGCATAAAACCTGGTGTATATGTTCAGTGAATGATGGAGTGTGTGTTATTCTGCGGCTGAGAAAAAGGACGCTCATTACAGCAGAGACTATAAGAACTCATTCAGTCTGGGCCTTTAATGAACAAACCAGCACTTACAGAGAAACAGAAATATGTGTTAGGATGTTTTCTGCTGTAATTGCACAGATCTGATGTGTTTTACAAGCACATAATGGTTAAGAGCTGGTTTAAAGTGAGCTGTTCTGAAATAACTGCTTCAGCTGCGGAAAACAGATCCTGATTCTACAAGCCTTTAGTGCTCAATTCTCAGTTTTTGTGTAGTTGTTCACAGTTTTGTTTAAAATGTGGCCGATATCATATTTTCAGTGTGAATAAATCATGATTCAGAACTGCCCCGCATGCACAACAGGGTTGCCAGGTTTTCACAACAGAATCCACCCAATTGCTCCTCCTAGTCCAAAACTAGCCCAGCTGTGTTTTCGGTATAAACATGACATTAGCGGAGTCACTTCAACCCAAAGCGTTTAAAAACAGCACTTATTAACAGTAGAAAAGCATCACAATTCAGCGCGAAAACTGTGGACTTGACAACACTTGCATAGCTCTAATGAATTCCAAATTTAATTGTTTAGACCGGGGTCACATTGCAAAACATTTGACCTGTATCAGATTTAGGACCTCATATGGAAGTGGCACAAATTGAAAATTTTGCGCTGATTTAGGCCACATTTGCCTGCTGTAAGAACACAGCAGAAAACACATTTGGAGATTTAATAAACGAAGCCACAAAATCACAGCCAATCAGAACATTTATTAAAAGCAGCAGTTATTGTTACAGGTGCTATAGATGTAATTATAGTTATCACTTAAGTTAGTAATACAGTTATCATTAATGGTATTATGGGTAATTATAGTTATTACAGTTATGGTTTGTGCTGTGAAAAGCGCTTTACTCACCCAGGTAGTTCCTGCTCTTCACCATCTCGGTGACGTTGATCTTGGTGGCTCCCAGCGGGATCTCCACAATCTTGTGATAGCCCACTTTGGACAGACTGTGCTGGAACAGGCCGGACACGAGCTTACATGCACTGTTATCCCCTCCACACACACCACACTTATCAGGAACCTTCCCAGAACCCAGGAGATCATCACAGCCGGCGCTCTGCAAGAGAAGAAGAACTGGATAAACTAAACCACCCATCTAAACAACAGCACATCATATTCCATCTAAGCTACTAAAAGAGGTGCGTCCAGAAGTCATAGATAATCTTCTAAATATAATTAGTTGGTAGTTGTCATTACAATATATAATAAAATCCATCAATCTGGCTGTTATTAAGCTTAGCATTAAAAAAGCCCAACTTAACCCCAAATAATGAATTAATTACAGACCTCTTGAATCTCCCGGTTTTGCCAAAAATGCTAGAAAAGATAGTATCATTACAACTATGTTCCTTCTTAGAGAAAAATGTTATCTGTGAGGATTAGAGTTACAAGGGAACTTCTCATGACTCTTATCGTCCAATCGTGGTTGTATCTCTCTATTAGTGCTACTGGATCTTAGCACTGCACACTATCGACCACAACATTTTGTTGGCATGGAAGTGCATTAGCTTGGTTCAAATTGTTTTTATCCTACCATCATCAGTTTGAATGAAGAGGTATCACAGCAAGCACAAGTGCAGTATGGAGTACCTCAAGGCTCAATATTAGGACCATTAAATGTCACGCTTTGCATCGGGTCTTTCACACTGTAGTTCAAGTACTGATTTCTGGAAATAGCTAGCAGGGTTGTTCCAAGAGAACTCATTTCTTCCTCAGGCTATTGTCCTGGTTGCATTCGCACTAGCAGGTAAATGCCGTTAACGCTGTTTTCCATGTTTACATAGCTTTTTAAAAAAGCCATGCTTGTGATGAAAACATGCCACAGTTCTCAAAACACCAGACTCGTCTTAACCAGGAACAGTCAAAAAATAGTCCAACTATGGTCCCACGTCGAAAAAGAAATTTAAATCCATATTCCAATGGACCATGATGTGGTAACCTCACCAACAAAGAGTCCTTCTAAAATGCATGCAAATACATTTTCTTAAACCCTTACCATCAATCCAAACATAGGCCATACATACATACATGTACCATCTCTGTAAAAAAACATCAGCAATGCACATTTTCAAAAAGAAAAAAAAAACCTCTTTAGACTGGGCTTGAAATGATACACTTCCCATCCAGGACACAATGTGTTGAGCAGGTCGAGTCATGCTGGATACTGCTGTTTGCTATTGCTAACTCTCTCTACCACATGCCTTTACTTAAAGCCATAGTCCTTTTTTTGGATTGATAACAGTTAGCTTATAATGTTTTCTGAACTGAAATTCACCCATGACACGTCAAGTGTGTAAACAAAGAAGATGTCCCTGCTATCGCCTCACTCTCCTCTGAGGATCCTGCAAGAAATCATTTCAGTATTTCAACATTCTCAGTATTATAAACAGTATTTGCACAGTTTGATGTGATATGACCTAACCGATCTTTAGATTTAATCACCATTGGTAGTGTGATTTATTGTAATACTTTTTTCCGAAGTTAGTCAGAACAAAGCGTGGCTACTTGTTCAGATGACAATATACAGTGAAAAGTCTTATTTGAGTCATAGATCCATCCGTGCAAGAGCCGTGCCTGAGTACAACCCACGTAAAAAAAAATTATTCAGAAAGGAACTGCAATTGCAGGTTTTCAAACAGAGAGGCAAAACTTAAACACCTAAAACACTCTAGCACCCCTAGTGGTAAGGAAGAAAACTGCTCACAAAAATTCTTATTAACGGGTCGTCACTGGATTAATGTGGGCAGTCCTACAGTGCAGTGAGCCCAGAGCTGTGGCAAGCCTGACCTGGACCTGTTTAGATTTGGTGGCCCTAGCCCACTGTTCCCACAAAACACCAGCAAGGGCCCCGCAAGGATATGTTTGCAGGGTAGAAGTCTCGTGATCAGTTTGTCTGGCTAATGGTTTGTACAGCTTGATCTCTTCTGAAAACTGTATGCCTGTTTTCATGATGCGACGCTGACGTGAGCGGAAATGACCATTAATCAGACGTCAGCGCTGGACACAGAGAATATATTTCTCTTTTCAGCACTTCATAAATCCAACCCAGACTGTAAAAGCAAGGGTTTAGTGAGCAGGTGCAGAAAGACGGGAGTGAACGACAGAGAGAAAACTAAAATGAGAAAATGATGGAGGAAAAGAGCTTGGAGCCAGCGAGCCTGTGGGAGGTACAGACACAAACACCCATAATCCCTTGCTGAAGTCAGAGCCAGCGGTCACTCAGCGTCTGACCTTCTGTCAAACCCTGTCCAGCTCTCCAGAACACGGGCTGTCTCGTCCAGAGCACTGTTACTGATCCACAACCAGTGAACTCACACGCAAACACAGCGCTCACTGGAGACGAGGAATGGTTTGTCTGCAGGGTTGCCAGGTCTGCAAAACAAAAGCGAATCAACTAATAAATAAAACTAACACAAATCATGTTTTCAAATAGCATTCGGGGGAGACCGCTTCAACCCACAGACCGCAAAAACAACCCGAGACAACTGTGAAAAAAGTAGCCCAATTACTGCAGCAAAACTGTAGATTTGGCAACCCTGTTTGTCAGTAAATAAAAACATTACCAGAACATTGTCATCTGACTTTACTGATGCTAATATAGTTATCGTTATTGTTATCACTTTGGAAATAGTTATTGCTGCTGAATGGAAATATAGTTATATTGCTACATGTAATCAATATAGTTATCATTAAATGTATGGTTAAAATTGTAATTAATTGATTTTTCAGATATTTCACATAAATGTTGTAGTTATCCTTAAAGTTACAGCAATAGTTATTATAACGTCAATTTTGTCGAACCAAAATCTCTTCAGACATAAATCACAGATGATGCTAATGACTCTCAGATGTGTAAGTAGGACTTTCCTAGGAGGACCTCAAGGAAGCATCAGACCTGAATTCAGGTCATTCGGTTCCCACAGAGCAGCTCTCTCTCTCTCTCTCTCTCTCTCTCTCTCTCTCTGTAGGACATCCGGTCTGTTTGGCAGCCAGAGAAACACCAAAACATGGATTTTAACATTCCTAAGATTCCCTTCAGACTCGCCGCAGCCGACAGCTAACAGTGTTTCTGTGATTTTTAGCACTCATATGAAGACACTTCTACTCGCAGGTGGAGATGATGTTGCAGAATATCTAAGCAGACACATGAAAACATCATCCATCATCACACGGATATTTCTCAATGCCGCGGGTCAAACAGATGCAGCGCTGTGGACAGCTGGACACATAACGGCCAAAACACCAAGGGCTAACAGCTTGTGCAACGCAAACAGTGTTTCTGCATTAAAATAGTACTGTCAGGTTTTACTCCTGTGATGAATTAGTGCTGAAAAGGCATGGACAGTTTTTGCGCCAGTCCTTACTTAATATGCATTTGTAGGAGTTTCCCTTTCAAATTCCAAAGGTTTGGGAGGAGAGTATTCAAATGAATCACGCAAAAAGTCAAATTACCGGTATTTGTGCCATTATTTCACTTAAAAAAAGCACATCTCAAACTATTTTGCGCTTGAAACGGATGCTATTGTTGTTGCAGAGAACAGAGATGATTTTTTTCCTAGCATATTATAGCATACCAAATATTTCATTTTTTTTTTTATTTGCTTCCGGTAATAAAAGTTACAGTTTTTTTGGTTCCGTTTTTTTTACATACTGTGACTTATTTTTTTTTTATTCTTTGTTAGCGACTATGCTAATTTGCGCTGTGCTTGGTGTACTGCGTTGTTCGAAGTTGCATCTGTGTTTTTTCATTTGTGCATTGTTAGTAAATCATCTGTGATATTTTGAATTGTGTTTTTTCGCACTAATTTGCCTTGTTTAGTAAAACTAGCCCAAAGCTCTGGAGCAGGGATCCTGAGATCTGGTTGCCAGATCCACGTTCCAGCAGAGTTATGTTCCAGCCCTGATCAAACTCATCTGCGATGTTCTAGTGATCCTGAAGACACTGATCAGCGTGCTCAGGGGTGTTTGATTAGAGCTGAACTCTGCAGGAAAGTGGATCTCTGCTCTAGAGTTTCAGACTGACTGTGATCTGGAATATCCTCTCTCCAGACAGAGCTCTTTGAAGCGATGGGCGGCTCAGGTTTGTGGTTCACCAGTGAGAATGAAGCTGGCAGCGGGAAAGACGCAGTCAGACTGACCCGAAGGCTACAGTTACAGCCGCCCGGGATATTTTACACTCCATAATGGGCGAATTCAAACAAAAGCACCTTCACACACAGCAGAACACACACGTCTAAGCAGAACCAATGACCTTGAATTATGCCGCCTGAATATGGATATTTCAAGCCCTTGAACCAGTGCAATTATTACACTGCAGTAACAAATACCCAAGCATTCTTAATCCAAGACATTAACTTGAGAAGAAAAATCAAGTAAATTTATGCTATTATTATTATTATTATTATTATTTCTGCTATTTATGATATTATATTATTTAGTATCATTGACATAGTTTTAATGAATATTTTAGTGCTGTTTATATATATATTTATGTAAGTGTTGTAATATGATTAATCCAAAATAAAAGTTTTTGTTTACGTGTGTGTGTGTGTGTGTGTGTGTGAGAGAGAGATGTATATTTATTATATCTATATGAATACACACAAATACATGTATATATTTAAGAAAAATAGGTTATGTTTATATATTAAATATATTTATCTGTAAAAAAATAATATAAATATATACATGTGAATATTGTGAAAATATATACTGTATGTACATAATAAATATACACGTATTTTCTAAACAAAAACTTTTATTTTGGATGCAATTAATGATTAATCGTGATTAACTGTTTGGTAGCACTACTATTGTAATAATATATATGTATATACAGTATATAGTTATTTTAGTACATCAAATTAAAACATCTAATTAGAAATCCTTCCAATAGCTGAAATAATAACGTTTTATATTTTAATTTATTCCAATTAACTTTTTTTTTAAGCAATACATTTTTTATGGTATTAATTTGTGTTTCTGTTAACTCAAACTCATTTATTTTTTTTGAAAACAAGGCTTAATATCTCATGTCAGTTAATGTCTTAGGTAAATGTGTCTTGATTTAAGAATGTTTTGATATTTTTACCACAGAACAAGACGTAAATACTTTGGCAGGTGATTTTGTGTGTTTAACACTCACGTTCACCTGAATCTTGTTCATGTTGCAGATTCACTTTCTGCCTTCTGTCATAAAATAAAATGCAGTTGTCAGTGTCCTAAAGTCTTCTTTCTGTGATCATATAATAAATAAGGATCAGATGAAATACAGCCGTGAGCTGCTGGACAGACATCTGCAGCGCTGCTTTATGGCAGAGCCTCTGCTCCCGTATAAGTTCCCACGATGCACTGGCAGCAGCCGCCAGCAGCTTATGGACGGACTGGAAACCTTTCAAGCAGCTCTTTCCATCCAGCTCAGCGTCTCCCTTACAAAGCCAACAATCAGACACCAGGAGCTCTCAGATCACCTCATTGACCACGGCTGGCAAACACGGCCATGTGTGTGTCTATTTATGAGAGGAATGATTCAGAGGGGTGATATCATATCCTCATTATGAATTCAGTTCAGCATGACTGACACATGAAGACAATATAATACAGATCAACCCTCGACGTGCAGAATCCTCTTAACCCTCCGCTTGCTTGTTTTAGAACGAAAATTTTATATTTGGATTTTTTACTTCATCAAAACTTTATGAACAGACACACAAATCATAAACATGGCCAAAAATATGAAAATACAGCAATTTTAGGGATTGAGTATTTACAGTACGATGAGAGAATATATTTCCAAACAGCTTTCTGAACAGAGTCTGTAAATGTTTGTATCACATTCCTGTAGAGAGAGCCTCCCACGGCTGGGCTCATGTGGACCCCATGTGGAGGACGGGACAGAAGCATGTGTCCTCCAAACGTACAGATGCATGCTGGGACTTTAAGAGCGCCACCGCAGGCTCGTAACAGCCACCGTTTACCACGATAAACTCCAGCAGTGGAGCCGCTGTAATTACCTGCAGACTGTAAACAGCTGAGTACCGGTCTGTGACGTACAATTACACTTGCCACACACACACACAAAACACTACAGCAGTCTGTGAGAGTCTGTGAAAGTGCGTGTGAGTCTGTAAGAATATGTGTGAGTCTGTAAGAGTGTGTGAGAGTCTGTGAGAGTCTGTGAGAGTCTGTGAGAATGCGTGAGAGTCTGTGAGAATGCGTGAGAGTCTGTGAGAATACGTTAGAGTTTGTGAGAGTGTGTGAGAGTCTGTGAGAGACTGTGAGAGTCTGTGAGAGACTGTGAGAGTCTGTGAGAGACTGTGTGAGTCTGTGAGAATGCGTGAGAGTCTGTGAGAGTGCATGAGAGTCTGTGAGAATACGTTAGAGTTTGTGAGAGTGCTTGAGCCTGTGAGAGTGCATGAGAGTCTGTGCGTGAGAGTCTGTGAGAATACGTGAGAGTCTGTGAGAGTGTGTGAGTCTGTGAGAGAGCGTGATAGTCCGTGAGAGTGTGTAAGTGTGCGTGAGAGTCTGTGAAAATGCGTGAGAGTTTGTGAGAGTCTGTGAGAGTGTGTGAGAGTCTGTGAGAATGCGTGAGAGTCTGTGAGAATACGTTAGAGTTTGTGAGAGTGTGTGAGAGTCTGTGAGAGTGTGAGAGTGGGATTTTTAAAAGTTAAATTATTGCGTTCTCTCACAAATCAATCCTTTTGCCTCTGAAGAATTGGAATATTAATCCTTTTTAATAAATAATGTTGGTAGTTGTATCTGCCGGTTTATCCTGTGTTTTATTAAAGGACGGTAGGTTTAGGGGCAGGTGTTGGGTTACGTGCTGATAAATGTATAAATAAAGTAATATAAATAAAACTGTTATGACTGTTTCCAGTGAAAAATCACACCCCAATACATATGCAATAATGGCAATGTCATTACCCCATATTTGAATCCAGTTATCCATGTGTGGATCACGGCTGATGCCTGTCACTGAATCATTGTAATCTTTTCTGTGAGCACATCACAGAATTTTCGCTGATTCCGTGACACGAACACTGTGGGCATCACACAGAATTCTGTAAGATCAGGTTGGGTTGACCTGCTGAACTACAACACAGATCAAAATCCCCAAAGACATGCATGAACCACATCCACAGACCAGACGATCACTGATCACACCTGACAGGAGGAAAATACCTTAGCAACTACATAGGATAGCCTTGCACCTATCAATGCCTTAGCAACCATTCTCAACTCCCAGCATCAAAGTAGTGAGATACAGGCACATGTACAGGTAGGGTTCAACCTGTGCAGAGCACATGCCCTTTTTGTAATTACACTCTGAAGTGCCCTTTTTTGGGGGAACTTGAGCGTCATGAACTTACGTTTCAGCACATCAGAGTCATAGAGCAGAAGCAGATGAGCGTATTCGTCTTGTAGCGGTAAAACATCTTGTTTGAATAAGTGCAACGTTGTCTTAATGAAATAAACACTAGTATGTCTATAAAGGTTCACATAATGCATCACCACAGCGGTGTGATGTCGTCGTTTTAATGATGGACAAATTACAGACAGACAAATGACTGACAGACAAATGACTGACAGACAGACAGACAGACAAATGACTGACAGACAAATGACTGACAGACAGACAGACAGACAAATGACTGACAGACAAATGACTGACAGACAGACAGACAGACAAATGACTGACAGACAAATGACTGACAGACA
>JAUMHP010000026.1:3388929-3409207 GCA_032361065.1 Enteromius trimaculatus
CTATTACTAGACTACTTTTACTAGACTAATATTTCAAACCTCATAATGTAATTTCTTTGAAATTAGTGATATTAATTAGCGATTGCTGAGTGAAAACTGTTACAAAGGAACATTTTCAGTCTGTTTGCCAGAAGAATCAGGTCGGGGCAAGTTGTCACACGTTTTAAAAAACAATGTTTTGTTTTAAAAATCATATTTCATTTGATTTTTTTTTTTTTTTTGATTTTGCCATTTCACAATTTTTTAATTGGATAAAGGGTCAGTAAATAGCCCATAATATACTTAAATAGCAATGTGTTGAAGTGCATTTATTTTACATAGATTTTCCCCCACTTTTTAAAATTAAAATAGTAAACTAATTAAAAAATATAAAAAAAAAAAAAAAAAAAAAAAAAAAGGGGAGACTGGGTTTGTAAATAAAGCCACTAGAGTAACTGAGTCACAGAGACAGAGTAACATTTACCAAATGAGTGAAATGAAATTCATGAGACAATTAACTATCAAATTTCACAACCTCCCAAACCTCAGAGCGGCTCAGAGAGTGTTTGTATGAAGGACAGAGATCCTGGCTGTGTTTAAAGCATCTTTGAAGCAGCCAGAGCATCTCAGGAGACTTCTGCACACTCTCTGGAGCTCTGGGTCTTCAGAAGTGACTGACAACAGAAACCAGACACGAAAAACATCGCCTTTCAGGATGTTATAAAGTCAAGCAGTGGCAACAAAGTTTTAAAAAATTTTGTTTTACTCAAAAAGACTTAAAAGTGCACATTAAATATCATAATAATCATGACCTTAATCTGTATGTGCATCTTTGTTATTGTGCTTAATTTTTCATCTTACACATTATAATAAAATAGAAAATAAACACTGAAATGATCAAATAAATACCTAGAAAAAAAACGATTCATCGCTATAATAATCCATACTAGGTTTATAAAAAGTGATGGATGTAATGCATTACAAGTAACAAGTTACATAAGATTATTTTTCATGTATAAATACATATCAGAGTTACTTTTTCAAATCTTTATGTTCAGTTACTTTGTTTTTTTTTTATCATTTATCATCCATCTGTAAAAAATGCACCTCGGTATTAAATAAGAGTTCACTTATGCTCTTAAATGCTTGAAGTAGAAAGACCATAAATACTCACCATTATCTTTTGAATATATTCATCCCTTCAGCTGCTGGAAATGTAAATCTTCAAGCATGTTAACATCACAAATCTGCTTTAAATTTAGAAAGTACAGTGCACTCAACGGGTTAGTAGTCCATTCAGATGAATTTCCAAACATGAATAAAAACAAGGTCAGTGAGTGTTACTTCAGTCCACAGAGACGAGAAAAACACACCTGTTTAGTTAAAAAGCCATCAAAACACTTTCAGTCGCTGCCTTTTTTTTACAAAAGCAGCATAAAAATACTCTTTTGAATAAAACTAGAACAGAAGCTATTCAAGAAATATAAAAATTGTATCCATGCATGTAATTTTTTAATAAATTGATCTTAATGATCTCATTTAAATCATTGCATGACTGAAAACCAGAGAGAAACTAGCACAACTTTGTAAATTATCGGCACATCGGAACACAGGTAAAGCTGCTGCATTCAAACCCAATGGACGTGTAAATAAACCAATGCACTGCAGAAATGGGAAACTTTTTATTCATGTATTTCACAAATCCTGTTTTTAAAAGTAAAAACTTTACAGCAAATGTTCTGCAGGGAGAAGAGTTGAAAAACACAAGCGCAGTGAAAGAAAGAAGCTAGTGTTCGGGCAAACGCTGGGGTCGTCTGAAAGCGTACAGTAGGTCCTCGTGTTCGGGGGGGACAGTGGATCATACTTGTAAACGTATGGAATGCATTTATTTACTGTACAGACACGCAGGGACAAACCCTGCAGAAGAGACCACATGATCTGTGCTGGGGAAAAAACACCTATACAAAACCTGTTGCATTACGTTTCTCTACCGCTTTTAACTTCCCTTTTAAAAACGCAGTCTCTAAAAAAGCAAGTTAAAATAGTAACTTTTCTACATTTTCATTTTTGCTTCTTTTATCAGTCAGGAAATTTCATAAACGCTGCATTATTATTATCTTCAGCATGGCATGTTCATGACCCTTCGGGTGAATCTCATGAAAACATATCCAGGTCTCGTTTCACCGTATTTTGAAAAAATATTTAGCGTAAAGAAAAAGGATTTATTTATTTTTTCATAACAGATAAGCACATTTTTGTAATCAATAATTATCTATGAATTAATTAGATAATTCATCAACAAAATGTTTTACATTTATACAATTCATATTATTCATTAACTTCTCTTTTTATTTTAACTTTTATATGACAAATAAGACCTAATATTAAATACTTATATAAGGTCTTTCAAACAAAGACTATTTTTAATATATATTTTTTTAATTTGTTAATCTTATTTTTTAAATCTTATTATATATTTACTATGCCAAGACAATTATTTTAAATAAATAATTTAATTTAAATAATATAATGCAGAGGGAAAAAAGCGAGGATTTTTTTAATGCATTATAATACAAAAAAAGACATGTCTATTTTATTTAAATAAAACATTGGCATTAATAATGAAAAAAAACAACTTTTGACTGAACTTTTGAAATCATTTGACTGCGCTAATTATAATGTAATTAATTAAACTTGTTTTAGATTTTTTGCTATTTAAATACGCAAAAATGTGCTTAACAGTCATGAAAAATGAATATAGTTTTATTGGTGTGAAATGACCTGGCCATGCTCGAGCGTGGAAACCAGCACTGCTGGGAGCTCAGGACTCACTCCAGTAACTCTGGCACGATACGGCAGATCCGAGAGGAAGTAACAGCGTCTGGAAAGACAAGCACCTAACCCAGTGAACAACATCTGTGCTTTTCAGATCTGTCTCATGTTGACAGACAAATCATAAACAAAACCATGCAACGGTGACAACGTAACAATCTGAAAAACAAGGAAATAAATTCAAAACAGCTTTTATACTGCCTTCCCATTTCAGTCCAAACTCCCAACACCCAGAACCCCTCGCATGCAAGACCAGTTACATATAAACACACAACAGCAACAGAAATCAGCCCTCGTCGCTCGTTCAGCTCAAAGGCTACGGAAATAGAATAAGTGTTTCATTTACTCACTGTGTTTCAAACATCTTTACATACATCTGTTTAAAAAAATTGTGCCCATCATGCTAAACCTCACTATAGCACTAATATACCTCTCAATTTTACAAGGTCAATAAAGTTTAAATAGGTTTCTTCTCGTGCGATTAAAGCAGCACTAAAAGTGACTCCTGACCGTCTGCTAATCTGCTGTGATTTAGTGTCTTTCCGTCATTTACTTCCTGCTTTGGAGTGTTTTTCTGCTATTTAAAAACACTCACGGTCCAATCTCACCAAAACACGCCACACTTCACCTAAAATAAAAAAGCCTACATGAAGCTTATTTCGTATTTCTTTGTTTTTCTTATCAATATTATTTATTTTTTTTGCATTATGACATTATTTTCCATTCTCATTACCATGATGCATTTGTTTTTGTGTAATTCTCATTATTCAGTTGCTATTCTCATTGCTGTATTACAGCAATACAATGATCCTTTAAATCCTTATGAATTAAACAGTTAATTTAAAACATTTAATTCATGTAATTAATAAATTAAAGATACTACATTATATTTTTGCATTGTGATTATGAGAATTTGTTTTGCATATCATGACAATTGTCACAAATGGTCCTAAAAATAGGTTTTCTTAGCATTATAATATGTTTCAATTTGTTTTACTGCATTGTAATGCTAAGAAAATTCTGCATTATTTAAATGCACAATGAATGTTTAAAATGTTTAATTTAGATGCATAATATTCTTTGCATTACATTTGTGCATTTTGCAATTATAAAAATAATGAAACAAAAATCCTAATAGTCCTAAAAAAAAAAGTTTCTATATATTTTATTACCATATAATGAAATACATTTAAAAAATTAAAAAAAATCACTGCATTATAATGCAAAGATAACTCTGCATTATAAGTATTTAAATAATACTTCTTTTTTTGCATTTGTGATAATGAGAATTTGTTTTCTACATCACAAAAATAATGTCACAAAAATACTAATAGTTCTAAAAATTGTTACATTTTCAATGAAACAACCTGTTTTAAAATATTTCAGCTGAATTATGATGCAAAGAATGTTTTTATTATTTAAAGTAACACTTTTTATTGAAATAAATACATTTCTTTGCATTACAGTTTTGCAATGTGATAACGAGGATTTGTTTTGCACGCCAGAAAAAAAATGTCAGAAATCTAAAATGTCCTAAAAATATGTTTCTGGAAGTTTATCTTTTTTTTTTTTCAGGGTGAAATGTGACCTGCAGGTTTTGTGAGATTAAACCACCAGCCAATGTAACTCAGATACGCAAGCTTGGGTAGTTTTGGCCAACTCTCATTCCCACATCATTTGAGAGTCAATAATAATAACAACAACAATACAAAATAAAAAAACACCACCCATAATAGTTAGAGATATTAAAGTGTAAAAACTAACTGTTAAAACGAAATATAGCTTCAAAGAAGAAGTCTCTGGACAGGTGTGTGGGTCAGTCGTCTCTCCTCTGGTTGGGGTCTGAAGAGTGTGTGTGTGTTCACTGAACAGGTAGTGTGTGAGTGTGTTACCATTACAGAACCGTTCATGAGGCACTCGAGAACAGAAAGGAGTCTTAAAGATCTTTGAGGCTGCTGGGTGGAGGCTCCTACAGAGCGAGGGGTGAGACGGTGCTGGTGCCAGTCGGGGTCGAGCTCGGGGACGGTGTGTGTTTCGGAGGAGCCAGATCCAGGAGGGCTCGGACCGTCCCGGCCACCTGAGGCAGACCTCTCTCTTCCAGGATGTGCAGGGGGAGACACAGCTGGTTCTGCGGCCGCAAACACACACACACACACACACACAGAGAGAGAGAGCAAGGGCAAACAAAAAAAAGGGATGAAAAGGGAGTCAATGAAGAAACAAATTATAAAGTTAATGTAACTTAAAAAATGAAATTATCAAAGGTTCACACAAAAATGAACATTTCAAGATTAGGATGTTTATTTTTTTTATTGGATTTGAAGAAATGTGTTTGTGCATCAGATTCTCAGCAATGGGTGCCGTCAGAATGAGAGTCCAAACCACTGACCCCTGTCTCAGTAATGGAAGTGAATGGGTGCCGTCAGAATGGGAGTCTGATAAAAACACCAAAATAATCCACAACCCTCCAGTCCATCAGTTAACATCTGGAGAAGACACAAGCTCAAACTAATCCAGCATTAAAGTGGCCCTATTATGGACATTTGAAATGATCCTTCATGCAGTGTGTAAGTGAAATTAAAAAAACATCCTGGAATAATAGTGTTAAATCTGAAAGTGCAGAGTGTATGAAGTTACTGTCTCTCAAAAGAAAGAGTCGACTCCGTAATCTCCGAGTCGACTCTCTCAAGCCGTATGATGTGAAAATGTATATTAGCATATTCCCGCCCACTTTTTTTCTTTTTTGGTCTGAATGAAAATGCTAATTTATTCTTCACCACTAGGTGTCACTTTAGGAGCCATAAAAACCTCACAAACACTGCTTTCAACTAAGTTTGGGAAAAAATAAATAAATAAATAGGAAAAAAAATTTGGAGTCGTTGAACAAATAAGGTAAAAATAAACACGTATCATAAGAAAATAAAAGTGTTTTTTTGACCTTGCATCCAGATCAACCTGTTTTTAACTACAATATGCATCCATAATCCATAATAAATAATAATAACTCCTCTTCCAGTGAAAAAGCACAGAAGTGTTTAACACTGCTTGATTTCTCTTCTGAAGTCTTAATTCTGGATTAGTTTGATCTTGCGTCTTCTCCAGATGTTAACTGACGGACTGGAGTGCTGTGGATTATTGGGATGTTTTTTATCAGACTCTTATTCTGACGGCACCCATTCACTTCCATTACTGAGACACTGATGCAGAGACACATTTCTACAAACCTGATGAAGAAAAACAGGGTGAGCGAATTTTCAGCAAATGTTCATTTTTGAGAACTATAAAATGGAGCAACTTAAAGCAGATAAGGTACAACCAAGGAAGAACATAACTTAAAAGGAAAAAGAAAGTATAATCATGACCATAAAGAACGATGGAGGAGAAGAGGAGAAATGGAGAAATCGTTCAAACCCAAGAACCCAAAAACGTTTATATTGTATGTGATTAATCGCAATTAACCGTTTGACAGCACTAGACTCTGATATAAATGAACTGAAGCGTTAGTAGAGGCGTTATTACAGACGCTTATCCTAAATATCAAAACAGGTTGTGTAAATCGTCCTGTTTATGCTAAAAATCAATCTAGGTGCCATCTCTCTTTCCAATATAAAGCTGGGACTCTCAGACTCAATCTTAACTAGTGATGAAACACACGTCTACAGCAGATACATGAGTTTAGACTTTATTGTAGAAAAGCAGAGGAGGACAACAGTCAGACCGTAGGAAAACCAGGCAATATGGCACACAGACAAATGCTCAAACACTCTCTGCTGCGTTTCTTAAGTGTGTCAGGAAGATATTACACTGAATAGCTATCCATTAACAACAGGTATTAACTGTCTGACGAGGGCTTTTGTTTCAGCGAGTAACTGTGTTCTAACATGCTTGATAACTGCAGGGATAAGAGTGGTTTTCTAACTATTTAAAGGGTTAGTCCAATTCTGACGTTATCTACACACCTTAAATCATTTCAAATGTGAATGGTTTACTTTCGACACAAAAGGAAACATTTGACAGCAAGTCCCAGCTGCTACTTTCCACATAATAAGCTTCACTCAATGAAACACAAGCAGAATTGTGTTTATATGGAGGCATGTATTCTTATTTCTTAAGCACTGCATTTTGATAACACTTTACCATAACAACACATAATACTGCGAGAATAGTATTATAAATAAACCATAAAAATAACAAAAATAAGTCACTTTGGCTAAATTAATATTAGTGTACTGTACAATACTATTATAAGAAAAATGTTATTAAATAATTCATTGTTTTTAAATAAAACAATTAGTTTAACAAACAATTATTGAAAGCAGTATTTAGGTATTATTTCTTAATATAATTATTCTAAGCACCAGCAATATTTGTCTGCAAGCTTAATGCTTTAATTTTTAGTCATTTTTAATTAATTTATTTCAAATTTATGCAAGTTTCTGGAGCCAAACCAGAAAAGGCAGTAAAAATAATTCACCTAATTGTAATTTGCAGGCTAAATTATGAACGACCGCACAAAAATGATTAGAATTCATGAGCATGAGCATTCATGATACATTTAACTACTAAATTAGAGGTTTGTGAAATGTTTGGCCCATTTTATGGACAGACTACTTCAAATGTGCTCATGTTTTCATGTATGAGGCCTAATGAAAGTGATAAAAGAACAATAAAACATGAACTGCAGTTATGATATGACTATATTACAAGCATTTTGAAGCCATATGATAATTCCTATGACGTAAGGTATGTATGCCACATCCGTCACCATTCACTTTAATTGTATGGAAGAGAGAAGCTGACACAGTACGGCAAAATTTCTCCTTTTGTGTGGAAGAAAGCAACTCATAGGGAATGACAAGCAGGTGAGTAATTGTTATTTTTGGGTGAACTATCGTGTTAACCGTGAGGTGGAAGACAGTGACACGCACACAGTAAGGCACAAAGGGATAAAACAGGGGAAGTTCATGGTTTGGCATCCTCCTCTGTGTCTCATTTGCTTTTTACTCAAGCAAACCCTCGCAAACTCAAAGCCTCACGGAGTACTCGTACACAATCAAGGGCTCGTTCACGGAGCAGGCAGCTTGTTCTGTCGTCTTGTTTAAGGCTGAATGGGCGAATCGGCCCAACTTTGTGCTTTTCGATGGAGCTTTGATTTTTGCTATGGAAATATGCTCTCTACACACTCACTGACACGCATATAAACACTCGCAAGTGACCGTTCGCTAAGCCCCGCCTTAGAACATCACTGGCCAACCATATCTTAACAGCTGTTGCTGTTTATAAAATCAACAAATCAGACGTCTGTTAATTTTGTTTAATTTGAATCCATACTTTTATTCAGCAAGGATGCATTAAACTGATCAAAAGTGACAGTAAAGACATTTCCAAAAGATATCTATTTTAAATAATGCTGTACTTCTGAACTTTCTATTCATCCGAGTATCCAGAGCAATAAAATGAATCCCAGTCTGCAAAAAAAAAAAAAGGGCAGAACAACTGTTTTCAACACTGATAATAATTGTTTAAATAAATGTTTCTTGTTTCAGCATATTATGAAGATTTCTGAGGAATCATGTGACACTGAAGACTAGAGTAATGATGCTGAAAATTCAGCTTTGATCACAGAAATAAATTACATTTTAATATATACGCACATAGAAAACAGTTATTTTAAATTGTAATAATATTTTATAATTCTTTACTGTATTTTTGGTCAAACGAATGCAGCCGTGGTGAGCAGAAGAAACTTCTTCAAACTGAACATTAGTGCAAATAATTATTTTTTGAGTAACATGTAATAACAGCATTAAACCAAATCTTATCAAATTTGAATTAACATTATTTTAAAAAGACTGTCTAACTAAACAAGCAATTATATGCAGAAGGGGCGGAGCTTAGCGAAGTATTTTTCATTTTGTGCACTAGAAAACACGTAACATCTGTGTGCATAAACACCTGCTATTGTGTCATTCTGCACAAAGATAAACAATTAGCTATTTTAGTGCAGTGATTAATATGGAAGTGCGATTCAAATGCTTGGCACCAGGTGGCAGTAGAGAGCACATAGCAGCGACATGACTGACAGGTAGAAAAGAGCATATCCAGCCAGCTGGGAAGAAGGAGCGGAGTGAAGAGGAGGCGGTGCCAGAGAGAGCAAGGCCTCTACCAGCCTAAACACGCAAACCACCTCCCCTTTTAGCACGTCACCCACTGAACACAAACTATCCTGCCCACAGAGCCCAGACCAGGAGGAGAAGGAGCGTTCAGATAAAACATGATGAAGAGTTGATGGTTTTAAATTGAAAGGGAATGGAGGGAGAGAGAGAGAGAAAGAGTTAGTAGTATTAGACTTGAAAGCACTAGAGGAAACAGCAAGAGGTGTTCGGTTTGAAGCAAATGTAACCCTGGAGCACAAAACCAGACATAAATATATTTTTTGATGATCTAATAACCCGTAAATAATCTTTCCAGTGATGTATGGTTTGCTAGGATCAGACAATTTCTGGTTCAGATACAACTATTTGAAAATCTGAGGGTGCAAAAAAAATCGACATATTAAGAAAATCGCCTTTATAGTTGTCCAAATGAAGTTAATGCATGCTACTAATCAAAAATTAAGTTGAAATACATTTATGGCAGGAAATTTACTAAAAGTTTTCATGGAACATGATTTTTGGCATGAAATCTACCATTTTGACCCATACAGTGTCTTTTTAACAATTGATACAGATATACCTGTGCTGCTCACGACTGCTTTTGTGCTCCAGGATCACAAATACGAAACAGAGAAGTGGTTTCTTAATTTGGTTTTAAAGAATACCTGAGGAACTCCAATTCTGCGGCAGGCCTCTAGGAAGTTCTCCACATTTCGTCGACACTTGGCCATCGTTAGTTTGGGCTGAAAGGAAAGAAAACACGAAATCGAGGCAATGCTTTGCACACGAACATAAGCTAGAACAAACACAGAAGGTCTCTCACCACTGCCGGTGAGGGTACATGGATGCTCGGGATGGACCGGGGACGCACGTGGTTGGCCAGATGACACAACACGACCCCGTCAGTCAAAGCTGCCCCGAGGTCACTGGGTAAGGACACCTTGAGTCGGCACTCGATATTCTACAGGGTCGCAAAATAAGACTTACATAAGGAATGATCGTGAAGAGAACTACCAGTCTGTAGTTTTAAACAGTAAGTGTGGAGCGCCAGAGCGTGTCAAATATAATTATTGAGTTTAGTTATTTTATATATTTAAATGGTTTTATTTAAATACTGATAAAAAGTTAATAAGTCAATTATTGAGTTAAGATAAGTTGTAAGTTGTAAGATAAAGTTTTTGTAACATTATAATCAAATGGATCAAAAGTAATAATAAAGACATTTATAATGTTACTAAATATATATATTTTCAGATAAATGCTGTTCTTTTGAACTTTCGATTCATTAAAGGACCCTGAAAACCGTTTTAAACGTCATAATAATAATAATAATTGTCTTTTGAGCATTAAATCAGCAGATTAGAATCATTTCTGAGGAATCATGTGACACTGAAGACTGGAGTACTGATGCTAAAAATTCAGCTTTGATCACAGAAATAAATGACATTTTAACATATTTAAGTAGAAAACAGTTATTTAAAACAGTAAAATTATTATGTTTTAGCTATACTTTAAATCAAATAACTGCAGGCTTGGTGAGCGGAAGATACTTCTTTCAAAACACTTTTGACTGGTAGTGCAGATGCATTTATATATAAAATCAATCAATAAATAATACAAGCAGTTTGTTTGACGCACCCTTCTCAGCTGCTCTATCAGTATTGCCTCCTCTCCCGTGGGGGCGGGACTCTGTGGGGGAGTGGCTTCCGCTGGCTCCGCCTTCTGTGTGCCTGATTCTCCTGCGAAACATGCCATACATGCCATTAGGAGCATGTCTGCAAATAGTTACATGAACCTGACAAGTATCAATTAGGAGCCATGATTGACATGCCTGTAATAGAGGCCTAGAGTGACTGCCCACTTTTGAGTGTTATTTATTTTATATATACAGTGGGTACGGAAAGTATTCCGACCCCCTAAAAGCACTTCCAAAACGGTCTCAACAAAAATGGAAACACGATTAATGTATTTAAAATCTGAATTTCCATCTCTGCAACAGTTTTGTAAGTGTCTAAAATGACTGTGATCAGGTCATTTCTTTTCGAACCTTGCCTTATACAGAGGCTTTGTCATGTTAGAATAGAAACGTGTCCTGTCCAAACTGTTGCTATGAATTTAGAAGCACACAATTCTGTAGAATTTCATTATATGGTTAAACATTAATATTTGCACTCATGGAAATTATTAAAGAAGTCAATTCTGCACCTAAGAAGGTGGGCAATATGGTGTATCACATGTTTATTCATGATGTCACACACAACAGCAATTGGCTGCGACAGATACACAAACCTTTTTTCTTCTCCTCACGCTGACTGAGGCGGAACAGATAACTCTCAGGTCTCTGGCTGGGGCCCCGGGTTGGGGACGGGGCCGCTGGGCTGGGGTACGAGGGAGACTGAAGGGCTACAGGACCAGAAAAAAAACACAATGAGATGTGGGTAAAGAATTAAATAATTATACAGAAGGATAAAGGAAGATCAAATCTGATATAAACAAAAACATACCGGTGGGTGACAGCGAGCCATAATCTTCACCTTGCTACAGAAGGAAAGAGAAAAAATATAAAGGTGATATCAGTGGAAATCATATGAACAATGAGCAGTGTATCTGCGGCATGCACTTCAGGCATAAATCTCATAAAGATGTCCGTCACAGATATTCCTGGGCAGTTTTTGTGAGATTCGTTTTTGATGTGGGAACTTTCCAGCATCATTTCCTCAATTAAATGGAAATACTGCCCACAAAAATCACAGTTGATCACAAAATATTTGATGTCTGTTACAGTATACTACTGTATTAACACAATTAGACATCTGACTATTTTTTGAGACCAAAAAAAAAGTACTTTGATAATCAGGGTCACGGAGTAAGATCTGAATGCAACGAAGGTATCTTTGTGTAGGGAATTAATGAAAGCAATCTCATCCACAATATGCTTATTTGCATCTATAGAAATAAAGTGGAGGAAGCAGATCATCTCCAGGCTCTTGTGGTTCAGTACCTGCGGTGAACAGGAGGAGGCGACGGATAAAGAGGGAGACACACAGCCATCCAGCGGCACAGCAGAGAGAGACTAGCCAGCCAGAGCAAAGCAGAGAGAGAGAGAGAGAGAGAGATACGAAACCATGGGAAATAAAGGAGCGGAATTAGGAGGGTTTGAGAAAGTGTAAGAGAGTTTTGGAAGAGTAACATTTGTTTAACTGTATTACTGAAAATGTTAAATGTTTTCTTGTAGCGGTCGACTCACAATTAGCTTTAATAAATGAAAAAAAGAATGCTGGCGATTGTTAAAATTTAAATAAATCATCAGGAAACATGTATAATAAAATAATTTGCATTTATAGAAACAAAGCTACAAATAAACAACCAATAAATATATAAACAAATGTTTTTCTTATTTAAATGTACATGCCTAACTTTTTTTTTTGACATCTTCTACAGGTTAAAAAATAAATTATTATTATTTAATTGACTTTTATTATTATTATTTTTTTTTTTTACAATTTTGATTGTTAAATGATTGTCAAAATTTAAATAACATGCATAATAAAATTATTTACGTCTACAAAAACAGAGTGAAGGCGGCAGATCATCTTCAGTCTAAAATAAAATAAACTACAAATTAATAAGTTTAATATGTTTTGAGGTTTATTCATATTGCTAACTCTAATTATGAGCAATACTAACTTTGAATCAGCATTAATTAATGGCAGTGTATGGTAGGTCCCCATTTAGACAGCTAGCAAACATGTCTGTGTGTCTTTCACCTGTTTGTGAGGGTCTGGCCTCTTCTTTATAGTGTTGGTATCTGTGTCTATCTCAAATATCAGTAGGGGCTCGAACTCACTCTGACACAGAACCAACATGACAGAGAGAGACAGAGAGAGAAAGACAGGAAAGGAAGCAAAAAGAAGCAGGGCAGGCGTGTTAAAGATGCTCGCCGGGAAAAACAGATCTAATATTAAAGATGCACTCAGCAAGTTTATATAGCAATTACACAGCTATAAGTTGCAATATAAGGCTGGTCGCATCTTAGCAAAACAGCTTTTCTTGTGAGCGGACCCCATTTAAAGGACGTGTCAAAAGTTTAATTAAATTATAACTAAACTTTTTAATTACTGAGTGCAACTTCAAAGGATGTTAACAGATTAACATGGATCAGAAAAGCAGTTTCGATTGGAAATCACCTTAAATCATGTTATACGTTATGCAAAAGTTAAAAAGCACAACAGTGACGTCTGTTAAGGGAAGTGAACACACAAAAGAAATGAGATGGTGCAGAGGATGACGCATGATCTGAGCTGATTGGCTCTTACCATGAAGAGGGCGGAGTCATCTGTGTGAGTGGACCGTCTGGAGGGGTACAGACTCTGGGGTGGGACAGTACGAATATGACTACAGCGCCACACATTCACACACAGCAGGATGAAGTGATGGATAGGGAGGAAGTGATTGTGCAAATGTGAAGGAGACACTCACCTCACTGTCTGTCGGACTGAGCTTCGTGGGGCTCTGAGAAGACTTGTGCTGAAAATAGAAAGACAGAAAACTGATTTCCATTCTCTAGAAACTTCACCAGACACATGCAGGGAGTTTCTTTTCACTCTTCAGAACATCTGGTTGAATTATTGTAGTACCTTTCATTGTAACAAATGCTATGATATTGCGTGAACCACAGCGTTGGGAACGCTACTTTATAAATGTAATAGGTTACAGATTAAAGGTTACCTTTTTAAAATGTAATTTAGTGCAATTATTTCGAACTTCTTTACATATGAATCCTTTTCTAAATTTCTGATTTTCTCAACTGTAAATCACATTCAAACATGTAAACCCAGCAGGGTTACCCTTACAGTAGTATTCAACACTGATTTAGTCACTTTCAAAATCTTTCATCACTTAAATTATGATTATAATAGTTCAATTTTAAAGCACAGTCACCAGAAAATAAGATAAGGTTCATTAGTTCACATTAGTTAACGTCAACTAAGAATGAACTATACTTCTACAGCATTTATTAATCTTAGTTAATGTTAATTTCAGCATTTGTTAATGCGGTATTAAAATAACAAGTTGTGTTTGTTAACATCAGCTTAACAATGAACGACTGTATTTTTATCAACGTTAACAAAAATGAGTAAGTACTGTAATACATGTATTCTGCATTGTTTGTTAATACATTAATGTTAACAAATGACTCTTTGGTATTACTCCGAGATCATTCTGAGGTTAAATACAGATTTAAACAATAAATAAAATTGAAGCACATACATAAACCCATTATCAAATAAAACAGACGATATTTTGAATAACATTGGTAAGCCAGCAGTTGATTTTGTTCCCCATACTATAGAAGTCAATGGGTACCGTCAACTATTGGATTACCAACATTCTCCAAAATAATATTCAACAGAAGGCAACTTGTAAAAGCTTGGAAAAATAATTGATGAGTAAATTTAGAGTCTTCTCCTGTAATACACCTTTTTATTGTTGTTTAAAAGCATTTGCTAATAAATGACTAAATGCGCCAACAGAGGTTGCTAAGGGCATTAAGCATCACCACAGCGAACAGGTTAACTCATCCCTGCAAATTGCTTTTACAGCCTATCTGGATTTATAATCATGCTCTAGAAACTTTTTTCTAGCAGCACTTTTTTTTTTGCAAATGCATTAATATTTGTGTGTACGTACCTTGACGAAATTCATGACAGCATCTTTTTGCACGGATCTTGTTTTCTGTCTCTCCTCCTCGTACCGAAGCGCCGCTAGCTGAGCTTCACGTCTCATTCTCTCCACACCTCCTCCAGAACCTGCCGCCCCGCCAGCCGAGCGCTGATGCACACAACCAGAGTTAATTCATAGTACACTTCACTGACTGACTAATGGGATGTGACTCTCACCTGATTATGAGCGTATGAAGACGTGACCGCTGTATCTGACCCGCCACTAAAGAGACAACAACTGTTACTGCAAACAAGATATTTTTAAATTCGTAATTCTTCAGCAGCCAAGCATCAGTGGTTGATAGGCACCCATTGTAATAGCTGCTGTTCTTCTTAAGAAGTCTATGGTGGCCTATAAAACTGCTTATGAGAAAGCTATGTAGAACAGCTTCAACATTAACCATAGCAAGTGTGAAGTTTCCAGCACCACCAACAGGCCACATTTGCACTAATGTTTATGCTAATAACTTTTAAAACTGTAAAGTTTGGAAGCAAAATCTTTTTCCCTCGGCTCATGCAGAATCACAAGGACACAATTATTTTAATTTCTATAGTCAAGATTTGTTACAATTTGTAATCATTCAAAAAAAAACAAAAAACACTATTTTATTTTTACTTACTGATTTTCACCAAAATTGTCTCAGATCATGATAAGTCAAGCCTTCCTTGAACGAATATGACATGAGCCTATATCTCACTTATATAAATGGTTAAGCATACTGAGACCAAACTTGGTGTGTTCTGTAATAACCATGACTTGAGATTACATCCACAGTACTTGTAGTTGTGATTAAAGTTTAATTAGTTTAGTACCGGTTATGTAAGGAGGTTTGTCGTCTTGGATCATCAGTTCTTAAGTCTCTGGATGGGCTGGTCTTCACTGGTGAACCCTAGGAACAAAGTAAAACCTATCTTTAACAACAAAATCGGACAGGTGTTCACAACGAAGTAATCAGATCAGCCATTAATTGGTAACGCGTACTTCTCTAGTGATTCGTCTTTCAATGTAGGCCATAAACTGTGAGCTGAGGCTGACAGGCTCCGCCCCTCTAAGGCTCCGCCCATCTTCATCATCATCATCCCCTGTAGAGTTGTCAATGAAGTCTATCTGTTCCAGCTCTGCTTCCACTTTAGAGAGATACGACAAGGTGAAGTCATATTTAAACCCTGTGGAGCTTATTTCTGAAGCACAGTGCTTCATTAGTGTAGATGTCATCTCACATGTGCCATTGGTTACATGGGACCCCGTCCGATGATCTTCACGTTCTCTTTCTCGTCTCTGTCTTTGCTCTCTGCTGATTTCCGCCACTCTTAAAGGCAGGTCTGACAACTCATCTGAAGGCTTTAAGAAAAGACAGGACAATGAAATGAGCAACACTTTCTGGAGAATAATCGCTGATTGAGCGATCGGAATAGCACTTGCCTCATTTCCAGACCACCTCTTGTCTCCGCTGTCCACACTGTTAAAGCCAGAGTCCAGAGCTCCATACGGCCGGCCAGGATATGAATCCTCCACGCTGAGAGACAGACAGAACAGAGAGAGCAACATCAAATCATCTGAGGTTTCATACAAAGAAATAGTCTGCTAAAGGTCTGGAATTCCTTTCTAACACCCGTATCCTCCTACAAGAGACGTAAGCAAAATGTCTTTTTGATTTTCTGGTGGATAGATATGGCATGGGCCCCTCCTCCAATGTAATTCTGTTATCTATCTTGAATTTATTTTAAATGTAATTTTATTGTATTTTATTTTTTACTTTATTTCAAGTTCTTGATTGTCTGGTCTCAAGTTGTTGTTTTTTTCAACCTTTTATTTAATTAAATTTTTATTGTACTTTATTTTAAATTCTATATTTTATTTTTTCTTCAGTTCCAGTTAACATCTTTTGGAATCAAGTTGATGTTTTTCACACATTTATTTTATTTAGTCTCAAGGTTTTTTTTTTTTATATTCCATATTTTATTTTATTCTAGATCAATTGTTTTATTTTTGGGGCTCAATCAGATATTTCTTTACCCTTATTTTATTATATTTTTAAAAATATATATTTTTTTATTTGCCACCACAAATTTTATGCATTTTATGCTGCTTGTATACAAGATCCACATAAGATCCAACTTTATGTCAAATTTCCTGAGAAGTTTGATCTCTACATCATCTCATCTACCGTCATCCGGTTTTGCTGCAATACCTTCATTCCAATCAACCCAAGCTTTCGTTCTGTCTGTGTCTTTTCCTTTCCCTCCCTTCTTATCTGCAGAATCATCCTGTTCTGTGTGTCCTCTGAGAGATACGACCGATAAACACCGGCTCAAATGAATGTGGGTGCGAGAGCGAAAGACAAGGAGAGGTTTATGCTTACAAAACTCTAAATGAAGTGAGATCTTACCAGGATCCAGGCAGTGGTCTTCTGTCGTAGTCTGGGAGGTCTGATGCTGCTTTACATGCCTCCATGTTTAGATATTTAAATATATGGATCTTTCCTTTTATACAAATCTGGAAGAAGACATCAGAAAGGTGATCACTTTTATTTAGGGATGCAATGATACCACGTATCTGCCGATAGCAATCCGACCCGTCACCAGTGATGTTTTGTTTTTTTGTAAATCCGTGTAGAAATGTGTGTTGACCTGATCATCACTCTTAAACACAATCTACTACATAAGGATTCATTTTAATTAAAAATAATAAATTAGAAATATTTGTACTTTGACAAAAATACTTCTATAAACTAGGTTAGTGGATAACAGCAAAGAACATCCTAGAAAAATAATTAGTGCACAATTTTATAAACATTTATTGAAATAACATTATTTAGCGGGGAACAAAATTAAAAGTGCAGGTAAGATTAAATCTGGTCAAATATTACACATTGCTCTTTGTATTGTTGTAAAATACATTCACGAAAAACAACTAAATATATTTCTATATAAATATATAGCATAAAAAACCCACTTGAAACTGAATTGACTTCATGGTGCTTTATTATGTGGCTTTCATGGAGCTTATTAATAACACAGAATATCATTCTTAATTTTAAACAGTTCTCAAAGGCAATAAAATAGCACTTTTTACTGTATTTCTTAGATCAAAACAGGGGTTTGTGTTACCTGTGCAGGTGGGCTCTGGAGAGGATTGTTGTCCAGAATGATGCTCTGGAGGTGTCTGAGATTGCGGTAGCATACTGGGATTGTCGTGACCTTGTTACAGGAAAAATCGAGCCGGACCAATGGCAACTCGGCCAACTCTGCAATCCGATGGACACAGAAATGACTCGACACATCAACACAAAAACACCACTCATTTCATTCAAGTGCAGGTGTTTGTTTTTCTGACCCGGAGGCAGCCGAACGAGGTGGTTTCTGCGGATGTTGAGGTCGCGCAGGGCTTCCAGCTGACCGATCTGTGGAGGAAGCGTCTGGATCTCATTACAGCTGACGTCCTGAGAGAGAGAGAACTGATGAGTGATGTGCATGAGTGAGAGCAAACGTGAAGATGACTGCAAAGCTCGAGAGTCCACACACCAGCTCAGTCAGCTGTCTGAGTTTGCCCAGATCCTCCGGCAGCGATACCAGCTTGTTATTGTAGGCGATCAGAACTTTGAGCGGCAGACGGCACAGATGAGCGGGGAGAGTCGACAACTGGTTCCGACTGCAGAGAGAAAACCAGGTAGCACATATATTCTCAATGCCTTTGGCAGAATTCAAATGAGCCATTTTAATCTAGATTAAAAAATTTTATCTATGCCCACCCCTAGTAATAACACATCTCACACATGTCTAAAAAGCCAAACAATATGAGGTGTCATTATGTCTGAACCCCAAACAGTGCAGGATCCGCTCAAGCTGAAGTTAGGTTGGAGATCAATGTTTATCCACAAGCAACAGTACTAGTGATGCTTGCTTTAATAAACACAACTAATTAACTGCTGTGCACCAAGTAAAAGATGGTTTTGGAGAGCTACAGGTTCAATTACTTTGTTAGCTTACTTCTTGTGTTGGTTGGAAGCTTTTTGGAATTGCATAATAATAGATTGGTTAAATCTCAAATCATGAATTGTAAGAACAAACACATTCTTGATTGTGTTTTTAATAAATCCAATCATTTAAAACACATTTGCCGTTAAGCTGTGGTAACATTTAAAATGGTTCATTAATAATTGTTTTAGATGAATCTATGTTATGAGTGTTGTGTCTGTGTATGACCTGATGTTCAGGTAGGTGAGGGACTGTAGGTTGATCAGACTCTCTGGAAGTGAACGCAGACAGTTCTGGTACAGGTTCAAGCTCTCCAGTGACACAAACATGCACACCTCCACCGGCAGCTCCGTCAGTCTGTTTCGTGATAGATCTGAGAGGACAGAGGGAGAAAGACACAATGAGAAAGGCATTTCTGGCATCCAGGACGGCTGCACACCTGTCTTTGGTTTCTCTCATGTAAAAGCGTGTTTGATGAGCTCTTGGCTGTCCGTTTCTGGACCCATGTGCTGGAAATACAGTCTCTAAGAACACTCTTGAACCTTTCTTCTACTTCAAGTCAGGGAAATAACACGGATGCATCAGCCAAAATGTTTGTTGTTTTATTACTGCTATTGGAAGCAGGATATATCAGGGGCAAGCCAAAACGCCAATCACAACATCTGAAACCTAATCAATTACGTTATATAGAAATACATATTTCCACCTTGTTGCTGTAATACTTCACATAAATAAAATCCAAATACTGAGAACTCGTAATTTGCTTCAAATAAAAAAAATAGCTGTCTGATTCTAAAAACTGACGTTTCCATTACACTCTTATTACCCAGGTCTATCTATCTTATTAACTTACATGGCTGTCTTTATTGCGACCGATGGGTGCTTACTAGGCTTGGGCGGTATCCAAATTTTGATTCCGTCAAACCTCCTCCCTATTTTACCTCGGTATACGGTATTATCATGAATAATACAAAAATTATGACGTAAGACTCAGACCAAACTGTTGGCTTGTGCCTAAACCATTCAGAAACTGAATACCAAACACCAATACTGAAACAATAACAAAATAACATGCACATCAATATTAACAACTTTTATTAGCAACAAATAGGAGTTTATAAAAAAGTGCAAATACAACAGTCAAGCTGAATTAAATTAACATAAACATCGCATCATCCGTATTCACCGCCTCTCCTTTCTCGATCGGTCGAAACCGAAATACTGCCAAACTGCAGAAGTTGTGTTATTTTTCGAGACCAGGTCACTTGGTGCGCAATAGAGAGTTGCACTCCCGCGGGACCCAACGCACAGAGCGCGGCGCGGGACAAGATCTGATGGGTGAATGCGGGCGGGAAGGTCCTCATGTTAGTGCTGGTTGTGGGAGAATATAATTATTCGCGGGAAAATTGAATTATCTTCAAATTAATTTAATAAAAACAAATGTTTTGTTATTTATCTACTGCACAAAAGCGACAAGAAGGACTAAAATAAAGTAAAAACAATTTACGGCGTCGGTTTGGAAGCTAATCCTTCAGCATTTTCTGAATACTTATTAAAAAGATTCAAAATCCTTTTTTTTTTTAACACATTGGTTGGGATTTTATGAATATA
>JAUMHP010000026.1:3425998-3436939 GCA_032361065.1 Enteromius trimaculatus
TGTTTATATACAAATTATAACATTTATATATAATATAACTTATATACGTATAAGTATGAATATGTATATATATTAAATATATATACATACATGTTTATTTCTATACATAATAAATATACACGGTACACACATATACATAAACAAAAACTTTTATTTTGAATTCAGTTAATTGCAACTAACAGCCCTATTTTGTAATTTGTCATTTTTAGTCATATGACCGAAAATGACAAAAATCAACCTAATCAGTCTAAAGTTGTTATATGTAATATTTATATATACAATTACAGTAAAATAAGAAGAAGTAAATAAAAATGAATTTATTATTGACAAATAGAAAATATACAGTGTTTTGTTCTCATCGAGAGTGTAATAAATGCGTGTGTTATTTCTGCTCCTCATCAGTGCATGTGTTTCTCGGGTCACATGACATTCAGAAAGTGGACAGAATTGTTTTGATTATGATTATAATAAATAAACTCTGTGAGTGTTTTGTGCAGCGCTAATTGTCTGTGTGTGTGTGTGTGTGTGTGTGTGTCAGGATCTGGTGTGGAGACGTCTGATGTCCAGGAGGAAACACACACAGCCCAGTCATGGTCATTCTGCAGCAGGTACACACTCTTCATTCACACTTCTGTTCTCATAAACATCCACAGATCCACTGAAATCTGACCACATGCATCAAGCTGTCTGTTCTGAATCATCTCCATCATTATCATGACATGACCCTTTAAGACTGGCGCTCTGTTTGTTTCTATCATTGCTCTTGTGTTGGTTGTGATTGCTTCCATTGTCCTCATTTGTAAATCACTTTGGATAAAAACATCTTAAAGTGCCTCTATTATGGGTTATGAAAGGTTCATATTTTGGTTTTGAGAGTCCTAAACAACAGGTTGGCATGGATGCAAGGTCAAAAACACTTTCATTCTCTTATAATTATTTTATATTATTTTTTCTGTATTTGTTCAACAACTCCCAAATGCCCAATGATTCATTTTTCCAAAGTCCTCCAGCGATTGGTCGATTTCATTTAAAGCAGTGTTTTTGAACTCGATTCAATGATTCAGAGTCGACTCTTTCTTCTAAGAGAAAATAACTTTACACACGCTGCTCTTTCCAGGATGTTTTCTTTCACTTAGAGCTGTGTTACACACTGTATGAAAGATAATAATCCATAATAGAAGCACTTTTAATGACTAAATACAAATGTAATGTAAATGTAATAGTGTAGGAGTTTTTTATTGAATCTTTTCGGTAGATTACTTTAATCAAAAGCAGTCTTTAAGCAGGTGATTGAAGTAGAAATATTATTAATTACAAATAGTCTATGATAACTGGTGTCGTGTGTTGTTCTGTAGAGGTCGGTGGTTTGGCATTGGCTCCAGAAATAAAGCAGAAATACTGTTAACTCATTATGTCTAATCTGATCTGGGTGCAGTACTACTCACTGGGCACTAACCTCGTTACTGTGTCAGTGTGAGGGTGCTTTTTATCTCGTTTATTTGTTCTTGGGTTGTTTTCTCGTTGTTTCTGAAGACCCTCTGATGTTGTGATGAAGGAGAGATGATGTTGTCCAGTTCAAAGCCTCGGTCTCTTTACTGCTGCTGATCGTGCAGGACAGGCCGGGGCTAGTTGTCACAGGTGTCACTGCAGTGAATCCGTCTCAGAGTAGGTTTATTTGTGAAGGATAAACACACACATCAAAGTTCTGAATAACCTTATAGTTTATATTTATGTCACATTAGAAACCAGCTGATAACAGCAACAAAAAAAGAAATATATTATTGGCAAATAAATGCCTTTAGGCTTAAAAGAAATTTATGAAACATGAATTATTTTACAGAGAAATTAAAAATGGTAACGCGTGAATGAATGAATAAACAAATAAAACAAACATACTAATAAATAATTCAGTGTGTGTATATAATAAAATAAAATAATTATATAATAATAATGAAATATAAATAAAAGGAATAAAATAAATAAAAATTAAATATAAGAATAATAACGACAACCATTTTATTCCATTTTAATAAATATATAATAATTAAACAAATCAATGAATCGTGTCAGAATTAATGAATTGATACTAGTGCTGTCAAACAATTAAACGTGATTAATCTCATCCAAAAGAACATTTTTTGTAGGTGTGTGTATATATATATGTATATATAGTATTTATATATAAATACACGCATACAGTATATATTTAAAAAAAAACATTTACACATGTATATTCTTATATTTTATTTTCTGTTATATATATATTTAATATGTAAACCTAACATATATATATTTTTTAAATATATACATGCGTTATATAGGCTATAAATATACACAGTACACAACCATATGTAAACAAAATATTTTATTTATGTATGTGATCAATCACAATTAATTGTTTGACAGCACTAATTAATACATAAATAAAATAGATAAACAAAGAAATATTTATTTACAAATAAATAAACCAAATAAAAAATAAATAAATCTATTGTTTTGGCTAAAATAAAAATGTTTTTTATTGTATTGTAATGTATTTTTGTATTTTTATACAAAAGCACTGCTAGAGAAAACAAGTATCTATGTCTCTTTTTTACTTTGTTTACTTTATTTATAGATCTCTATGTGACAACTAGCCCCAGTCTTGCTGTTTTATTGAATAATTATTTGCAGTATGTCTGTTCAAATGCTTCAGAGTTTAGTTTGCTCTGCATGCTTCTAGAAATATACATCCAGCGTGCGTGCGGTTCACGACTGAAGTCTGGAGGGTTGTTGCAGGTTTCTCTGTGTCTGTAGAGTCTGATGAACTCTGCTCTCGTCAGCTTTCTGTTCCTCTAATCGCTGCTGACAGGCCCTCATTTCTGGAGCGGGATGTGCTCATAGATTCACCGGGGTTTCTGTCCCGTTAAAGACACTGAAGCGAGAGGTTAGCTCTGACAGGACAGAGGCTTTGAATGGCTTTCTGTGGAGATGAAGGGAGCCAAAGCACAGGGACGGGATGTAAAAACACACAGACTAAGCTACAGATATCCCACACTAGTACAAGTAAGACAAATAAGACCTTTAATGAACATAAGAGCTGAAGACCGTTACAGGTGATGCTTCACCACAAAAAATAAAGTTAGATTGTGCATGAAGGAAGTGGAGCCTGTTTTTGCTACAGTTATTAATCAAATAATATTTTTTCAGTAGTGCTGCCAAATGATTAATCAAAATTAAAATAAAAGTTTTTGTTTACGTAATATATGAGTGTATACTGTGTATAGTTATTGCATTAATGCATGTATTAATACAAACACATGTATATATGCAAGACAATATGTTTATGTATTATATTTATATAGATATATATAATATAATAATGTAAATATATGAAAAAAAAAACCTTTTATTTTGGATGCAATTAATTTTTATTGGTAAAAATGTGTTAAAAAACATGAAATCACACACACATAATTATTTAATATAAGCTTGAATTTAAAATTATAAAAATTAGTTTAATATTTAAACTAGTTTTATATATAAGTTAAATATATACAACAGTTTTTTAAATATTTTTTATTATTTTTATAAGTCTTATTTTTAATTTTTTTAGTTCTCATTATAGTTTTAGTCATTTATTTTTGTATGTGCTTTTGTTGTCTTTATTCAATTTTATTTAGAGTAGCTTTTTTATATTTTTATTTTGCTTTAATTTTAGACTTTATTCCTTAAACTTGAGTTAATTTTATTTCTGTTATCTGCCAAGACAACATTTTTTTAAAATTAGAAATTAGTTTTTAAGTTGATTTATTAATATTTAAGAAATATTTATGTTTTGTTTCAGCTTTTCAATTAGTGACCAAAAAAAAAGTTAACAATAGTAACAGATTTTTTTTTACCATCTTGTTTCTGGCTCTTAACTCATTAGCATTAATTGATGAATTCATTCCAGTCTGAGGTGCGTGTTCTAGTCCTGTAAGCTTCAGCCAATGGCATTGCCCGTTCATTCTCCGCCCACTGGAAGACAATGAGAAGTGGGCGGAGCCAGCAGAGCTCTGTGAGTGCAGTCATGCAGAGCGTCATCTCAGATGCTGCATAATAACCCATGCTTTACATAAATATGTGCTTGACTTCTCCACACTTTCAGAACAACTGCCAGAGAGGACCGTGTTTTATGGTTTAAATGCAAAGGTGGTTTAATTGCTTTTGCATGTCTCATGAATATTATGTTGTACCGTCTCAGTTTGGCAATAAGACTGTCCTCTGAGCCGGAAAATCTGGAAGCGTTTTAATGACAGTTTATATACAATTCCTGTCCTTGCTTGACCTTCATTTTGTCATTTAAATGCTAATTAAAACCAGTCCAGACCTATTTTAAATGTCATGTCAGTATTAAATAATTTCAAGACTTTAATGTTAGGTGACTATTTGACAATGTGAGCCTGGAGCTACCGTAAATATATCAACTCTTAATTTTTAGTTTAGCATTATACATAGCTAAGAACTTCATTTGAATGACTTTAAAGGCGATTTTCTCAATATATTTTAGCTCCCTTTAGATTCAGATTTTCAAATACTTTCCCATCCTAACAAACCATACATCACTGGAAAGCTTGCTTTTTCAGCTTTAAGATTATGTATAAATCAATCTAATAACTGCTTTGGTGCTTTAGGGTCACATTTAACCAGTTGCTACCAAAAGGTGGCGCTCTTACATGCAGACATGAGCTCTCATTACCTCAGTGGGGTTTGATCAATATTCTCACTAGTTAGTAAACGTGTGCATTAGGTTAAGTAGTTTGTAATAGTTCTTTTTGAAGTGCTGTATTTGTATTGTATTGTATTGTATTGTATTTGTTTCAGTGCTTTAGCTCACTCGGATGATGTCTCGGAGTGTTTTATGACATGTATTTCTCCTGTAGCAGTAACAGTAGCACGGCTGTATTGTTTGTGGTGATAAAGCGTCGATATAACTAACGTGTTACTGCACCTGCTGAATAATTTACCTGCGCTGAGTCTCAGTCTCACAAACCTCAGTGTCCAGCGCTGCCTGTTTTCATCACGGCGTGAACGGTTTAATAGAAGAAGCGCTCATATCTACAGCAGGGGTGTTTCATTTGAGCTCCACTTCCTAAATGTGACCCGGGAGCACAAAAATCGTAATCTTAAATAATCTTTCCTTTGATGTGTGGACAATATTTGACTGAGATACAATTGAAAAAGAAATCTGAGGGTGCACAAAAATCCAAATATTGACAAAATCATCTTTAAAGTTGTTCAAATGAAGTTTTTAGCAGTGCCTATTACTAATCTAACTATTTTATTTCAGCTAAGCAACTTTTTATCATTTTCATTTAGTTTAACATGATGTACTAAAATAACTGATGAAATATAAACAGAAATAAAATGAATAAAAACTATACATGCATATTTAAAAGAAAAGAAAAAAAGAAAGAAATTAGTAAAAAGTTATTAAAATTCAAAACATAAATAAAAACTGGTAAATGATCACTGGTGTGTTTACAGTATATTATTATGTTTTCTATATCTAAACTATTTGAAAGGAGGCTCTCATATGCTAGGGCTTCATTTATCTGATCAAAAATACAGTAAAAATGTGAAATAATATTGCTGTTCTGTGAGTATCTGTTATATAAACTTCTAGTCTTCAGTGCCACCTGATCCTTCAGAAATCCTTCTAATATGCTGATTTGCTGCTCAAGAAACATTTCTTGTATCAACTGATACTTCTACTATGTTCTGGTTTCTCAGATGAAGTCTAAAAGGAGAGTCTTTTGCAACATTATAAATGTCTTTACTGACTCTTTCGAATCATTTAATGCATCCTCACTGAATAAAAAGTTGTTTAGGACTTATTTTCAGTCTGATACCAACCAATATTGTTTGGAGACCTTTGACCTAAAGCATTTCTACACTCACTTGCCTTTAGATGAATGCTCAAGCACATTTCTTACCCAGAATGCACTTGTTTAATCCTCTGGTGGTCTGTTAGGAGGTCTGATACAGAAAGACAGCGGGGAGGAGTGTGTGAACAAAGCAGCAGTTGTCTTGGCATGTATTATTGATCTGTGTGTGGTTGCTAGGATTGTTTCAGCGGCAGAGCGGCCTTCTCAGACGTGACAGCTGCGGCCAAACGGTGTTGGGTTCTCCCTCTACCTGGATTGATTTGCCTTTGGGGATATTTAGTTAATTAAAAAGCTCCATATTATCAGGGGATCCACCTCCTCACACACACACACACACACACAGCAGGAGCAGGTACGGTCAGGACTGATAAAACTTAACTCAAAGGAGCGGAGCAAGAGAGGAATGATCCAGCTTTGATGTGCTTCGGGATTGCTGGTATTTTGCGGTTGTCCCGGGTCTCAGGAGGGCTGGATGTGTGTTTGGAGGTGTGTGTCGGACGCTGGATTATCGTTTGCATGGATTGGGGATTGATGTGAGGATGTACAAGCGTCGGGATTACGTCGAACTCTATGAGAAGGATCAGGCAAAGTGGGCCTTGCTACGAAACGTCAACACTGTGGTCAAACACACCACTCTGTTACCGGTACGGTCTGTGTGTGTGTGTGTGTGTGTGTAAATGTTTATTCGATTTGGAGAAAATGTGTTTTGTTTGGAACTATTTTAAGAATTGTTTTGGTGCATTTCTTATCTAGTCATTTAGCTTACAAAAGACCACAGGGAAAGCAATCCAAACCAACACTGATACGCTCAGTACACATGGAGAGGTGTTTGCATTAAGAACAGAACTTTCCTTGTTTTCCCTATATATCTTTATTTTCATTCACTACTGCCTTTCAGAAACTGCAGAGGATACTTTTATGTTTCCCAAAATACAAATAAATTACATTTACCCTGAAGTTTTCTCCTCCGACACTTAATGCATGGTTTTTCCTTCTGGAGGAAATTATTATGTGTGTGTGTGTATATAATATACAAATGTGTGTGTGTTTGTGTGTGGAATTAATTCAATAAAATAATGATTTATCCAGGTGCGTTAATTTGATGAATTGCTTAATGACATTTTATGTGAATTCCTATATATATATATATATAAGTAATAATAGAAATTCTAGAGTGTCTGCTAAGTGCATGAGAGTAGATGTTGTTAAGGGGCTTGTACTTTATTATGCTGTGTTCATGCGATGATGAAACATGGAGCTGTTGATACTCTTGGACTCTTATCAATACCTAAACACTGCTCCTGTAGTATCTCATAATCACGATAGAACGCACCATAAGTGAGGGGTCAAAGGTCACACTGATGATGTCACTGTGTTTGAATGAAGCGATGATGTCAGACTAATGTAGTTCACAAATAATCAATGAATAATGATGTAATGAACAGTGCTGGGGTATAGCGAGTTACGTAATCAGATTACTTTTTTTTAAAGTAACTAGCATTACTTTTTAATTCAGAATCAAATATCTGAGTTACTCTTTCAAATAAGTTACTTTGTTTCTCGTGTATTGACTGACAACTTTTGGGTTGTGCAGAGCGTTGTGTGTAAATATAATCTTACTATAGTTCTAGACTAAATATCAACATGTATTTATCATCTCACCTGCTCAAAAACACATTCAGTATTCCTCCAAATAAATAAAAACTCTGAATTAGGGATGTCAATTTTCGATCATTTTCACAATCGATCAATTAATCGATTCATTGTTGACTTCCCTACTCTGAATATTATACAAACCTGCAATAATGACATTTTAATGTTAATTATAAAATTTTGCAATTAGTTTGAATGTGCATTTCCTTCAGCCTGAGGCTCGTTCTTTTCAGTTTTGTGAAAGAGCTTTTACATTTGACCTTTTTTATATTAAAGACAAACGAAAGTAACAGAACGCATTACTTTTCATAAAAAGTAAGTAACGTAATTAGTTTTTTCAGGGAACGCATTACTTTTAGAAGTATCTTGACAGGCTGATGACAGATGTGTGACGGTTTCAGGGCGACTATGTGTGGCTGGATCCGAAGACGGGTCGGGAGTTCGAGGTCCCGATCGGAGCCGTGGTGAAGCTCTGTGATTCGGGTCAGATTCAAGTCCTGGATGACGAAGGCAATGTGCGTTACATTCCTAACTCTCATTAGATAAAAGCTGCTCTTCGTCTGACTGGTTTGATATAATAGCGGTTCTGCAGTTTGTTGGTGTGGCGTGTGTGTTACGTTGAATCTGTGAATCTGCATCATGTTCAGGAACACTGGATCTCTCCCCAAAATGCCACCCACATCAAGCCGATGCACCCCACCTCCATCCACGGGGTGGAGGACATGATTCGACTCGGGGACCTGAACGAGGCCGGGATCCTCCGGAACCTTCTCATCCGCTACAGAGAGCATCTCATCTACGTAAGCCGCTGAAGACTCATGTTGTGTGTTATAGGCATATCTTTGATGTGGTGTGTGAGCTTTCTATTTAATGTTAGTTATTATAATAGTATGTAATATATAACACAACATTGGGCTAATATTGGTTTGTGGACTTGAATAAAATAATTATATATTAAATAATTTTTAAGTAATTTTCCAAATTATAAATTGAAAGATATAGTAAAGTACAGCAAGTTTTCGAGTGTTAGAGGCCTTTTTATTTTTGTTAATTGTATAATAATACATGATTAATTATATATATATATATAGATATATATATAGATATGTATATGTAAAATCATGATATAGTTATACATAATGTATAATATATTACATATTAATATTCGTATGTATATTAATATGTTAATATATACATGCACAATTTGAAAAAATTATAGTAATAATTAAAAATATGTTGTTCATAAGATTAATATTAATTAATAATATTATATATGTCTTATTATCTGTTGATATGAATGTTATATAATATGTTAATATTATGTGTTATAATTGTTAAGTTAATATTAAAGTTCTTATAATATAGAGCAGTTAATAATATATGTTAATATTTGATAAAATAATATGTTTATAAAAAAATATATGATATTAACATAATACTGTTTAGTATATATATATATTGACATTTTAAAGAATAATTTTAGTAATTATTAATGAGATATAAATAATACAAATAATCAAATAACTAAAGAATGAATGAATGATAAACAATAGGATATTTCCACCCAGACAGAAAGGATGTGTTTGTCTTAATGAAGGGCTTTATCTGTCCTGTTTTCCTCTCTCTCTCTCTCTCTCTCTCTCTCTCTTTCTCTGTGTGAAGACTAACTGCGGTGGTCGGGTGAGTTCTTCTGCGCATGTCTGTGTTTTCATGACGCTGCTCTCTCATTTCAACATGGCCGTGAGGTCTGCTCTGTCCAGACACTGATACGTCTCTCTGACAGCAAGACGTCCTCCGCCGCGTGTCTCGTGACTCATGTGGATGTCTGTCTGTAACCCGCAGTGCTGGGAAGCTTACTGTAGAAATCTAACAGTTTATCCTGTTCAAAATCTAACAAGTAGGGTAACTATTTCAATGACTTTATTAAAGAAACGTAACATGTGATTACTTTTTCTAATGTTTTAAACTGTTAATCACACTCAGACAAGCCACTTTCAAAATCCTTCATCACTTGAATTAACATTTACATTTAATCATTTAGCAGACGCTGTTATATGAAAATGGGACGCAAGAGCTATAGCAAGTCTCAGTTAGCTTAATGCAGTTTTGTTAATATTTAATAAATAAAAAGAAAACAAATAGAATACAAAAAGAATAGAGAAGCTAGTGTTATTTTTTATTATTTATTTATTTACAAAACAAGCAGTTAATAAATGAATAGAGTACAAGTCTAAGGGACAAGTTTGTTAAAGAATAGAATTAGAATAGAGTACTGGCATTAGTGCTGGCCGATTCTTGATGATGGTTTACTGTAAAATCATGATTAATTACAAAATCAGAAATGTTAAGGTCATTCTGTGGTTAAATACAAATTCATAACAATAAAAAGAAATGGTTTAGTATGAAACATCAAATAAAATCAAATAAAATAAACAAATAAAACAGTTATCAAATACTCATTCTGTAAACTCCCGAAAGGACTCCTTTCAATTTATGAAAGAAATCAGTTTAATCTGTGGAAGTGTGTGAAAATTACATCAGATGTAACCCCTTAGTAATATTTAATGTTTCCATAAGTAACTAATTTATAATCAGATTACAATTCCTTTTATTTTGTAATTAAATTTCTTAATCTCAGACGTCAGAAAGAGCTTTATTGCTAAGTATGTATAAATATAAATAAACCCCTCAAAAAATAAGTTTATGATATAATGAAATTATAAATATAATATAAATAATATATACGATATATTTATACATCTCTTCATATGTATAAATGTATAACAAAAAGGATAAATGTGTACAGGTGTGCTATTGATAAAATGGAATATGAAAAGAATAAAATGCATTACTTCCCAGCGCTGGTAACGTGAATGTGGATATCTGCATGTCCTCTACTTCAGCAGAACAAAAGTCCCTCAGGTGTGCTTCAGCTCTGTGTGTGTTCTTCACAGACCTACACCGGCTCTATTTTAGTGGCTGTGAACCCGTATCAGCTACTGCCCATCTACACGGCAGACCAGATCCGGCTCTACACCAACAAGAAGATCGGAGAAATGCCTCCACACATCTTCGCCATCGCAGACAACTGCTACTTCAACATGCAGCGCAACAACAAAGACCAGTGCTGCATCATAAGGTCTGTTCGTGAGCTTGAGCCATGGATGGCATGACATATGTCTGTCTATCTATTATTCAGGATCTGGACTGGATATCTAAAGGTTACTGGTTCAAACTCCAGAAGACTTTTTTTTATCACCAGAGTGCCTTGAATGTTGTTATTTTCTAACTAAACTTAAAACTAAAGCTATTAAAACCCCTTTTTCCCCCTAAATTAAGCTTAAAATAAATTTTATTAAATTTAAAATAGAAACGCCAT
>JAUMHP010000026.1:3439186-3457470 GCA_032361065.1 Enteromius trimaculatus
TGAGCAGTGAAGGGGTGTTTCTCCGATCACGAATGCAGACATGCTGTTATGTTTACGAGGCGTGATGCAACACCACGAGTAAACACACAGAACTAAGTCATGATCATCAGCAATAATATACCGTATGCGGGAAATAACCGTTTTTTTGGAACCACATAAACATTGCATTACACCAAATACACGAAATAATGTTCTTTATACTGTAGCAACATCGTATGACTCCTTAAATCTGTATAAAAGTTTTTATATTCATGATTAATTTACTGCAGCATTGATGAATAATTATTTTATACGTTATATGCTCTATAATTATTTTAAACTTGTTATATAAATACTTATTACAAGTCTTACAAATCTGATTTAACGTTTTTTCACACACAAAAAAAGTCTAAATATTTGAAATATATTGAAATCTTATGCGTAAGATGATGCGGTTATTCTGTGTAAGGAAGAATATTTTTTTCCAGCTAAAATTTCTATATTACTGCAAAACATTGTACAAATATCCATAATGATCTTCGCAGTAAGTGTTTGTTTAGTTTAGTTTTTTTTTTTTTTTGTGGAATCACATTTTTCATTTCTGATGACTCAATTCTGTTTGATTGGTTCAAGAGAACAGATTTTTGCTTTATTAAACTTATTTAGAAAATATACCAAACTGCAGATTTTATTTGAAATAGTTTAAACAATTATTCTAAATGCTTTTATTGTCACTTTTGATCAATTTAATTCACCCCTGACGAATAATAGTATTCATTTCTTATCTACAGTGAGGAGATAATCAGTCGTGCCACATTTATGTACAGTATGTATGTCTCCACGCATGAATGCATTTTTGTATTAATTGACAGATTTGTAATTGACATCTTCTGCTCTGCTCTTCCAGGCCCGTGATGAGAGAAACTACCATATTTTCTACTGTATGTTGAAGGGAATGACGGGTGAGCAGAAGAAGAAGCTGGGTTTGGGTAAAGCCACAGACTACACCTACCTTACTAGTGTGAGTAACCCTCAGCTCTAGTGCTGCTCTTTAACGCTTGGCATCTTGTCTACTGCGCTTTATAAAATAGGCTTAGTCTAATTGTGATTGCTTGATTTTTGTAGTTAAACAATCCTAACCTAGCGTGTGTCTAAACCCAGGGAGACTGCACGGTTTGTGACGGTCGAGATGATCAGAAGGAGTATTCAAACATCCGCTCGGCCATGAAGGTCCTGATGTTCACAGACAAGGAGAACTGGGAGATCTCCAAGCTGCTGGCAGCTATTCTGCACATGGGCAACCTCAGCTACGAGCGTGAGTTCACCAACAAATCTGTCTGAGAAACTTATTTTGAACTGGATTCATGCATTTAAAATAGTTATTCATCGTGCAATTTGTCTTTAGTAGTAGTGTAATTGTGTATTAAGCAACTCGCGGTGTTCTAATCTTCCTCTTCAGCTCGAACATATGATAATTTGGACGCCTGTGAGCTCCTGCGATGCTCTGATCTGACTACAGCAGCTGTTTTATTAGAGGTATGATGCTACAATATTGCATTCTATGTGACATGGATGATGTTAAGGATATTTAAATGCATGCTTGCAAATGAGTGCTAAATAAATATTTTACATGAATAAATATGATCATCTAGTCTGTTATGTAGTGGATGTTTTGTACAAGTCTAGATCAGTAAGGTGTTTGAGCGCCCTCTTGTGACTCACATGGACACAATCAATGAGATGGGTTTTAGAAAGCATGGATATTTAAAACAGAAATATTTTAATAAACTTTTCTATATTCTGTGAATATTTTATTCAGAAAAAATTGACTTTACGCACAGCTTTTCACAAAAAGTGCATGGATAGTTAAATAGAGACCATTTATTTCACTTGCTATTTAAGTCAAATGGCTTTTTTGACAGCTGAAATTTCACATTACTGCAAGACGTTGTTCAGATGTGATGTTTGTTTAGTAATACTGTATGTTTTTTTGATCTTGTATTCACAGGTGGACTTGAAGGACCTGATGAACTGCTTGACCAGTCGAACTATAATAACCCGTGGAGAGACCGTGTCCACTCCTCTGAGTATAGAGCAGGCGCTGGATGTCCGAGATGCTTTTGTGAAGGTGAAAGCATCTCGTCCGCACACCTGATCTAGTTGGTTCTCTCTGGTAACCAGCTCTAACTATCTGTGTGTCACAGGGCATATATGGACGCTTGTTCGTGTGGATCGTTGAGAAAATCAATGCAGCCATTTATAAGCCTCCGTCTCTGGAGCTCAAAACAGTGCGGAGATCCATCGGCCTGCTCGACATATTCGGCTTTGAGAACTTCACTGTTAACAGGTAGAAAACACACACACACACACAATTACATAGCACAACATCCAGCAGACAAAATATTGTTATTTTGTTACATTATTACATTAATGTGTAATAATATGTATTAATGTAATAATATAAATTCTATTAAATATTAAAAGTATTAAGTTGTTGTTATGCGTTGGAGATACAGGATGCACAAGAACGATGGAGATCAAAGAAAAATCTTTTAGTTAGACTAAAGGAGAAACTGAGGGCTTATGAACATGAACCAAACAAAGCGAGCTAATGAGATAATTAACAGACAACAGGTGAACTGAAGGACATAATCAGACCAAACTAGGTCACAGCAGAGAGAAGAAAATAAGGCATGCATACAAACACTTTCTACAAATAAATACAATTAAATGTTTATGAATATAATTATTATTATTTAGCATATTAATTGAATTCCTGTTAAATATAATATAAATATCTCGTGGTGTTGTACATGCAGTTGTTTCTCTCCTTCAGCTTCGAGCAGCTCTGCATCAACTTTGCCAATGAAAACCTGCAGCAGTTCTTCGTCCGTCACGTGTTCAAGCTGGAGCAGGAAGAGTATAACCTGGAGAACATTAACTGGCAGCACATTGAGTTCACGGACAACCAGGACGCTTTAGATATGATCGCCATAAAGCCCATGAACATCATCTCTCTGATCGACGAGGAGAGCAAGTTCCCCAAGGTGTGAGAGATGCTGATTTGTCCCGTAAGTTGGTCCTCTGTGTGCCGTGCTCCTGCTGACGCTGTGTTTGTGGTGTTTCAGGGCACGGACACCACCATGCTGAACAAACTCAACTCTCAACACAAGCTCAACACCAACTACATTCCTCCTAAAAACACCTACGAGACTCAGTTCGGCCTCCAGCACTTCGCCGGCGTCGTCTATTACGAGACCAGAGGTTCATATCATGTTCAAGTGCATTCAGTCTACACACACATTCAAAATAGTATTGAGGATTTAGGGTTCGCATAACAGCATAAAACCGAATTTGCACAACTCTGATACATATTTGTCAGTCGGATTTCTGTAATAGTGCTATTGCACTAAATATGTTTTAAACGCACACTAACCAGCTTTATCATCACTTAACTCACATTTTAACTCACTGAATATTGCTTGCTTCCAAACTATGACTATAATAAATTTATTTGTCAGAAACTCTGACTTAATATAATGTAATATAATATATTAATTATCTGACTGATTTTCATTTTTTCGAAGACAAAGTCATTCAAATAAATACATTGAAATTTAAATGTATGCTTAACTATAATATAATGGAGTATAATTTAACTGTAATGATAAGATGCATGGTTTTCAACTTGTAGAAAAAAAAGATAATATAATAAATATAATGTGATATAATCATATTATAAACATATTTAAATGATTGAATGCTTGGTTTTCTGGCAGAAAAATATGAAAAATAAGAAAATGCCACAGATGTATGTCTGAGTGTAATATAATAGAAACTTGGTTCTCAGTGATGATCTAGTGTTTGGTAATGTGTTTGTCCAGATTTGTTGCCACAAAAAAAATATTTTTGCATTGATGTATGGTTAAAAAACTTCCTAAATCAAAGAAAAAAAACAAAAAAACTAAATATTGAGAAAATCGCCTTTAAAGTTGTCCAATGAAATTCTAAGCAATGCATATTACTAATCAAACACATTTCTGGTAGGAAATTTACAAAATATCTTCATAGAACATAATCTTTACTTAAAATAAAAGGAAATAATAATTTTGACTCATATAACTACTACTGCTACAAATATACCTGTGCTGCTGATGACTGCTGCTGTGCTCCAGATCACTTTTAAATGGTTTATTGTGTCTGTGCAGGTTTTCTGGAGAAGAATCGAGACACGCTGCACGGTGACATTATTCAGCTCGTGCACTCCTCCAAAAACAAGTTCATCAAGCAGATCTTTCAGGCCGACGTGGCAATGGTAACGTGTCTGTGCTACAGTCTTATCTGCACCACTGCACTTCAGAAAATACTGCAGGACAGTCTTACAATGCATTTGTGATAGCAAGGATGGACTGGTTACTCTACATGCTTCCCTCTTTCTTTCTTTCTTTCTGAAATGTGCTGGCAGTTTTTGTGTGGTTATGTATCTGCTGACAGTCTTGGCAAACCATATTCACTCCACAAGGTAAAACCGTGGTGATAGACTAGTAGCTTACAGTAACTAACACATACTTTGCACACGCTTTGTGTTTTTGCCTATATGAAATGTGAGCATAACTAGTGCTTATGTCTGTCATGCTGCATCGCTATTATTATTTTAGACTGGTTATTAATAAATGAAGGTGAAATAGAAAATACTTACCTTATAATAGAGTGCTATTTCTAGTCTAAGATTTTTAAAAGAAATTAAAAGTATGGCTCAAAAAGACTGCATTTATTTAAACAAAAATACAGTAAAAATTTTCAATATTATTATAAAGTGAAATATCTGTTTTCTATGTGATTATCAGTTAAAGTGTCATTTATTTCTGTGATGTTCAGCTGAATTTTCAGCATCATTACTCCTTCAGATGTCATTCTGATATACTGCTTTTAACACATTTCTTCACTGTTCGTGACTCAATCCAGTTTGAGTTTCATCTCTTTCCAACTTTTTAGTTCTCTGAAGTACAGAACTAATCTGTCAAACACCGTGCCTGATGTGAAAGAAACAGAATGTGAGAGGAAAACAAGCGAAAGTCTCGAGTCAAAAAGAGCAGATTAATCCTAAAAACAGTCCTGACCTCTGCTCACCGCTATTCCTGGACTTCTTTTTTAAGTGCGTGTTCCTCTGTGTGTCTCTTTGTGTGTGTGTGTGTGTGTGTGTGTTTCCTGACACGCAGGGAGCAGAGACCAGAAAGCGTTCTCCGACCCTGAGCAGTCAGTTTAAGCGCTCTCTGGAGCTGTTGATGAGAACACTGAGCGTCTGTCAGCCCTTCTTCGTCCGCTGCATCAAACCCAATGAATACAAGAAACCCATGGTGAGTTACTGAACCAGAACCAGAGAGCGCCGTATACTGATGTCAGAAATGGGCATAGAATTACGTTCCAGTTTTTTTAAAATGCTGCATTGATTTTTTCCTGTAATTTTTCGATGTGCTGACTCGAGGCTTTTAATGTATGTAGAAAACTCTTTAATGAAACCAATTTCTATCGAATCTGAATCTGGTGTAATATAACTTGCTGGTTATTACTGTTATTGTTATGCAACACTTTACACTAAGGTGTCATTTGTTCATTATTTAATGTATTAACTAACATGAACGAACAATGAACAACACATTTATTACAGTATTTATTGTTAATTTTAGTTAATCGTTCATTGTTAGTTCATGTTATTTCACAGTACATTAACTAATGGAAACAAACACAGCTTGTGATTTTAATAACACATTAGGAAAATAAAAGATGTCTTATTACATTAACTATTGTAGTTAACTAATGAATCTCGTTGTAAAGTGTTACCAGTATAACAATTACAAAAAATATATAAATTTATATTACACCAGATTTTTTTTATATTAACATACAATAAAAATTCTTAAACTTGTATTTTTTCCAAAATAGCTCACATGGCATTAAATAAAAATATATTATACATATTATACTATATATTATATACAACATATTATACTGTAGTAATAACTAGCAATAAGTTAAAACATTGCAAATGTTAAATAGAAACAAGAATGTAAGTTATTTATTTTAAGGTGTCTTTGTTACAGTGTAATTATGCATTTACATACTAAATAATATTAATTTGTTACATGTACTTACTGTATGGTTAGGTTTTGTCATGCATATAATTATGCATTGTTTATTGTTATGATACTAGTACATGTAATGTGTAACAAGGACACCTTAAAATAAAGTATTACTGTACATTTAGACGTGTCTGAGTATTTCAAGCTTCAAGAATGATGTTTATGTGCTCCAGCTCTTCGATCGCGAGCTGTGTGTGCGTCAGCTCCGTTATTCTGGGATGATGGAAACCATCCGGATCCGCCGGGCCGGGTACCCCATCCGCTACACATTCGTGGAGTTTGTGGACAGATACCGTGTTTTGATGCCCGGAGTGAAGCCTGCTTACAAACAGGTAAGTTCATGCATTAGAGCTCCTCAAGATCCAGGCTCCCTTTAGCACATGTTTGCACATCTAAATGTCACTGTAGTGTCCTTACTTATGTATTTATTGGTTTATTTAAATATAAACGGTACAAAATCACTATTGCATTATAATTGCAATTGCAAGTATAAAGAGAGTTTAGTATAGGCTATTTTAAGTTCCTCAAAAGGCTTTTGTTAAAAAACAAATCAATAATAATAAACAGATTGCTTTAAAAACAAATTAATAATAATAATAATAAACCGTTTACTTTAAAAACTAAATAAATTAATAATAATAATAAACAGATTGCTTTAAAAAAACAAATTAATAAATTAATATTAATATTAAACAGATTACTTTAAAAAACTAAATAAATTAATAATAATAATAAACAGATTGCTTTAAAAAAAAAAAATTATATTAATATTAAACAGATTACTTAAAAAAAAATAATAATAAACAGATTACTTTAAAAAAAGAAAATAATACTATTAATAACCAATAATAGTGAACTAATTACCTATTTTAAGGTTATTCCCAACCCTGGCAACATATTAAAAATAAGGCAATTTTCTTTTTTTATGTTTGCTGTTGTGTATTATCACACTGTTTTCATATTTAATGCTGTAAAACTGCTTTGACACAATCTGCACCGATAAAAGCATATAGGTGACTTTACTTTCTCAACAAGTTAAAGTTTACCATCTTACTAGTAATCAAATTACATAAATTAAACCAAAATATATATTCACGTTATTTAGCTGTGTATTCAGATAGAAAACAGGTCGTAATTATTTTCACAATATTTAATAATATAATCAGACTTGTTGAGCAAAAGTGACGTAAAAATACTTTCTTTTAAACAATGGTGTTATTAAAATACAAATGAATGTCTTGATGTTCGCTGAAATCTGTTGTGATCACATTGGGCCTTCAGGAGGACCTGAGAGGAACCTGTCAGCGTATTGCTGAAGCTGTGTTGGGACGTGATGATGATTGGCAGATGGGAAAGACAAAGATATTCCTGAAGGTATTAAAAACCTGACTAATGCATTCTCTAATATTATTTCTTATTGAACTACAAAATGCTGATACTGAAAGGATTTTGAGGGTGTTTGCTGTGAATATTTAGATATTGTGTTAGGGTCAGGGTTGTGTAGCTCACAGGAAACGTTTCGAACTACACGGACGACTGTAGTGTACAGTAAATATAAACTATAAATCAAGATATAAATATATATAGACTATATTTTTTCAAAAATCACATCTTTTTTTGACAAAAAAGGTCTGACAGTCACGGTTCCATATTTAATTAAATGATAGAGTGATAGAATTGTGATGTCAATGTATATATCTTGTATATGTATATATACAATGTATGTATATATTGTCAATGTATATATCTTGGTTAGACATATAGCTTTGATATTATAACAGTTTTAGAGTACAGCATATATTATAATATGTTCATTTTATATATATATATATATATACTAATATAATTAGTACTGTAAACCTAAACTTTTCTAACTTTTTATTTTTCTTTTAGTTTTTTAGTTGTGTCTTCTATAAAAAGAATTACAGCCATGTTGTAACAAGTGTTGATGAGAGTTCTGTTTTTAGTGAATTTATACCCATCCTGGAAAATACAAACTAAACTTAAAAATAAAAATAAGAGTCAAGTTTTGAAACAAAAAAATAAATCATTTAATTATTGGAGTTCCAATAAAATGGAAAACAGCAATGCATTTGTTTAATGTCTCTTCATGTCTGTTGCCTTTTTTGGGTTAAATAAATGAGAAAGGTGATGCTGTGCTTAGGTGATGGAAAGTAAGCTGATTCAAACAATATTGACCTCGATATGCTGTGTTTTTCTGCCGCCGGAAACACTGCCCTCCGCCAGAGGTCAAAGATCAGGAACTAGCTTGTCCATTACTGAACCGTCAGGGCTGGTTTTCCAGGCAGTGGGTTTTATCACACCTTACAGCTCTCAGAAACAGGAAGTCCCTCTCGGCAGGAAGGAAGAGAGGGCAGTGACAGGAAGTAAAGACAGCAGGAGGATCGGGACAGATGCAGATTATTAAACAATCTGAGGATGAATGGAGAAACCCGGGAGTGAGTTGATTTAGATGTGCTTCTCTACCTTTGGCAGGACCATCATGACATGCTGCTGGAAATCGAGAGGGACAAGGCCATCACTGATAAGGTCATTCTCATTCAGAAAGTTGTCAGAGGATTCAAGGACAGGTATTGATTACTACAGACAGTTGATATGGACATGGGGATAATTAGCGATTAAAAAGGTTATTTGTGATGCTTCCCACAGATCCAACTTCCTGAAGATGAAGAAATCAGCCATGCTGATCCAGAAAACATGGAGGGGTTATTACTGTCGGAAGAACTACGGCGCGGTCTGTCTTCAGATGTTCTTGTATATAACTCCAGGTGATTGTTCAGCAGTATCTAACGCTCGTTTCTGGTCTCGTAGATGCGCGGTGGTTTCTCGCGACTGCAGGCCTTGTATCGCTCTCGCAAACTCTACCAGACGTATCACGTGGCTCGACAGAGGATCACTCTGCTCCAGGGCCGCTGCAGAGGATACCTGGTGCGCCGGGCGTTTAGACACCGACTCTGGGCCGTCATCACCATTCAAGCGTATACGAGAGGAATGATCGCCCGCCGACTCTACAAGAGACTCAAAGGAGAGGTGACCACAACATTTATTTGTAGTACACTGAAAAAAACGACCTGGTCTCATGGCATAAACATACCTGGGTACCAATAAGTACATATCACTGCAGTTTCCCAAAGAAATAAACACTAGAGGCTTTAAAACTGCCTTAATAAAGCATACATTTCTCACAATTACTCAAATAATATCGTGTTATGATTTCAAAACAATATTAATATGCTGGGAGATTTGAATGTTAGCATCACTCATATCCAGCTTCATGTTTTCATAGACTGTAGGTTTGTTCAGTATCTCTGATATGAATACTGCTACTGAAATGGTCACTTAGGACTTTCTTCTCATTGTTTATGAGGTCTCTTGCAAAAATGCACGAATAATCCCACCAAAAAAATAAATACAATTTTTACATTGTAAAGATGGCTTGTGCTGATGTTGAAAACAATGATTAATAGCAGTTTGTAATCTTATGGTTGATTAAAGTAACTGGTTTGGTTTAAGTTGAAAGCAAGGATTTATTAAGGATTTAAGGCGAGTATAAAATTTGCCCCAAAAGAGGTAAAAAAAAAGAAAAATTATGCTCCTGAAAAAAAATTCAGGGCAGAAGCATCTTTTCTTACTTGATTTTCTGCCGCTTTATCTACTTCAAATTCTTTCTTTTCCGTCTCAGTACCGGCGGCGTTTGGAGGCAGAGAAGATGCGATTGGCTGAGGAGCAGAAACTGAGGAACCAGATGAGCGCCAGGAAAGCCAAAGAAGAAGCAGAGAAGAAGCACCAGGTGCGTCTGGCACAGCTGGCTCGAGAAGACGCTGAGCGCGAGAAGAAGGAGCGAGAGGAGGCCCGAAGGAAAAAGGAGATGCTAGACCAGATGGAGAAAGCCCGGCACGAGCCGGTCAATGACTCTGATATGGTGGACAAGATGTTTGGCTTCTTGGGAACCACTAACTCCTTCCCTGGACAGGAGGGTCAAGCGCCGGCTGGGTTTGAGGTGACCATATGGATCTTTTCTTAGTTTCTTTGGTGCATTTTTCATCCCTAAAAAAACTATGTGCATTCATCAATTCATACAAACGGCACAACACATAGATTACCTGCAAAAGCCTGTAGCTTACTCCGAATCATGAGTCTTCATGATCGTTCAGAAATCCTTCTAATATACTGATCTATTATCAGCGCTGGAAACTGTTGTGCTGCTTCATATTCATATCTTCTTCATACCTTTTTTCAGGACTCTTTGATAAAAAAAAAAAGTAAAAAAAAAAATAATAAATAATAGAATATTTTCTCGCGATATACACTGATGTTCAAAGTCTGGGGTCAGCACATTTCTATTTGCTTCTTTTTATTTAAAGAAATTAAAACTTTTATTCAGTGAGGATGTGTTGGCAAAGATTTATATTGTTCAAAAATATTCAGATTTTAAATAAATGTGCTTCTTTTTAACTTTTTATTCATCAAAGAATCCTCAAAAAAAATTTTGCAGTTTCCAAAAAAATATAGTTTGCAGCACAACTGTTGCCTACATTTATAATTCTAATAAAAAAAACAGAATATTAGAATGACTTCTGAAGATCATGTGACACTGAAGACTGGAGTAATGATGCTGATGGAATCAGGAATATATTACTTCTTACTGATCCCAGACTTTTGAACGGTAGTGTACTGTATATCATGTGTGAAAATGATTATATTCAGTGTCTTCTGAGTGATATGATCCGAGCAGAGATCATGTTGTTCTCTTTGACTCGTTGGATGGAAACAGTGCTTTATTTACATATGTTTGATGCAATATTTTTTCCCTGATGTAAGCAGTTACTGTTTAAATGACATGTTACTGATTGTGTCATATTGATTGAAAGAGACGGTCTATATATGCACTGCAAAAAGTACTTTTCTAGCTTCGATTTTTTTTTGTTGTTTCCAGACAAAATATCTAAATATTCCTGAAACAAGAAGCATATTTTAGTCAAGTGAAAAATGAAGTGACTTTTTGCTTAGAACAAGCAAAATAATCTGCCAATGGGATAAGCAAAATGATCTTATTTTAAACAGAAAACCTGATTATTTGACTTGTTTCAAATAAAAATATATTTTTACTGTCTAGTAAATGATTGTTGATTTAGGCTTGGCTGAAAACAGGACACAAATTCGAAGCAAGGCAATCATTTTTTTGCAGTTGAAGGCTCTGACTGCATACAGTGCTTTTCTTAGACTTGTCTTGTTTACAGCTTACACATCTAAACATTCTTACAAAAAGTCACGATTAAAACAAGCTAAATAATCTGCCAATGGGGTAAGCTAAATATTAAAGAAAATCTTAATTTTTCTGAAAGCAAGACAATACTTTTTTACTTGTCTAGAATATCCTTGTTGATTTAAGAATATTTAGATATCAGGCCTGAAAACAAGACTAGTCTAAGTAAGAAAGGCATTACTGGGAAAGGAACGAGGTTTTGAGGGGGAAGATTATTCCACAGAATACATTTTAAGCAACATGTACTGTTAGTTATAACAACTAATAATGTACTGTACCATAGAAACCCTAAACAAATGTAAATCAGAGCAATGGCAGAAACTGCTTTTATGTTATGCACATGTTTTTTTTTTTTTTTTTTGTAGAGAACTGAATTTCTGATCTGAGAAAACGGTAATGATCTGATGAAGTGTGTTTGTGTTTTCCTCAGGACCTGGAGCGAACGCACAGGGAACTCGAGGAGGAAGACCTGGACGAGGCTCTTCCTCTCCCGGAGGATGATTTGGAAGATTTGTCGGAGTATAAGTTCGCCAAGTTCTCTGCCACGTACTTCCAGGGCACGAGCACACACACCTACGTGCGCCGGCCGCTCAAACAGCCCTTACTGTTTCACGAAGACGAAGGAGATCAGCTGGTATGTGACCTTTGACACTGTAGACACTGTTAGGAAGTGTCTGCTTATCTCTCCAACACTGCTGCGTCTTCAGGACAACGGTGTAGAGAATGCAACCCCATAATGCATTGTGACAATAAATCGCATTCAGTAACCTCTGCACAAAAGTATGCAGATTTGAGTCAAAATAGTTTAATCAAATTAAAATTTTGACTATTTATTTATTTGTAATAATGATAAAAATGTCTTTAAATATGTGTGTATTAGGATTTTTATAGTTAAACTAAAAACATTTCCATTACTTGAAATGAAACAAACATTAACTGAAATAAAATAAACTCCAAAATGATTAACTCTAGCTAGCTACCTAGTTTCTTATTTTAATAAGCACTACAATAACTAAAAACAAAATACAGCAAAAATATATACAGTATTAGTGCTGTCAAACGATTAATCATCCAAAATTAGTTTTATGTACACAATGTACAGTATGTGTGTGCTGTGTATGTTTATTACTGTAAATAACACACACATGCATGTTTTTATATCTTTCAAATGTTTACATATACATTTATATTCTTATTTTTTTTTATTACATATAAATATTTTTAATATAGAAACATAACATATATATATGTGACCCTGGACGACAAAACAGCTTGGGTTTATTTGTAGCAATATCCAAAAATACATTGCATGGGTCAAAATTATTAATTTGTTTTTTATGCCAAAAATCATTAGGAAATTAAGTAAAGATCACGTTCCATGAAGATTTTTGGTAAAATTCCTACTGCAAACATATCAAAATGTCATTTTTGATTAGTGAAATGCATGGATAAGATATTCATTTGGACAACTTTAAAGGTGATTTTCTCAGTATTTAGATTTTTTTGCACCCTCAGATTCTAGATTTTCAAATAGATGTATCTTGGTCAAATATCGTCCTAACAAACCATGTACCAATAGAAAGCTTATTTATTGAGCTTTCATATGATGTATACATCTCAGTTTTGTAAAATTTTACCTTATGACTGGCTTTGTGGTCCAGGGTCACATATATGTGTGTGTGTGTACAATACACACACATATTATTAAAGAAAACCTATATTTCAGATGCAGTTACTTTTATTTATATATATATCTGTAAAAGTTTTATAAAATGACTTGTATGTGATGCGATGTGATATTTGGATGCTGGTGTAATGATGTGTTGAAATGCAGGCGTCTCTGGCCGTGTGGATCACGATTCTCCGCTTCATGGGTGATCTTCCAGAACCCAAATACCACACGGCCATCAGCGACGGCAGCGAGAAGATCCCCGTCATGACCAAGATCTACGAGACGCTGGGCAAGAAGACCTACAAGAGAGAGCTGCAGGCTCTGCTGGGAGAAGGAGAGGTGCGCTGACGAACACACACACATCTGGAGTGATGAAGCGCCACTGATTCATGTCTTCATGATCCGTCTCTTACAGAACTCTCACACGGAGACCCACAAGAAGAGCAGCGTACGTCACAAGCTGGTGTCTCTCACCCTGAAGAAGAAGTCCAAGATTACAGAGGAGGTGAGTGATGATGATGATGTGGTTACCGTGGTGATTTCATCACACACACAATTCCTTATTCTCACCTTTCTGCGCACTTTCTTTTGGTGACCCCTTCAAGACATTGATTTCACAGGTCTGAGTCACTCTCAGGGTTTCTGAGCAGGAAAAGCCTGCAGATCTTACAAATCTTTCCTTTGATTATAGTGGAGGAAGGTTATTTAGAGTATTCGAATGATTTTCGCAATAAGAAATAAAATGCTTCTTTTAAGGAACATGTTTTTTTTTTTTTAACAATTTTTTAAGATTGAAAGGAATCATCAACTTTTCTTGTTCAAATCAGTTGTGAAAAAAAAACACTTAGCTTCATCATTAACACTAGAGAATCATTAAATTATGAAAATAGTGTAATGTTATATATTTATTTATTTACATATATATATATATATTCATATATATTATAATGAAAAGATTGTTTTGACATTTTGTAAATATTTTCCTGCAAATATTTGTCTTTTTTAGAGAATTTTTTATTTAAGTAGAAAGTGAATAACTAATTAATTAAATAAAATATTTAACTTATTTTAAAGTAATTCAGTAATGATTATTGTGACTAATATTAGAGAAAAGTGAACGTGTTATTAATTTATTAAAATATTATCCTACAAAATGTACTTCAAGCAAATATTTTAAATAATTTGCTATGAATATAACAATTTAACATTTTTTATTTTATCATTTAATTATTGACATATTAACCTAAAATCTCACTTGGCTTTTCAATTAAATATCTGATTCCTAAAACACAAAAAAACAATTGGGCCCCCATCTTTATCTAGTTGATCATTTCAGTCCTGGTTCAGTTTTAGCGTATTTCTCTCTATCTTCTGCGGTGGTTGTAGGTGACGAAGCGTCTGAACGATGGGGAATACACAGTGCATGGAAACAGCATGCTGGAGGACCGACCCACGTCCAACCTAGAGAAGCTGCACTTCATCATCGGCAACGGCATCCTTCGGCCAGGCCTGAGGTCAGACTGCAGATATGAGCACATGATATTATGAATCTGAATACCCCAAACTGCCCTGAGCGTTCCGGCTCCTGTTGTTTGTCTCAGGGATGAGATCTATTGTCAGATCTGTAAGCAGCTGACCCAGAATCCCTCTAAAAGCAGTCACGCTCGCGGCTGGATCCTCATGTCTCTGTGTGTCGGCTGCTTCGCTCCTTCTGAGAAGTTTGTGAAGGTGAGAGACACTGGTTTTCTTTTCATTCTCTCCCTAAGCAAATTGCATGATGGGATTTCAAAGTTATTCAGTTTCACTGCTTTTAAAATGAATTCTAGAGTTGCATGTGCTTTGTGCATGTGAGGACCTTCCCAGCACGTTAGGAGGATAAAACCTGGGGCTACATTAAAAATCATTTTGAATATTTTCATTGATTTACTGTTTGTTTTGTTTTTTACTTGGAATGTTATAATTGTTTTAATATTTTTGTTTTTAATTATTATTCACATTATGTATGTATAAATGTATTGATATATAGACATATCAAATTATAGTTTAAATGCTCCCACTCAGTAGTAATGCGTGTAGCCAGAGATCATGTATTAATTTTATTTATTTTAATTTAAATTAAAAAAACATGTATGTATATATATATTTGAAACTTTTAATTATATAATATATAATTAAAATAATAATACAAGTTTAATTCATTGTTTAATTTATTTTTAAACATTTAATATTTACTTTTATAATTAATTTATTATTAAATTAGTAATTATTATTATTATTACTCATTTATCTAAAAGAATTTTGCTTTCAAATTGTTTGATTAATTTAGCATCAGTGGGTCTCTGAGGGTTAATTTTGACCAATTATGTTGGTGTTATTGTAAGTTGAATATGCCTGACTTGTTCTGGTAGTACCTGAGGAACTACATCAGTGAGGGTCCTCCGGGTTACGCTCCGTACTGCGAGGAGAGACTCAGGAGAACGTTTGTGAACGGAACAAGAACGCAGCCTCCGTCCTGGCTCGAGCTGCAGGTATCAGAGTTCTGCTGCTTATTATCATGCAACAAAAACTAAGTCCCTAGAGTTACTGTCAAACTCCAGGACAAAACCGCACAATAAAGAGCGGTTCACATGATGTCTTCTTTTAACCATTTTATCCAAGGCCACGAAATCAAAGAAGCCGATCATGCTGCCAGTGACGTTTATGGACGGAACCACAAAAACACTATTGACGGATTCAGCAACGACAGCCATGGAGCTCTGCAACGCACTCTCAGACAAGATCAGCCTTCAGGACCGCTTCGGCTTCTCCCTGTACATCGCTCTGTTTGATAAGGTACAACCAAGATATTAATCTGTATATTTAACTAATATACATGATCAAACTTTACTGAAACCTGTTGCACACAATCTACTACATGCCTTCTGTCGTCTGTCGATGTATCTTTATCTAAAATAAATAATCTTCATTGAAAACAAAAATAGATTTGAAAGTCAATCATAAAAAATATGAAAAGAAAATGCACCTATTTTAGGGCAATATAATAATATAAAATAATTATTTTTTCATTTAAATGAAGAAACTAAGAGTAAAATTTTACAAACCCATTCTAAAATACATTTAAAATTCAACAGAAATAAAATATGAAAGTATATTTTGGGCCCAGGTCATATTGGAGCCCATAAATAGGATGTTATATTTTGCTTTCAAAATTAAGCCCATTTTTATGAAACTTATTATCATTAATTTTGATTTGGATAACTCGCCTCTAGATAAGGGGCAGGCTTTATATATTATACCCACATATTATACTAGTCCTTTACTATATGAGCTATAAAGACTATCATCTCATATGTCAGCATTTACAGCATTAAAAAAACAGTTCTGACATGTCAGTATCATATTTTATCCCAAAATAAAAATATATTTTAGTGTGTTATTTAATTGAAGAACATGAGTTCTTGTAAGAATTAAGCCCTTTTTTCCTCACCAAACACGCATGCAGAAGTTCAAGAAAGAAAAGAAGGTTTTTCTGCCTGTGGTTGTCAGGTGTCGTCTCTGGGCAGTGGTAAGGATCACGTGATGGACGCTGTGTCTCAGTGTGAGCAGTACGCTAAGGAGCAGGGCGCTCAGGAGAGAAACGCCCCCTGGAGGCTGTTCTTCAGGAAGGAGATCTTCACGCCGTGGCACGACCCGACAGAGGACAGCGTCGCCACAAACCTCATCTACCAGCAGATCGTGCGCGGCGTCAAGTTCGGCGAGTACCGCTGCGATCGGGTACGCTCACCGGCATTACTGAAGAGTGACTGGATTCAAAAAATATCTTTTCTTTCTTAGTATTTTTGTCTTTTCTACCGTAAAGTCTCAAAATCTAATTATGAGATGACAATTTCATGATTGTGATTTATATTATTTACAAATATATTTGTATACATTTTTCTTAAATATGAATATTTTATCACATCTGAGCCAGGGTCACAAATATCTACAAATGCATTTACTTGACAAGTAAAATGACTTTCTGTCTTGATTTTGTCTTGTTTTCTGAAAAAATGATCAGAGTTGTATTGGTTTTTGCTTAAATCATCTGAATTCCATTGACAGATATTTTTGCTTGTTTTAAGCAAAAACTAAAACATTTGGATAATATTTTCAGAAAACAAGGCATGATATCTCAAGTCAATTAACTTGTCGAGTAAATGCATCCTGATGCAAGAATCTGTCGATAAATACTAGTTTTAGTTATTTGCTGTTATGTTTATTTGGGAGGTCTGTGAAGTCTGCCCCCCTGTTAATCGCACCTTGTGGAATTAACAAATAAAGTAGTAAACTGAACGATCCTCAAATGCAGAAAAACAAATAAATTGAGTTTTCGTTCACTCACTGTATTTCTAAGGAGGGAATATGCTCTTTCTGAGTTTGTTTCTCGCTCTCTTTCTGCATCTCTGGGCTCTGTTCGCTCTCTCCCGGGAGCAGGAGGATCTGGCGGAGCTGGCCTCGCAGCAGTATTATGTGGACTACGGCTCAGAGATCCTTGTGGAGCGCCTGTTGAGTCTTATTCCCTCCTACATCCCCGACAGAGAGATCAGCTCAGCCAAAACTGTGGAGAGATGGGCTCAGTTCATCATGGCTGCGCACAAAAAGGTGACAAAACTTGAAATACTAGTGCACTGGATACTGTGTATCATAAACAGTTACTTTTAATATTAAGCATTAATACATTACTCCCTAAAAAAGTAACTAACTGAGTTAAATTTTATAGAAAGTAATGCGTTATGTTGCTTTTGTGTTTCTTGCCATCTGCTGTGGGCTGTAGATTACAAATGTAAAACCAGCAGAGGGTGCTGGAACTACATTAAGATCATGCTCACATTCTCTCAACATGGCAACCCGAGGGCTGTCAGTCAGTACATGAGAAACTAAATATCTAGCTATACTTATTTGAAAAAGTAGCGCTGATATTTTATTGTAAATTAAAATGTTTCTTCTTCATGTATCTTCGCTAATATAACAAAAAAAAAAGACATTATATATGAAAGTATGATGTTACAGTTTTTTCCAGTCGCTAACAAGCGCTTACCCATACTTCAGATACGTTTTCTAAACTCTTAACACAATTAGCAAATCATCGTTCTTTTGTGGCCATACCATTCACACATTTCATGTTGTTTTCACCCAATATGCAGTCAGTGAACACATTTCCACAATG
>JAUMHP010000026.1:3487726-3501519 GCA_032361065.1 Enteromius trimaculatus
ACCCCCCCCCCCCCCCCCCCCAGCTATGTAAAGTGCCTAGAAAAGCACTACATAAATTCAACTCATTATTATATACTATTAACTATAATAAACAATAATCATAATGAATAAAACATTTTAATAAATAAAATAATATTTTATACAGTTTGCAGTTGCACTGAATATTAAAGTGCACATGAATTTAAAATAAAATAGTAAATATAAAATAAAAACAATAAATGTAATAAATAAAGAAAATTAGACTTTTTTAGACTCTGCACACCACCCGATGTTCAGGTTTGCTTGTGTCTAGTTCGCATTTAAACACTAAAAGCACGTAATTAAACAAAATAAAATGAAACTGAAATAGTTTAGGTACATCCACCCCAGCTCAGGTTTCCTCATATCTAGTTTGTAGTTCTACGTTAAAATGCACATGAATGTAATATAACAAACATTATTAAATAATTTGATATTTTAATTTATCAGATAAGGTGAATGACCCTTGCTTTTTATGTTTTGTTACTGGTTATTTTGACGTTAGCATGTGACTTGGGTTGTATGTTATTCAATAAAAGTAATAAAATAAGATAATGCCCCTTTCTTGCAGCTTGTACTGTTCAGATGCGTCTCAGGACATTTTGTAGTCAAGATAAGGTAAAACGAATACGAAAGATGTCTTCCAGAACCATAAAAACATCAGAGTCATTACAAAAAAACAATGAAAACTACAGCAAATCATGCTCAAATTACAACATGAGTCTAAGCTAAGACGCTTCCACTGAGATTCCCGCTTAATGTCACAGGGTTCAGTGCAAGCGACGCAGATCCTTAGAGAAACTCATAAAACACAATTACAACGAGCAGCAGATCTCAGTGCTAACTACCTGAGCTTGTCGACTCGTTTAGTCAGAGCCCATAAAAATCCTGCATTTGATGAGCAAACGTGAATCTGACAGGAACGTCTAAACAACTCCGAAGCAGCGGTGGTGAGGTGGTTTTACTCCACACCGGGGCAGAGGGTCAGACAGATTAAAACCCCACACCGGGACACTCAGCATTCCTTCAGCTTACACTCAACACACTTTACACTGCATACTTAATGAGAACATATGACGAGTTTTCAAAAATCAGGTTTTTTCATTGTACATTCTAATGAATCAAAATGCAGTAGTTTTTTTTTTTTTAATTGTGTAAAAACACTGCAAAAATGTAAAATATTATTGCAATTTAAAATTCTAACATGCTGATTTGCTTCTGAAAAACATTTTTGATTATTATACATGTTAAAAACCGCTGTGCTGCTTCATATTTTTGTGGAAGCCATGTTACGTTATATTTTTGGGGTCCTTTGAATAGAATAGAATGAATAGAAAGATCAACATTTTTTGAAACAGAAATCTTTTATAACATTGTAACATTTAATAACTTTTCTTTAGTAGCATTTACTATCACTTTTATCAATTCAATATATCCTTGTAGAAGAAAAATATTAATTTCTGTTATAAAAACTGATATTCTGTTATGAAATAACCTTTGAATGGTAGAGATGATACTTAATATGAGGACGGAGCAGCAGGAGAAACTGTGTGTGTGTGTGTGAAAGACAGAACGGCACCAGCATCATGACAGCACAGACCCTAACAATGTAAGTCCAGTGAGGTGAGACAGCGTGGCTCCATGTCAGCTAATAAGCAGCACATCATCCTTTTAGGATGGAAAAAAACACCTGCTACACGTCTGTCATTACTGTCTGAGAGCCTAGCGTTCATGCACCAGCGGAGCGGATCTCTGGTTAAATGCACCAGCCATGTGTGTGGCCAATCACAGAGGATAAATGACATCATCACTACGAGACGTGCTGTTGATGTGAACATAGAGTACTGAAATATCTCTTGATTACAGCAAAATGTAACAATTTGTTCCTAAGCTATTTTGGAACCAAGTCTTAAATGCTGTAAAATTATTGTGACATTTATGTAAGGCCAAAAAAAAACATACAAACAAAAACAGGAAAGTACACGCTTTTAAATTTGTAGTAAAATGCCTAAAATGACGTACATATGATGTCATTAAATAGTGCACACACAATTACACAATTTTTACTAAAATTTTTGCATAAAAAGTTTTCATGTAACTTTTTTGTTTCAGAAATCTCCTCATTCATCTCCTTTAATTTTTCTGCATTCTGTTTCATGAATAAATACACATTTATCATCAAAACAGATGCTCATCAAATAAATATAATATTTAAAAACGTAATTTTTAAAAAATGAAATTGCAACAATTTTTTTTTTTTTACCAACAGAATTTTACAGTTTAAACTTAAAGCATGGATCAAAATTTGTATGAGAGCTCTGGAAAATGTTTTAATAAATGTCATTAGCATTATTGCTTACTAAAAATAGTACAACAGTAATTTATTTAGTACAAAATTTCTTCAAGTTAACCCAAACTTATATTTCGGCGGACTGGAAAGAACACTTCTGAGTTTCTGGATATATTTGACAATAATTTGTTTTAAAAGAAACAGCGAAATGTTTGAGAAATTAGATTCCGCCCACATTTTCATCAATATTCTTTAATATTCAATAAATTCGGTATACTAATTTTGCATACAACTTAAGATAGTTAGAATGCACATCGGGACACAGCATTAGTTCTCCTCAACCAGATTGTCCCGAAAAGCATGTGCAGATCCATAAAACCTAAACCACCTGAAAAAGTTTACCAACTGTGTGCATCTCCGACAAAGTGAACTAAACAGCATGCAAATAGTGGTTAGGATCTCACCGACTGGATGAGCACATGGCCGATAGTTTGTCTGTCGTGCCACTGGTTGACACAGTCCAGCACCTGTTCCAGAAACTGCTCGTGATGCTCCAGAATCTCAGGGATCTGGTAGAACATCTCGTCCACCAGGGATGGGTCACAGAGAGGCGAGTTTTCTGGGTGCTTGAGGGGCTTCATGTAGCCCTGAGACCAGAACAACAACACAAAAGATGGAGGTGATGTGGCTGAAATTTTGCAGCTTGAACTGTTACTCACACATCACAATCATGCCTGACATACTAGATCAAGAATTGAATATGCAACAAATAAATATAAACAAACATGCATGCACATAATAATGGATATGCTTTAGTAAAGGACAGAATGTGTGTGTGTTTTCTGTGTTTGCATGTGGTGGTGGTGGTCTGGGACAGACTTTGATTAAAGGAAATGCCTGACTCTCCTCTTGGGATGTAAACTGTGTCACATCAAATGCAGATAAACATTCTGCTCCTCCGGCTTCACAGTCACAAAACAGAGACTTTTCAAAACCAAAACTGTCTTTCAGTGATTTAGTAGAGCTCATTCATAATCAAAGACGATGATAAATGTCATTAGAACTTGGATAAAATGACATATTAATGAATAAAAGGACGCATTCTCTTTTCTTTTCTTGGGGCTTTATTTGCAACTGCTTCTAATTTTATTTCCATAAAATGACATACTAAAAAGGACAATAAAATAACTAAACAAAACATTGAACGTTTGTACTTTGCGCTTCTAATATTTCGCTTCTGTTTGAACATTTAAATGCTTTACCTTTTTTCTTTTCCCATCCTGTATGAACCATTAAAGAAAACAAAATGCAGACTAGAAAGGTTAAACTACTTTACTATTACATCAAAGAAATATTACCTTAAAGATTTTTTTCCAATAATAGCAATGTATATCAATTAGTACTGTCAAATGAATAATCGCATTTAAAATAAAAGTTTTACATAATATACATGTGCATATATAAATACAAACGCAAATGTTGTGATATATTCAATATAATTAATATACAATATATTGTTATATATTTATATAAGAATATAAATATAAATATATATATATTTACATTTTGAAATGTATTAGGAAAATGGAAATATTTTCAAAATATATACTGCATGAGTGTATTTGTCCATATATTTAAATGCATAATATATATATATATATGCATAATAAAAACAGACAGTACACACACATATATTATGTAAAAAAAATAAGTAAATAAATAAAGTGTTAATAAATAGACTAATCTGATTATGTTGATCGGTTATGTCAGCCTAAAACCTCCCTTACAATAAATTACTGTGATGTTAGCATGGTACATTCATGTATAAGATCATGCTATTTTATATGGTACTTAATGATAATCATTCATATACTCTGGTATTTACTTTTTTTTTTTTACTATAAAACCACGTTATTACCATCGTACAAGTGCAAAAAACACTGACCCGCAGTTGGCACAGAGAGGTTCATCTGATTCAGGTTGTGTGTTTTGACTAACACGCATCTGGCCAGCGTACCTCCAGCGCGTCAAACACCCTAAAACGTGCCCAGAACCACGCCAGTGCCGCGATCGAGCGATCTCGTCTGTCATCTATCGCCCACATTCACACCTCAACGCAGATTAACCCACGCTCGTGCGTCTCTCTCGCTGTTGGCTCGGGTTACCGGGTGCACGCCATTTACGAGTAATGATGTTGACTGGAACACAATCATTTTCCCCCAAAGATAACCGCTTCGTTCAGCACAGAATGAGAGAGCACAAACCACGCTGACAATTGCTCAGTAATGGGGCATTCTGGAGGTGCGCTGGGCGACCGAGCTCAAACACTGCTGCGCTCCGCCGCTTGCTCACCTTGTTGCCATGGCAGCTGCTGCACCAGCTGGAAAAGGTTATGAGTCAGGAGCGATTGGAAAAGATGATGATTTGTTGCACTCTTTTGCTTATTAAACTCAGTATGCGGCTTCCGCTCTCGCTCTTACAGTAACATCAGGCTTCTTTTGTTCTGGTCTGTATTGACGGGTAATTGCAAGAATTATTCAAGTTGGTGCAAATGATTAATGGGTATTAAGCGTCATTCTCAAGTGTTGTTTCGTAAACACATGAGTAATGTTTAATAATACAGTGATGTTTTTCATTTTGGTCATTATGTTTGATGTGATAACTGTTGATTTTACAGAATTGCTTGCAAGTTTAAATATTTACCCAGACATAAAATTTGCTTGTAGTCAATATTATTAGCTTTATATAAGCAGTCTTTAGTATTTATTTAGACATGTACATGAATGTTTTTTGTGCATTTCATACCTGAATGAGTGTGCGCAGAGACTCAACGTAAGATTGTTCAGTGTCCAGCAGTGTCATGATCACATGTCTTCTCATATCCTAGAGAGGGAAATAAAACAATAAGATAAATACTTAAAAAGATCAAATTAAAATAAGATAAATGCACACAAATATTAAATAAAATAAAAATGTAAATATATTAAGTTAATTTAAAATAAACAAGTAAAAAATAAACATTAAGGTAAATATTTACAAAATATAAATAAACTAATACAATTGAAATAAATAATAATAAAAAAATGAAATTAAACTAAAAAATTTAACAAACAATAAAATAAAAACAAATTAATAAAATGAATACATAAAAGATTAGATAAATTAAAAAAATATATATATAAAATTGAAAAGAAAGATACATTTAAAATGAATAATAAATGTAAACAAACAAGCATAAAATATATAAAATGAAAATGTTACAATTAAGAGAAAAAAATAAATAAAAATAAATTGTTGACACAATCTTGGAGTCTCAATATGCAGAAAATCAGTACAAATAAGTTAAAAATAAGTTTAATCTTATTAAAATTAGATAAATGCAAACAAATATCAAATAAAATAAAAATGTAAATATATTAAGACATTTAAAATAAACAAGTAATTAAAATAAACAAGTAAAAAAATAAACATTAAGATAAATATTTACAAAATATAAATAAACTAATACAATTTAAATAAATAATAATAAAAAAATGAAATTAAAATAAAAAATTTAACAAACAATAAAATAAAAACAAATTAATAAAATGAATACATAAAAAGGTTAGATAAATTTAAAATATATATATATAAAATTGAAAAGAAAGATACATTTAAAATTAATAAATGTAAATAAACAAGCATAAAATATATAAAATAAAAATGTTACAATTAAAAGAAAAAATAAATAAATAAATTGTTGACACAATCTTGGAGTCTCAATATGCAGAAAATCGGTTTGCAAACATTAACTATTGTAGCCAAAACTTAATGCCACTTTTCAAACATCTCAGTCTCTAAATCCTTGAGCAGCATTTGTTCTCCAGAAATGAATGATTCCTTGAATCCTGCTACTTTAACTCATTATATGCACCATTTTCACCCACTGAACCAAGAAGCAGGTGTAAAAAAAAATAAATAACACAGACATAAAAGATATAGATAGACTCTTTTCAAGTGGCGTATGGTGCCTAGCAATTGTGGTATAAAACAGTCAGTACATTTTTGCGATCTCTTAAAAACACCGATGTAACATCATGTGAGTTTTACTACTATTTTACCTAAAGGAATACTACTTAATATGATTTCAAAGCAGTCAAGAATAGTTTTTTAGTTGCTATAGTAATTTTTTGTAACTGAAACACACACAAACACACACTTTATAACGAAGCTCTAATCAAAATAAGAGTTTCCTGTTTACTGGTTTGTGTCAGAGACTGAGCCAAATATGAGATGATAACCTTCACTAACCACTGTGATTCAGCCCTGAGCGACACCACACACAAACAACATCTGACTGAGACGTTACTGAGAAGCGCTGATAATGGCCAGGATGTTGCTGTTCTTTCATGCTGGAGTGTGTTACGCAGCATCTGCTCTCAAATGCCCCGCTCGAACATGCAGTGAGGCACGGACGGAGTCTGAACAGGAAGTGCCGCCCAAAGTCTACCACAGAGCGGGCTGGAGGACAGAGCGCTGAACCTGACTTTTTAGACTGGTTCCTGGGAGCCGAAACTGTTTACTGAAACACTCACACAGCTTCTCAAGAGTTTATTTCAGAGAGAGCGTCAGTAACATCCCACACAAAGATCAACATTACAAAAGCAGTTCCACACATGGTTTAAAATCAGCTCAGAAAGATTAAGGGTAATGTTTTATTATTTGTATTTTTCTCAAGGATGCGTACAACTGATTAAAAGTCACAGTAAAGACAACTATAATGTCTTTTCACACGGATGAATCCATGCTATTCTGTTCGAAAATATTGTGCAGCAACTATTTCAATATCAGATCAGAAATATTTCTTAAATCAGACCATTAGAATGATTTTTGATGCGGAAATCTCAGCTTTGCTCAAGGAAATAAACGTATTTTAAAAATATATTCACAGGAATTTTAAATGTAATAATATTTCATGATTTTACTGTTTTTTATGTGTTAAAGATTTAAGTTTTACCATAGTAATACACTGACACAATATTAATCTAGAATCCGAATGGAACTTGATCATATTCATCTAAAATTGTATTTAATATTACTTTAATATATGATGTACTGCACACTGAACTACATCAACCTAAATACTAATATTTCAGTTGCTGGCTTTAATTTTTAAGCATAAATCAAATGGGCTGTACAAGTTTTAAACTATAAAACTACAAAGCAATAAAGAATCTCACATTACTAAGACAATGAAGTTGAAATTGGTTAAATGACTGTTACATTTGATGTGATTTTGATGAATTAAAGCAATAATCTATCTATCTAGCTATTATACACAGACTTGCTGATTATATTTTTGGATGTATACTATCATGGCAGTAGCGAATAAGAAATAGGAAAGCAAGCAAGCATGAAAGAAAGAGGCTGATGTGTGTCGTGCACGCATGTATCTCTCAGACCGAAGATCATGTCACTGTGTTCATTTCCTCTCATAAAAAGCAGGTGGTTTGACAGACTGTAGTAACCAGCACACTGTCTTGGCCGGCACGTCCACTTCTTCACTGCACTGACTAAACCTGAAACAAACCTGCTGACCTGTTGTGAGCCGCTCTAAACCGACTCATTCTGAACTGCTTTCAAGTGGTTTCCCAGCAGGCCCCTGTAGAGCCTCGGGAATCAAACGCAGGACGAGCAGGGCTGTGCATGCAGAGAGGAATTTTAAGAGATTACTGAGCCTTTGCTTGAACCTGGTGCTAAATATAAACTGCTAATAAAAACACATTTAAACTGCATTCAGAGCGATATGCTCTCTGGAGTCTCATCAGGGGGCCAGAAATGTGCCCCGCAGCTCCATCAGCATGTGTGGCAGCAGCAGAATGCGTCCCGAAAGAGCTGGGGGTATTTCTGAAATGCCCCAATGACACAGACGCGGCCTGGCATTCAGTCACAGGTATGCTCAGAGGATTTAGAAAGGCTGGTATATTAAAACTTTCGTGGAGACAAGACAATATAAATGTGCATTAAAAACATGATTAATGCTTTTTTCCAAAAACAACTTATATTGCATAAACACTATGAATTGTGTTTTCATGCATTGCCTGGAAGTCGAACCCATGACCTTGGTGTGCTTTATGCTTCATAAACTATACAAACTAAACTGGAAGTAATAGTGTGAAATAAATGAAATAAAAAAATGGAAGAAAATTATATATTTATAAATATATAAATGTGAAATTGTGATTGCAAAATCATTTAGTGTGTAATTTCAGCATCACCACAAAAAAATGAGAGAGACAAAAATATTCAAATTAAATGGTATAAAATGAAATACAATTAAATATAATCCAAAAAAATATATATATATATGATCAAATAAAATAATAATATAAATAAATATGTGCATTAGTGATTGCAAAAACATTTTGTGTTCAATTACATCAACATTTAATAAAACAAATACTAAAACTATCCTAATGCATTTTCTTAAGACTGGTCATACACACACACACACACACACACACACACACACACACACACACACACACACACAGAGTTCAGGTCTGAAAGTCAAAGCACAGCTTGAATCTAATTCATTTAAACATCATTAAAAGCCACGAACATTCTAGCTGTGTTCCTTACATAATGTCAAAAGGTGCCTTGTGCACCCGTCCCTTAGCTGTTCCCCTGATGCATAATGGGGCAATATCATTATAAATCAAATCATATTATGAATTCAGGAACCTCCAAATGCATTTCTTGGAAATATAAGGTCACGCAGAGAGACCCGGCGGAGGAGCGGGAGAACATGAAGCTCCGGGGAGAAATATTTCTCTCTAATAAGTCAATGTTCATAGCAGCCCATGGTGCTGGACATGTTGAGCTGCATAAACACGAGACAAACTGAAAGAAGGACTGAGGAAATACACAAACAATGGTACATTTAGAGCCAAGAAAGAGCTGTTTTTGTTTCTGCTTTTATATCCCAGGGGTTGATTTTGATCAAAACAAACGGATTTCAAGACTGCTTCATTAATAAAGGTCACATCTACTTTCACATTTTGATATAATGCAAATGCCTTTTATGCACTGATAGACCTTGAATTCATCATAAAATATCAACTCTTTATTTTTGATTTTTTCAAAACTAAGAAATGATCAGAAACCAGTCGTTTTTTTTTTATTACAAAATGCCATGAAAATAAAATGAAATAAAATGTCTGAATTGGCGACAACTGAAACATTTACTGAATACTTCAACAAAAATAAAAATAAAATATATATAAAAAAAAGAAATAAAAAAAATTATGAAAACTACTTAAAACTACTTATTTTCCTATATATATATATATATATGTGTGTGTGTGTGTGTGTGTGAATACAGTAATCCACAGAAGTATAATAATGATTCATATTAATTCTCACTCACATCAACAAACATATACACACACAAAATAAGAATTTCCTGTTTACTAACAAGTGATGGCTCACTACACCAAATATGTCAATGGTAGTGACATAAACCAAAGACGGAAGCTTAAACTTGAGTCTCAAGTAGAATGGTCACTAGCTTCCTACACCAGAATTGACTACACTTGGGCCATTTTGACCACATTTATTCTCACAAACAGTCAGATCAGACAAAGTATTTAACATGACGTATGGAAGAAATGTTGTATAGATCTAAAAACATCCATATTTGGTCCAGATAGTCATGTCTGACCTTGATTTGCACTCGCTAGGTAATGAGGTCACAGAGCAAACCGCTGTCTGAGGTTCTGGCTGAAGCGTTTGATTGGGTTTTATTAGCAGAGTGAAGCAAGAGTGTGTTTAGGTTATGAGAAGATCTCATTTCCTTCTAAAGCCTGAGGTAAACCATGCATTTTAGCCAAATGCAGTATTCGTGCCAACCACAAAAAAAACCCAAAAACCCTACACTATGCGTTCACAGCACTCTAAAGCATGTGGAATCTGCAATTCAATCCACCGTCACCTGTCAAATCAACCTCCCTTTGATCTGATCAGAAACGGTCACCGGTCGCTAATCACAATGAGGTCATTCTACACGGTCAATCACAGACGAGGGGTGGAGAACGTTCAAGCGTTACATGGGAATTTGTCTGCTGGACGGGGTTCAAACAGGTGCTGCAGATACAGCTGGTGTGGTGAAATGGTTAAAGCATATTTGCATGATAAATTAAAATCCCAAGTAAAAAGATGGTTACATTTTTTTTAACTAGCGACAAAACATAAGACACCAAATAAAATTAATGTATGAAAAAAAAAATTATTTCTCAAAAGAATAAATTAAAAAATAAATAAATTCAATCAAATGAAATACTCTCTAAGATGCTAATTATTAGTCATTAAGCAGATGAATAAAAAAAAGAAAAAATATAATATATAAAGATAATCAGTACGGCAGTGTTCATTTTATGAAAATGTATACTTATTAGCTAATGCTTTTAATGTAATGAATGAAAAAAAACAAAAAACTAATTATTTATGCATTTATTCATCTATCTATCTATATGTATATATTTATATATATGGATAGTTGACATATACATCTGTCCTATTGTGTGAAATGTAAAATATAAATGACATAAATAAACCTCTCTAATGCTATTTTTAACTAAGAATGAAGATGGATTTATTTTATTTTAAATATATATTTTATGTAAAAAATTTATTTTATGTAATATTTACATTACAAAAATCCTACATCTTTGCGGTCACACCATAGTGTATTCACACATTATTTAATTATATAATATTATAATACAGTATAGTAGTTATTTAAGATTTATTTAAATTCATTCAATTTTAGAGTCTATCTAGTCCCTGAACCTCAACGAGTTATAAAGGAAATCCACCAATTGTCAGACAATTAAAAAAAACTACTTCCTAGCATTGCACATCTCTAGCAGAAATGCAGGAAAGAGCAAAGCGAGCGCTTTGAAAACGTGAGCTTCTAGTTGCCTAGCACCAGACATCAGTCCTCAGTCTCCCTCCACACCAAAGATGATCTCTACTGTCGTCATTCCCAGTGACGAGTGTCCTCAACTACATTACAAGAGCTAAAGTCACACAGCTTTCAACACTTTCACAGAGCCAGCTCAAAACATGCTCCTTTCAATCCATCCCCCGGTTCATCGACTGGCATTCAGGAGAAATCTACTGTCCTGCAGAGCTTCTTCAATGGGGTTATGCAACTATGACAATGACTCTGGTGGAAGCACGTGGAGCTGTGCATGTATCTGCCAGGCTGACGTGGTCTGATCACTTTCCATTCGCAATATTGATCAAAACACCACTGACCAATTTGTCCAAACCAGTGACTGACAACAGCAATCTCGAAAAGAATTACAGTACATGCAATTAAACACACGCATGCATAAATACATTTCAGCCATATCTAAAGAGCAGAACACACTGAAATCTAGCAACCTACTAGAAAGCACACAGAAGCAAGCAAGGTACACTCTGTATTAAAATAAATATGGATGCAGCGTAAAAGTAAAGCTCGCATTTAATGATTAAGTTGTTCGAATAGAAAACTTGTCCAGCATTTCTACTGCCGTCAGTACCACACACTCAATGCCAGCCCGGCCTTTACAAAAACAGGTCACGGGATCACAGCCAGTCGGGCTATTTCTGGCTGGAGTAGAAGATTCACGAGAAATAAACATACTGAGAAAGAGCACTGCAGACTAAAAACAAAGCCAAAAATGAGCAAAAGGAAAAGAAGTAAAAACAGCAGAAAAATATTACAAGAACATGAGGTGGAGAAAAACACAAGCTGTTGGCTGCTGTGTATCATGCATGAACCAATCATCTCACAGACACACGCCGGTCAGTGATGGACCTGATTACATGTGCCATATGTGAGGTGTAAGACAGTCTTAACAGACGCCCACAGGGTCAGTGGAGACAGGTAAATCCCCACAGTGTCTGGACATAAGCTCAAGACGCTCCTCTCAGCTCTGTCCAGTAAGTGGAGTGAGGGAGAGAGAGGAGGGGGTTTAACACACACACACACACAAGCAGGAACAGAGCAGAAGATGGTGGTCTCTCTCTGAAAGCGATGGCACTGTCTAATCTCATGATTCAGCCGGCCACTGATTTAGACGTTCTAATTCTATTAAGGGTGAGAAGAGAATAACCTGCTGCAGAAAGACAGATACGAACCAAGACGACAGCACTAAAGCACTATCTATCTGCCAACCTGTCTATCCATCAATCAGTCTATGAACCTGTCTATCATTCATCCCTCCCTCCCAATACTGACAGCCTTGAGAAAAACACAAACCAACCACAAATGTAGATGCCTTCTCACAACAAAAACAACAGCGCAAACACAGCAACAGGTTCAGACTACAGCAAGCATCGGCGGTCAGTGCTGTAAGGTTCGTACCTCAGAACTGATCTGAGGGGCACCCACGCTTCCCCCGACCCCGTTTCCATTGGGCTCGACCGCCACGGTCCTGTCCACTTCTTCACCTGCCCCTCCTCCTCCTCCGCCTCCATCATCACTGGTACTCTCTGCGCTCTCCTGCATCTCCTCCAGAGCGATGGTGAACTGGGCGAGGGTCCGTACCATCTGCAGCATGCGACACGTGTCCCTCACCCCTGGGTGACTGCGTATCCGACGCTCAATCACCTCCACCAGGAGATACGCAGCAACAGGCTGGAGAGAGTCAGACTCCTTCCATGAGGAATAATTTGCAAAAAAACATCTCGGGTTTTAATCCAAGACTGTAAAAATCCAAAGTTGGAGGGGGAACGCGTTTCACCCCTATTTAAAACCTCGCTCGATGTTGTTTTGAGGCAGGTAGAGCCGATGACAGAGAGAGACGGCAGGGAGAGATCAGTGTGTAATGAGAGGCAGCAGACGGGCACCAGCTGAATGCAGCTCACCAACAGCACCGAGCAGCTGAGCTCAGAGCAGCCCTCAAAGACCTGACCAATCCATGACCGATCCCACACTGTCTAATTGGATTGGCTCAGCCTCTTGGGGATGGAAACCCAGAGGTGTGGCTGTGTCTCCATGGCAACAAGGGGGCGGAGACTTGAATGACTGACAGATAGATTATCCATAGAGTTTATAGCAGTAAGATTACACTCATAGACTAGAGGAAAGAAAGCAGAAAGCTAATTTATAATGATATGCATTTTAACCATGAAGTCCATTATTTTACCACCATAAATGCACCAAAACATGGTATCAATGAAGTAAATGTCCAAATAAGGGTATTGCCATAATAAAAGCAATGTCCAATAAACATAGTACTGCTAAGGTATATGTAAAGAATAAAAAATATGAAATTACAAATTGTAAATGTCTAAAGAAATATCTAAATAGTGGTACTGTCATAGTAAAAACGTATTACCATGGTAAATGTCCAATACATATAGTTTCATCTGATAAACGTAGTGTAAATGTAAAAAAAAAAAAAAAAAAAAAAAAAAAACCCGCAATGGTATTATTTTGGCAGATTAAAAA